>CM059426.1:149989458-150367603 GCA_030390025.1 Squalus acanthias | reverse complement strand
CTCTCTCTCTCTCTCTCTCTCTCCCTCTCTCCCTCTCTCCCTCTCTCTCTCTCCCACTCTCCCTCTCTCTCTCTCTCTCCGCTGAGATGAAAATCTGGGCCATCTGACATAATTCCCAACTTTCATGCCTCCTATTCTGCCCTCTGTCCTGCCCCCATGCCCTTCACCCCCTCCTCTCCCACTGCCCTCCCTGACATGAATATTGCACTTGGTCTTGACTCCGGGAGCTGGATTGAGGACGGGAAACCTGGAAGAACGGGTTTACCTCAGGAGATGTCAATTTTAACAGCAGGAGCTGATTAATATCTTTTGCCTCCGTTTCCTGGCCGCAGCCAGCCAGATTGAAAGGCTGGCTGTCACGTGGGTCGGCCTTCGGCACCAGGCCGCAGCCAGGGAGTGAAGAGGAGGGAGCGGTTGATTGGAAAGGCCTGGGGGGTAGTGTTGGAAGAAGATCGGGAATCCTGAGCCGGGGGAACATCGTGGAGGCAGGA
Source organism: Squalus acanthias (assembly GCA_030390025.1). Taxonomy (NCBI): domain Eukaryota; kingdom Metazoa; phylum Chordata; class Chondrichthyes; order Squaliformes; family Squalidae; genus Squalus; species Squalus acanthias. The sequence goes on along the minus strand of CM059426.1, from coordinate 150,367,112 downwards.
GCAGGAGGAGGAAGATCGGGAATCCTGAGCCGGGGGAACATCATGGAGGCAGGAGCAGGAGGAGGAAGATCGGGAATCCTGAGCCGGGGGAACATCGTGGAGGCAGGAGCAGGAGGAGGAAGATTGGGAATCCTGAGCCGGGGGAGATCGGAAGTGGGCAGGTTAGAGGCGGGTTAGAGGCGGGATTCAGATTTTTAACATTTAGCATCCTACCCAACCGCAACCCGCCCATTCTTGGGGGTTAAAATTCCCCGCTAAGAGTCAACTATGTAATGTGAGTCTGGAGTCACATGTAGGCCAGATCACGTAGAGGTGGCAGGTTTCCATCCATGAAGGACATTAATGAACCTGTTGCGTTTTTATGACAAAATGGTAATTTGCATCGTTATTTTCCTGGTGCCAGCCTGCAAATGACAAGATATATTGAATTGAATTTCACAACTTACCATGATAGGATTTGAACTCACAACCACTACGATAACAACCAGACTACCATACCCGCTTCCTTCTCCTTCCTCTGACAAACATATAATCGAGCAGCATTATCAATATATCGATAACCCTCAATCCTAGGCCGCTACAGGTGCATTTTGGGTACCTCTGCCCACCCCTTACAAGGCCACTGATGCAGAGGAGACGGGACTGGGGTTGGAAATTCCCCACTGTGGGAGTTCTCTCTTCCCTGACCCAGCGTCAGGAGGTCGATAAACTAGGGTGACCATACTTTCTAAACCGAATCCGGGGAAACATAGGGTGGGAGCACAGCAAAGTAGCCAGGATGGAAAATGTAGGCTGGTCAGTGCAGCGAGGCACAAATTTTTGTTATTTTGATGCAAACTGAATTTGCAAAAAGCAGCGCCAGAACTTTCCGCCTGAATAATGTGGCCGCTGTTCACAGCATCTGCCGGCCACAGTCACTGGCTCCTCCCCCTCCTCACAGCCCAACACTCACCCACACATCTGAGGCCGCGGAGCGCGCTCTGATCCACCTCCTGAGACATCCACAGGGCCCGGCTCCAGCCGCCGCTCATTAGTCCGGTTACCAGCGGCAACCGATACTCAGACATTTTGGCTGCGGGGCCAATTTCTCTTCAACTGAATTTCACAGGACTCTCCAGGGATTCGGTTGGGGGTTGGGGGATTGGGGGATTGGGGGTGGCGGGGGGGGGGGTAATGTAGCATGCGTACTGTGGCCACAGAGCGCGATCTCTGCATAAATTTGAGTCCCACAGTGACTCCACCCCTTCCGCTGTTTGAAAAAAGGAGATTGACATCCCTCCCAGCAATCGGAACCCGCCCCACCGCACAGCCCCGCCCACTTTATTGACCGACCACAGGGCAGCTCGGGGTCACGTGGCTCCTGATATGAACCTGTCCCTCATCCAGGGACTGTCCCTGGAAAACGGGGCCGTGAGGTCACCCTATGATAAACCCAGTGTGGTGAGGCCTGCTCAACTCCAGAAGCGCACAAGTAGGCCCCACTGGGGCGAGCAATGGTCAAGGCCAGGGAATTGGACTAGACGTTCAAAGAGGAAGGCGAATTTAATATTTTCGCCACAGTGTGGTTGATATTTGAATGGACTCCCATCAAAGTTAGAGAGTGCTAAATCTTTGGGCCTTATTTTGCGAGCCCTATGGGTGCGTACGAGGTGTGCATGCACCCATAGGAGCCGTGCAAGTTCCCGGTTTCGGCATGCGGGAAAAGGGCCTCTGTGGGTGGAGAGTTGCGCTATTTGCCCAACTTCCGCCTGCTGAATGCCCATGAAATTATTATGCCTGGTAAATGCAGGCGTAAGGCCTGCTATTACCAGCATAAGAGTTTAAAAAAATAGAAAAATAAAATTTTAGCACTCATTTATACATTAAAAACCCTGTCCAATGAGGTAAGTTTATTTTTTAGCCCCGTTAAAACATATAAATATTTTTTTCAAACAATTACATTTTTGTTTAAAATATTTAATTAAATGGCATTTTAATTAATTTTAAATATGTAATTAAAAAAAATTATTTCATGTGTTCCTGTTTTTTTTAAGTCATCCCCATTCATACTTATGACAGTTTCATACGTACGGAACTCCCATAAGTATGAATGGGGATTCCCTTCTTTTATTGGTTGGGCCAGCCCATGTGATCCATGGGGCGCTTGCGAATCGCATGCGCCCCTGGGATTCGTGGGCCTCTACCCGTGCGTACCCAGAGAGGCCCAGGATCGCAAGTCTCCATACCTCCCGGGCCACCAGGTCAATGCGCAGATATTTTACAGGTCTGATCGCAAATGTTGGGCCAATATGTTCCTTTAAAAATGAATTGAATAATTATCTGGCTAATGATACTTTCCTATGAAACTATTCAGGCAAATATGGCTGACACCTACAACGTTTCTGGATGAAAATCAATATAAGATAATGAACAGTCATACCCATATCTAGCAGTGTGAGATAATTGAGAGTTATTGCTTACTTTAACACTTTTCTTCAATCAGACACCAGCTTTTGCATATCCTTTTAATGCAGCAGGTAGGAGACACTGGCCCCAAAATTCTACAGGTTGTCATTCCAGCGATTAAACCAGGATCATGCCCAATGGTGCTGTCCCGCACTGACCGTGCTAGAGTTCACAGGGTCAGTGTGAGGGCACCACATGTGCATAGGCAGGCAGGCACAAACACCACCTAGGGCGCATCTTTGGTTGTCTGCCTGCTCCATGTGCTCAGAAACTCGGATGCCCACTTACGAGTTTGAGGAGGGGTGCCTACCAATGTTCCCGTTAATTTTTTGTGGTGCGCGGCCCATTTAAATTACCGGGCATGCACGTTTTTTTCCATTATAAAGCCGTTGAGCGGCCTGCGCGAGACCTCCAGATCGCGCGGCCGCCCAGCTTAAGAGGAACATTGCTGTCCTCAGTCTCACCCGACCCTGACACTGCTCCAATCAGCCTGCAAGCAAAAGATGGTCCTGTCAGAGATCTGCGCCGTTTGCCAGGCCTGAACTGCACCAGTGCAGTCCACAAGTGCCCTTGTTGTACGTTTCATCTTGCCTGACGTTACAGCCACCGCTTCAACTCCGAGTCCCCTTCCTTGGCTAGGATCAGGAACTGTCTTTTGCCTTTGTATGGGGCAGATGGAAGTTTTGTCCCTTAGCAGTCAATAAGGAAAATCCCAGGAACCCAGCATGACCGGGTCTCCACGTTTCTGTGGGGGTTCCGCTGCTCTCCTACCAGACTTACATTGCGAGACCAGTGAGATCTCCAAGGAATTTCAGGGACATTGGGGGAAAAATTCAGTTGGTTGCACCTCCCGTTAGCGCCTTAAGAGGGCGCTAATGGGGCGCAAAGCAACTAGTGCCCGGGCGCAGCGATGTTTGCACCGCTCGCGAAATTAACTAGACATTTTGTGGCAGGCACTAAACTTTACCGCTGCGATCTCCTGCGCACGCAGATCTTGACGTCATACGAGGGTGCAACGCCTTTGTGGCGCCCCGGAGCGGAAATTGAGTGGCGCCCCCATCCTTTCCGCCTGGCGCAACCAACGACCGGAAGACTGGAACGCTCCCCAGTCGCTGTGGGACTGGGGGGGCACTATTTAAAGGGGGCCTCTTCCTGTCTTTCTCTGTGTTTGACATTTTTGCACCACTCGTTCTGAGAGAGAGAGAGAGAGATTTGGAAAGAGAGAAAGAGAGACTTCTGCATTGAGTCAACGCTGTGTGAGGTAGTTTTGGCTACTGATCATAAGTTTGCAGGTACTTTGGTTTTTGACCTTCATAACTTTGATTGCCAAGAGACTAGGGGGCTACACTGATTGGGGGCGTCGTCCTGTGCCACCAGAATTGGAGGACACAGAGATGCAGAGAGAGAGTGGCAATCATGGCCAGACGGAGGAGGGCCAACAGGCCTCTGTACAGGAGACCTTACCCTCCCAGGGTATATCGCCAACAATTCACATATATTAATATGTCTGAGGAGCAGTGTTTGTGAAGGCTGCGCTTTAGCAGGAGGTAGTCACTGAGCTCTGCCACCTGCTGCAGCCAGATCTGCAGCCTCAACTGAGGTCCAGGACGTCTCTGTCGGTGGCAGTGAAGATCACAGTGGCTCTGAACTTTTATGCCACTGGCTCATTTCAATCAGCTACTGGGGACATCGCCAATATCTCCCAGTTCGCGGTGCATTGCTGCATCCGTCAGGTCACAAATGCCCTCTTTAAAAGGAGATGAGAGTACATCTCTTTCCTCATGACCCCAGACAAGCAGCAAGAACGCGCGATGGGCTTTGCTAGGATAGTGGGCTTTCCCATGGTGCAGGGCGCCATTGACTGCACGCATGTGGCTTTGCGTGCTCTGCATGAGAATGCCGAGGATTTCCGCAAGAGAAAGGGGTTCCATTCATTAAACGTTCAGTTGGTCTGTGACCACAGACAGCTGATACTCGCTGTCAATGCCCACTATCCTGGCAGCTGCCACGATGCATTCATCCTGCGCCAGACTACTGTGGCAAAACTTTTCCAGGCACCACATCAGCCAGTTGGTTGGCTTCTCGGGGACAAGGGATATCCACTGAGCACCTGGCTGATGACACCGCTCCGTACGCCCAACACCCCTGCTGAGCTGCGGTACAACGAGAGCCATCAAGCTACCAGGTACATCGTTGAGCACACAATTGGCGTGCTCAAGCAACGGTTCCGCTGTCTGGACCATTCTGGAGGAGCCCTGCAGTACTCGCCTGAGCGAGTTTCCCACTTTGTAGTTGTGTGCTGCATGCTGCATACCCTGGCAATCCTCAGGACCCAGCCAATGCCACCAGGCCTTGGAGCACCACCAGAGGAGGAGGAGGAAGAGGAGGAGGAAGAGGAGGAGGATGATCATCAGCAGCACCAAGGCGGGAGGGAGGCCCACAATGTAGAAACTGGAAGGGCTGTCCATCAACGTCTGATAGCAAGCCGCTTCTAGACCCCTGCTGAGGAAATGGCTTCTGCCATTGAGAACAACATGAATGAAACCAACCCGCAACCCCTAAGCCGGCCAAGGCAGCAATGATTCCAAAGACCAAACATGTACATTTTGAATACAAAAACGTATTTATTTCACAAACTCTGTGTGTGTCATTTCCTCATGACAAACTAATAGAAAGAAACACAAAAACACAGTCATTAACATAACTGGTTCTCATAACCTGGAGATAATGTTCAAAAGTTTGACCACGAACCTCAGCCTTTAATAAAAAAATGACCAACATTTTGTCACACCTCCTACTTTTTGCCCTTCGAGGGTGATCTCCTTCCCTTGCGCACTTCCCCCCTTCCCACCCTACTGCTCCTCCGTAATGGGGCCCCAGTGGCTGCAGCAAGGCTGGTGGAAGGCTGCTGATTGTCAGAACCTGAGACTGCAGATGCCCTTGAAGGACGGCCTCGACCAGCTCTGGGCCTGGAGGGCCCGGCTGCAGACTGCACCAACTCTGCATGGGCGGCAGCAGTCTGTCCTACAGGCGGTGCCAAGTGCAGTGGAGAAGTGACAGTGGTGGCAGCAGGAATGCTGTCATCTTGAGAGAGGACAGCAACTCCCTGCTCGACCGACACACTGGCACTCCCACGGAGCAGCACTTCAGCATCCGGAGCAATCTGCTGGAGCACAGATTGCTGGCCTGCTGCGGCGCGGTGAGATCCCCAGGGAAATGTGTATGAACCATCGAGGATGGCAGCAGTCTGTGCTCGCGTGGCCTCAATCTGAGTCTGCAGGAGAGCAGTCAGAGATGGGTTCATGGCAGCCATTGACTGAATTGCAGCACTAAACATTTGCGTGGCATCCGCCTGTGCTATAGCGAAGTGCTCCACACTCCTTGCCAGTGATTCAATGCATTCGGGCACCCTTCCCACTGCACCCATGAGCTCAGTGTGCATGTCCACCGCCTGGGTGTTCATTTCAGCGATGAGCCGCTCCTCCTCTGCATCCAGTGCAGTAGGACTCGCTGGCATACTCTCCCTCTGGGGAGAAGGCCCCTGAGCTTCCCTACCCCCATGGCATTGCTGCAGCCCGCTGGGTCCTGGAGCTTCACCCTCATCAGACCCTTCCCCCCTGCTCCCCTCCAGGGAAAGCGTGTTCCCAGTGTGGGCATGGGCTTCCTCGGGAGAGGATGGCGCTGATGCTCCGCCTTCATCTTCCTCCTCGGCTGCAGCTTCACTCCCACTGGCAGCTTGAGGGCCTGTCTCCTCAGCTGGTGAATCACCATCTGAAAGCAGGGAGGTACAAGAGTGGCTTTAGCGTGAGGACAGGGGGGCAGTAAGGGAGGAATGAGTGCAGCGATTTAGTAAGTTGGATTGAAAGTGTCAAAGGCTGGTGTTGTGAGGGACAAGTGGAAGAACAGAGGACAAAAAGGTGATGACCTTACCATTGCTGTCCAGAACGGGGTCGGCGTCTCCAGTGGCGACGGGACCGATCACCTGGCTTGCCACAATCCTGTGGACACGCGCCTCAAGATCACTGAGGGGTTGCAGCTGAGGCCGCCCTCCACCCGTCCGTTGCTGCTGTCTCCTATTATGAGATAGCTTGGCCTGCAAGAAAAAGGACGGCGTCTGAGTAAATATACAGCCATGGTCTTGCCTGATGTGCCTCCCATAGGTGAATAGCCCTTACTGTATGCAGCCATGGTCTTGCCTGATGTGCCTCCCATAGGTGAATAGCCCTTACTGTATGCAGCCATGGTCTTGCCTGATGTGCCTCCCATAGATGAATAGCTCTTACTGTATGCAAAGTGTGGAATATGCGTGTGTGTTTCATGAGAGGGCCATAGGTGTTGGATGAGTGTTGTGCATTGGGGTTTTAAGACCCTCTGGCCATAGAGTGAGGTTGAGATGGAGGGATGGAGAGGTATTGAAAAAAGGCCACTCACCCTGACGATCCAAGTGAGGTCGTTGAACTTTTTTCGACATTGTACATGGGTCCTGGGCACCATGCTCCTGGAGGAGACGCTCTGAGCCACCTCCCTCCACACTCTTCTGCACTCGCGCGGCAAAGGCCTCCTGCCACTCTCAGGGAAGAGTATAGATCTTCTGCGCTCCACCGCGCCAACCAAAGCATCCAAGGCCCGCTCGCTGAAGCGCTGAGCTCATTCTCTCACCCTCTCCATAGTCCTTGGCTGGAAGATTTAGGCACAGGTCTCTCCAGGCCGAGATTCAAGGCTCCAATGAGCAGGGTGTGGCTGGAGTGCAAGATCGACCCTTCCCTTTAAGAACTGTCCGGCGCCAGTGTGTCTGTGTTCCATCGCTAACTGACAGCACCTGCGCTGCGCCCGCGCTCTGAGTTAGCGCCTCGCTCCTCGGCCTTTGCGCCTTAAGACAGGTGTGTAGCACCTGATTTAACGCTCCAATCACCTCCAGGGGCGATAAAAGTCAAGTTTGCAGTCGGAGGCGATAATTAGCGCCAGGCGCCAATCTTTGCGCCCGGCCGATAATTGCGCCCCAAATGGGGCGATACTGAATTTCTCCCCCATTGTATTTATCAGCTGCACGTTTGCCTCCCACACCTTCTGGACTTTCTTTATTCGTGGATTGCCATGACCTTTCACCATTCTTTTATACTGTCCATAATAATCTGAAAAGCCTCATCAATGAAACAAGCTCTTCAGAAAATTGTTGCTCCCTCTATGAGTGCTCAAATTTGAGCACTCTACAGCTGGATTTGTGTAATGAGTACTAAATATAGAGCGATATTTTCTGAGCACCCACACCAACTGCAGGGCATCACAGGCAGAAGGTGGCTTATCAGAAAATTGCGGTGTACTGCTTGATGTTTTCAGTGGAAAGTATTTAAGGGAAGTGGTTTGAAAATTTTACCACAGGCCTACCATTCTGACAAAGAGCTGGAGTGGAAAATCCCCAGCCTAGTTACGCTCCTTCTGAGTTTTAGATTTTGTCATACGAATCTCAACATTGATACACTGTATCACCAATTATTATATATTTGTTAAGGCAGAATTTTAAAACTCATTGAGACAGGATGTCATTTTATTAATCCATCAGCCTTTGCTTTACTCTTCAATAATATCCACGTTCTAGACTTTAAGATTCTAGTCCAAGCATTAGTTGAATAATAAGGGCATGAAATTGGGATCATTAGAGCTCATTTTTTGGGCGCTACAAGTGCCCTTCGAGCTCCAAAATGGCGTCCGTGGCATGTGGGGTGAAGTACACCAGACGCCATATTGATTAGGGCGTTAGCACGTGCGCAGTAAATGTCCACTGGGAGTATGCAGAGCAGGCAGATCAAATAGTCAATCAGCGTGCAACCCTGATTTGACGCCAGTGCTGCCATTTTGGAGCTCAACGCTTCAGCTATCGCCCTCTCTTAACCTCGCACAGCTGAACATGTGAACCAGTGCTATTTAAAGGGATCATCAGCTACTTACAGGTTAGTTGCTGGTTGATTTCTTCTGGCTGTTGTTACGATTCTACAAGTGTTCGGTGCTTTCTATAGTTATTTCAAATTGCAAAAGTCTGCAGGGAGTGGTGTGGCAGCTGCTGAGGATTTTTGCTGACTTCAAGGCTCCTGCACAAACCAGTTGCTCCCAGACATGGGTGCACTAGTAGGCCTTCCTCTTGGAATACAGCACGACTTGGAGAATGAGCAGAGGCCACAGAGAGCAGGACAAGCTGCTGGAAGAGGGAGGAGGGGAAGGGGGAGGGGGAGAAGGGCCAGTGGCTGTGAAGGTAGCTGTGGTGATGAACTGTTATGCATCTGGCTGGAGATGGAGATATTTGCAACATTTCGCAGTTTGCCGTCCACTGTTGTGACTCGAGGTCACTGAGTCTCTCTATTCAAAGAGAGGTGACTACATTTCATTCCCTCTTGCCAGAGACAAGCAGACAGAGTGAGGACACAGCTTCGCTAGGATTGCAGGCTTCCCCATGGTGCCGGGTGCCATTGACTGCACACACGTCACTTTGCGGGAGCCGCATGTCAACTCTGCAACCGAAAGGGATTCCACTTCCTTAACGTCCAGCTGATGAGTGACCATAGGCAGCGAATCATGCAGGTCAATACCCAGTATTCTGGCAGCAGCCATGATGCCTTCATTCTGCGGCAGCCCGCTGTGCCATCTGCATTTGAACCACCATGACAAACCAAAGGGTGGCTATTGGGCGACAAGTGTTATCCGCAGATGACATGGCTCATGCAACCCGTGCGCACGTGCGTAGCAATGAAAGCCATGCTGCCACACGAAATGGATAGAGCAGACCGTTGGCGAGCTGCAACAACGCTTCCGCTTTCTTCACCGCTCTGGAGGCGCCCTGCAGTACTCGGCAGAGCGGGGTCCAGATTAGTGGTGGTCTGCTGCATGCTGCACAACTTCGTCACCATGAGGGGACAGCCCTTGCTGCCAGCTATACGGTGAGCAGCTGAGGTGCAAGGGCATGAGGAGGAGGAGGAGGAGGAAGAAGAAGAACTGTAAGAATGGATTCCAGACAGTAAAAGGCTGCTCAATAACGCCTCACTCGATGTGCCGCTGGGGTCAGTGAGGAGCCGGAGAGAGATACTCTTCCCCAGCAATGGGAGGAAGAAACCTGCTGCTGACATCAAGAAGGCATAGCTGGAGGTGGCTCAGGAGTTCAGCAGCAGCAGCGTAGAGCCACGCTCATGGATTCAGTGCAGGAAGCACTTTAATGATCTAACCAGGTCAGGAAAGGTGAATACAGTTGCACATTCACCTACATCCCCATTCCCTCACTCTGCCTTGTCAAGCCTACTCCATCACATCACTCCTCACAGCCACTTACCTTGCAGGTGCACCCATCCTTCTCTTTCTATGCAATTCCTTACATCTCCATCTATCCATCCACCGCTCCCACTCACCCATGTCATTATTCAATATCATACCTATCCCTCATATTCACCCGCACCAAAAACACTCCATCCAACGGGTGAATACATGCCATTACACTCACTCATAGGTCTGTTCTTTCCCTCGTTGCAGGAGAAGAGAGCACAGAACACCAGGGAGAGGGAGAGAACTGGAGGTGGTCCTCCACAGATTTCCCTGCTCACAAATGTAGAGGAGGAAGTGCTGGAGATCAGTGGCGTTTTGGCATCCCTGACCATCGGAGATGGGGAGATGGGGATCTCCCAGCTACCTGGTGACAAAATTAAATATCAGTCACCAACATGTCATACAACACTCAGTCATGTTGACTTGATTTCAGCAGGGAGTGAAATATGATCATCTTCATAATAAGTTGCAATATTCTTACCTTGCCAGTACTCATTCATATCCTTTATCTCCGACAGGGCCTTCATGCATGCAACAGCAGTCTGTGGAGGTTGTTGATGACGATTCCTCAGAGGAGCTGAGTCCTTCTGAGGGTGCACCATCACAGGACTCATTCAGACCAGGCACCAGCTCAGATACTCGCACTTCGGTGGGACCAGTTAGACAGATAGTTGGGTTTTCGCCTGGTGACTCACACTTCACAAGTGAGCAAGAGCAGATGGTGGTGGGAAGGACAGCTGTACCCCGTGGGCCGTCGATGCAATGGAGAATTATTGAGCAGCAGCAGAGAATGTACAATGCACTGACAGGCCTTCGATGCACACTGACCATGATTGTAGAGAGATTGGAGGAGTCTGCCTCAAGCACGAGTGGGTTGATGTCGCAGGACATTGTGATGATGTGTTAATCCATGGATAGAATGGCCAGCTCCATGGAACATCCAACGCTGCAATTAAATGAGTCCAAGCATGCCTTGACCACGGCCATGCAGACTCTGGATGACAACATGTCTGCCACCTTAAATAGGATGACTGATACCTTAGCCTTGGATTTACTGTGCCATGCCGCACTGATCTGCACCAAAGTGCTCTCCAGCATAGGATTACATAGGATATACGACACAGAAACAGGCCATTCGGCCCAACCAGTCCATGCCGGCATTTATGCTCCACTCTAGCCTCCTCCCTTCTCCCTCATATGCTTGTCTAGCCTCCCCTTAAATGCATCTATACTGTTTGCTTCAACCACTCCCTGTGGTAGCGAGTTCCACATTCTCACCACTCTTTGGGTAAAGAAGTTTCTTCTGAATTCCCTATTGGATTTCTTGGTGATTATCTTATGTTGATGGTCTCTAGTTATGCTCTTCCCCACAAGTGGAAACATTCTCTCTGTATCCACTCTATCAAAATCTTTCATAATTTTAAAGACCTTTATTAGGTCACCCCTTAGCCTTCTTTTTTCAAGAGAAAAGAGACCCAGCCTGTTCATTCTTTCCTGATATGTATACCCTCGCATTTCTGGTATCATCCTTGTAAATCTTCTCTGCACCCTCTCCAGTGCCTTTATATCGTTTTTATAATATGGCGACCAGAACTGTACGCAGTACTCTTAAGTGTGGTCTAACCAAGGTTCGATACAGGTTTAGCATAAATTCCCTACTTTTCAATTCTATCCCTCTAGAAATAAACCCTAGTGCTTGGTTTGCTTTTTTTATGGCCTTGCTAACCTGCGTCGCAACTTTCAGTGATTTGTGTATTTGTACTCCTAGATCCCTTTGTTCTTCTACCCCACATAGACTCGCACCCTCCAAGTGATAAGTGACCTCCCTATTCTTCCTACCAAAATGTAATACCTTGTGGCGGATCGCCACCTAAACGGGCATTATCCACTTTTTCGTCCGTGGACACTATATCGGGCACCTTGCCTTTAAGGCACCTTGCCTTTAAGGCAGGAGAAAAGGAGTGGGCGGGGCCTCAGGATTTTTCCAGATAATTCTGTGAGCAGTTTGTTTCAGCCATTTTTGACCAGGCAGTTGTATTAAAAAGCCTTTGTGTTCCACACATGGACTCGGTCTTAATTCGTGTTTCGCGGCAGACTCAACATTGGTGACCCCGACACTCAGAACGTATTCCGAGCACTGCAATGGCGGACACGAACGCAGTTTCCGTGAAACTGCCGGAGTTTTGGGAAAACCAGCCCGAAGACTGGTTTCTCCAAGCCGAATCCCGCTTCCGGCTGCAACACATCACCACAGACGGGACGCAGTACGACTACCTCGTCACATCACTCGGTAGCTCCACAGTTTCGAAGGTTTGGACAGCGCTGCAGAACCCACCAGAGGAAGGCAAGTAGGCACATCTTAAGGCAGCGCTCCTTAAAAAATTTACGGCCTCGGCATACCAGCGAAACTGCCACCTCCTCGACCTTCCAGGCCTCGGTGATGCCTCACCGTCAGACCTCCTCTCCCACATGCTCTCCCTCACCGACGAGAGCCCACCTGATCCCTCTTCCGCACGCTGTTCATCCGCCAGCTACCTCTCAGCATCCGCCCAGTGATCGTGGCGTCCGGCCTCACGAACCTGGAAGCCCTGGCCGATGAGGCCGACAAGCTGCTGTCCGCACACTCCAGCCGCGACGTCACTCCGGACCTGGCAGCCAATGCCTGGGCGCGCCCCTCACCGGCCACCACGCGGCCACAAGGACCAGTCACCAGGCCCACGGGGCCTTCGCGCCCCACTAACCCGGGCCACTGTTACTACCACGCACGGTTCAGCGCCAGGGCACAACGGTGCACACCTCCCTGCTCTTTCAAGTTCGCCCCCGTACCAGCCCCCGCGATGGCCGTGGGCCACGCGGACTCGCTGCTGTATGTCACGGATGACAAAACCGGCCGCCGGTTCCTGTGCGACACTGGAGCTCAGCACAGCATCATCCCGGCCTCCTCCCTCGACATCCAAAAGGGCGAACGAGGACCGGCGCTGGCTGCTGCTAACGGCTCGGAAATCCGGACGTACGGCACCCGGACAGTCACCCTCGACCTCGCTGGTCGCCGCTACCGATGGGAGTTCATCACTGCCAAGGTGCTCTCCCCTCTCATCGGCGCAGATTTCCTGTGCGCCCACGGCATACTGGTAGACATCCCTCGTCACCGCCTCGTGGACATGAACACCATGTCCCCCATCCTGGGCGCCATGGCCCCCCGTCAACCCGCCGACATGGCGTCACAGTGCCACGCCCGGGCCACGGATGACTACTCGGCACTCCTGGCCGAATTCCCGGCCCTTACCAATCCGACCTTCTCCGCGGAGGCCGCCAAACACGGGGTGGAACACTTCATCCCCACCACAGGCTCCCCAGTGTACGCCCACGCCCGTAGGCTGGACCCGGCCAAACTGGAGATCGCGCGGACCGAGTTTGCCACCATGGAACAGCTCGGCATCATCCGCCGCTCCAACAGTCCCTGGGCCTCCCCACTCCATATCGCCCCCAAACCAGGCGGGGGTTGGTGCCCCTGCGGGGATTACCGCCGCCTCAACGACGCCACCACCCCTGATCGGTACCCCGTGCTGCACATTCAGGACTTCTCGGCTAGACTGGCCGGCCGCTCAGTCTTTTCCAAGGTCGACCTGGTGCGCGGCTGCCACCAAGTCCCCGTCCACCTCGCGGACATCCCCAAGACGGCCGTAATCACCCCCTTCGGCCTGTTCGAGTTCCTGCGGATGCCCTTCGGCCTCAAAAACGCGGCCCAGGCATTCCAACGGCTCATGGACTCGGTCCTTCGGGACCTGAAGTTCCTGTTCGTCTACCTGGACGACATCCTGGTAGCCAGTTCCTCCAAGCAGGAACACCTCGAACACCTTCGCATCCTGTTCGGGCGCCTCAGCGACCACGGGCTCATCCTCAGCCCAGCCAAATGCCAGTTCGGCCTGGACAAGATCGACTTACTCGGCCACCACAACACCCATGCTGGGGCCATTTCCCTGCCCACCAAGGTGCAGGCCGTCCAACAATTTCCCCGCCCCACCACCATCAAAGGCCTCCAGGAGTTCCTCGGGATGGTGAATTTCTACAACCGCTTCATCCCCAAAGCGGCGTCCCTCATGAGGCCCCTGAATGAAGTCCTCCGGGGTAGGAGTGGCAAGATGGCGGTCGAATGGATGGCAGACACGTCCGCCGCCTTCGACTCCACCAAGACCGCGCTCGCCAACGCCACCCTGCTCGTGCACCCACGGCCCAATGCCAGGGTAGCGCTCACCACGAACGCCTCCGACCACGCGGTCGGCGCCGTGTATGAGCAGTGGGTCGACGGCGCCTGGCAACCACTTGCCTTCTTCAGCCGCCAACTACGCCCCCCAGAGGTCAAGTACAGCACCTTCGACCGCGAGCTCCTCGCGCTGTTCCTGGCGGTCCGCCATTTTCGGTTTTTGCTGGAGGGCCACCCCTTCACTGCGTTTGTCGACCACAAGCCCCTGACATTCGCAATGGCAAAGACAACCGACCCCTGGTCCGCCAGGCAGCAGCGCCAGCTCGTGGCAGTGTCCGAGTTCACCACGGACATCCAACATGTCTCCGGCCGAGACAATGTGGTAGCCGACTGCCTCTCCCACCCCGCAGTCCACGCCGCACACCTGGCAGTCGACTACGCTCAACTCGCAGCAGACCAGATCACCGACCCTGATCTGCTCTCTGCACCTACCAACCTACCAGGGCTACGCCTGGCCGACGTCGCCTGTGGCCCGACCGCAGTCACGGTCAAGTGCGACATATCCCTATGTCAACCTCGGCCCGTCGTCCCAGCGTCCTGGCGCCGCCGGGTATTCGAGATTCTCCACAACCTCTCCCAGCCCGGCGCCCGCGCATCCATCAAATTGGTAGCCAACCGCTTTGTCTGGCGCGGCCTTCGCAAGGATATGCGTACTTAGGCCAACTCCTGCCTAGCCTGCCAACGGGCCAAGGTACAGCAACACACGAAAGCACCCCTCGAGGAATTTACCGTCCCTTCGTGTAGATTCGACCACATCCACGTGGACATCGTCGGGCCCCTGCCGCCGTCGCAAGGCCACACGCACTTGCTGACGATCGTTGACCGCACCACGCGCTGGCCCGAGGCAATTCCACTGACCTCTACCACCACCGCAGACATCGCCAGAGCCTTCGTCAGCACCTGGGTCGCACGGTTCGGCGTCCCCTCCGACATGACGTCGGACAGAGGTCCGCAATTTACCTCTGAACTCTGGACCGCCGTCGCACGCAATCTCGGGGTGACCATTCACCGCACCACAGCGTACCACCCCCAAGCCAACGGACTGTGTGAGCGATTCCACAGATCCTTGAAGGCATCTCTTCGAGCCAGCCTCCAGGACGGCGCCTGGACCGACCAACTTCCGTGGGTCCTCCTCGGCCTGCGCACCGCGGTTAAAGAAGACCTCCATGCATCGGCAGCAGAGCTCATGTGCGGTCAGCCGCTGTGCGTACCCGGCGAGTTCCTGCCCACCGCCACGACACTCTGGTCAGCCGACCAGCAACGCCACGACTTCGCCTCACCGGCGCTGCAGTTCGCCCCGGTGCCCATTGCCCGACACGGCGAATCCACCTCACACGTCCCACTAAGCCTGCACCAGGCACGGTTCATTTTCGTCTGGCACGACGCCCACCGCGGACCCCTTCAACCCCCGTACGACGGGCCCTACAAGGTGCTACAGGCTGGGGACAAATTTTTCACCTTGCAAGTGGGCGACAGGACCGAAAAAGTGTCGGTTGACCGACTCAAGCCAGCACACTCGGAGCCCGGTGAGCAGGTCCCTGTAGCTCGTCCACCGTCACGTGGCCGACCTGCCCTCAAGCCGATTCACCCAGCTGCTCCACGCCTGGCCGTTCCACGTCCACCGGCGTCCTACAAGAGCCGCTCCGGCCGGCCCATCAGACCGCCGCACCGTCTCGTCCACACCTCCTAAGCGGATTCTGGGGGGAGCTGTGTGGTGGATCGCCACCTAAACGGGCATTATCCACTTTTCCGTCTGTGGACAATATATCGGGCACCTTGCCTTTAAGGCACCTTGCCTTTAAGGCAGGAGAAAAGGAGTGGGCGGGGCCTCAGGGTTTTTCTGGATAATTCTGTGAGCAGTTTGTTTCAGCCATTTTTGACCAGGCAGTTATATTAAAAAGCCTTTGTGTTCCACACATGGACTCGGTCTTAATTCGTGTTTCACAGCAGCCTCAACAACCTCACATTTAACTGTGTTGAACTTCATTTGCCAATTATATGCCCACTCTGCAAGTTTACTAATGTCCTCCTATAATTTGTTGCAGTCCTCCTCAGTATTGACTATCCCCCTCAATTTGGTGTCATCCGCAAATTTAGAAATTGTGTATTTGATTCCTAAGTCTAAATCGTTAATGTAAATTGTGAACAACATTGGTCCCAGCACTGATCCTTGTGGAACACCACTACCCACCTTCTACCACTGTGAATAGCTACCCTTTATTTCTACTCTCTACTTTCTGTCTGAAGCAGAGTGGCAGCAGTGAAATGTGGCTGAGCTATGAGAGGGATGATGGCGAGTGGGGACTCCGCTAAAAGCGCTTTCACTTCTCCTCCGTTGCCCTCCCCCCACCCCCCACCCCCTCAGTCAGTACCTGACATGCTGCCTCATGTTCCGATGGCCGAGTCTGCCCCTGCACAAGTGCAGGTGGGGCAGTCTTTGGTGGGGCCCTCATGACCTCCAAAACCCAGAAGTCGTCAGCCAAGAACATCTCAGCCGACATAGCATGGATCTGAGCAGCCTGCTTCTACCTCTGCTGAAGACACAGGGGTTGCACCACATAGGAGTGGAAGGAAAAGGAAGAGGAAAGCTTTGTAGTTGCACCACTTTCCCGTCTGGCCAATTCTTGGTTGCTGGGTGGCAAGTTGCCTTTTAACTTGTTTTATGATGAATGGGAAGACATGAATTTACGGGGACCAATGGGGGGATGTGCAAGTGGTAGTTGGTTGTTTGCAGGACTATTTTGTGTCAGTGGCATTGGGAGGGGAGGGAAGAGTGGCCGTTGCATGTGCTTCTGACATCGGTCCACTGGTGCAACCTAAGCGAACCTTGCATTAATAATGACAAGCCTGACATCCCGGGCAGCAATGTGAGCAGCTGGAGGTGCCTTGCCCTCATCACCTTCCTCCTCCTCATCTTCCACCTCTGTTTCCTCCTCTTCAGAATCGTTCGAAGAGGATCTGAGCTCTGCGCCTTGTTCCTCCTGCTGGTCCAAACCTTGCTGCTGTGCAATGTTGTGCAGAATGCAGCACACCACGACCATTCTGGAGACCCTGGCTGGTGCGTACTGAAGGGTTCCTCCAGATCTGCCCAGGCACCTGAAG
Source organism: Squalus acanthias (assembly GCA_030390025.1). Lineage (NCBI taxonomy): Eukaryota > Metazoa > Chordata > Chondrichthyes > Squaliformes > Squalidae > Squalus > Squalus acanthias. Next base: position 150,349,996 of record CM059426.1, on the reverse strand, counting down.
CACTTCTTCAGCATGCTGATGGCTTAATCGATCACACATCTGGTGGTAACATGGCATTCATTGTAGCTCTGTTGGGCTTTATTGGTTGGGTTTCTGAGGGGTGTCATCAGCCAAGTTTGAAGTGAGTATCACTTGTCTCCTAGCAGCCACCTCTTAAGTCTGCTTGCAGGTCCAAAGACGTCAGGGAGCTTGGACTGCCGGAAGATGAAAGCATCAAGGCAGTTCCCTGGAAATCTTGCACACATCTGCATAAACAACTTTTTGTGGTTGCACAGCAGCTGCACATTGATGGAATGGAAACCCTTGCGTTTCACGAATACTCCTGGTTGATCTGGGGGTGCGCAGATTGTCACATGTGTGCAGTCGATAACGGCCTGCTCCTGTGCGAAGCTAGCCGGAGATGCAAACCCGAGCACCCGCTCATTCTGACTGGCTTCATCACAGGTGAAGTTGACATAATTACCTGCCCTGGCAAACAACCCATCAGTCTCCTGTCTTATGCATTTGTGGGCCGCTGACTGGGAGATCCTGGATATGTCTCTGGCAGAGCCCTGGAAGGATCCAGAAGTTAAAAAGTTGAGGGTGGTGATGATTTTGACAGCCACTGGTAACGCGTGGCCACCAGGTCCAGCAGGCAGCAGGTCTTCTGCTAGGAAGCTGCAGATGTCTGACACCACCTGACGCGACAACTTCAGCCTCCTGAAGCACTACTGTTCTGACATGTCAAAGAAACTCAGCCTCTGCCTGTAAAACAAGTTTTGCAGGTAGTGTCTCCAGTGAGCTGTACCCCGCTGCTGCTCCCCTCTCTGTTGCTGTCCAGCTATTGGTCTCGTCTGAGGTCCAATCTAAGGCAGCCGAAGCGCCACCCATCCTGCTGTGATTCAGAAAACCGCCAAAGTGTAGAAAGTAACCTCTCAGCAAAAGTACTGTGAACAAACCCTTTCCCACTAGTAGATAAGAAAGCAGCTGTGAGTACTGAGTATTTATTGCAGTATTTCCATGAGCTTGATTCAGCCCCATCAATTGCCGTTGTGTTCTTGCCTTGCTTTCACTGGCGAGTTTCAGGAAGCCCAGGAAACCCGTGGATGCACCTGTAAATTTGAAAGTGAGTTGAAATATCACTCCAATTGAGCGATTAGCATTTGTTAATCACCAACCCATCTCTCCCGAGGGGGTTGTGTGCAAGCAGCCTAAGGCACTCGAGTTAAATGCAGAAGTCGGCAGGTTGGAGCCAGCTTCCCGACGCGCTCGCATTTTTGCTGGTTTTAAACCTCCATCTGCACCCAAACCCATGCGCTCCTCCAGGTTAAAACTCCTCCCACAGAGTCTGAACTAGGAAGTGTAAGTTAGAATAGTTCATTCGATGCTAAATCATGTACAGAAAGCAAAATAGAGGGAAAGAAAGATGGGATTAAAGATGGGCCAGGAAAGAAAAAGTAAAATAAAATAATTAATTTTTTTTAAATCACCAGCATTAATTAAAATCTGAAGGAATGAGACTTCACACTTGTAAAAGTTAATTTTCAGTGTCAACGAGGTTGTTTGGCAGTAATTAAGACTTACCACACCATCAAAAATTCACTTACACTGGAATGGACAAGCCCCAACAATTTCTGGCCTGTTTAGTGGGTATCTATCATATATGTAGCCCAACTTCACACCCTTCTATGTGTTTCAATGCTGAGTCTCTCGGCGAGATACTGTTATAGAGAAGCTTCTGGAGGAGCAGGGCAACTTCCTGATTTTCGCGTTTAACTGCGCATGTGCGGTCGCCGGAAGTTGCTGTCCGATTTATTCCTTAACAACGGAAAGTGCTGATAGTTAATTTTACTGCAAAATCCGTCCATTAATTATTTATGTATTCCATATTTGTATTTAATGCAATTGGATCCTTTTAATGTTGGTATCCTCTATTTAGTTAATTTTAATTTTATCCCCTTAGATCTAATTAATTACACTGATTATTTATTCATATATTAATTTATTCACTATTGCCCCTTGGATAAAATTAATTAGCACCTCCTTCTCCCTCTGCACCGAGGAGGAAGGAGGAGGAGGAGGAAGTGGAGGAGGAAGAAGTGCAACAGGAATTGAAGGAACAGGAAGAGGAAAGGAAGCTACAACATAGACAGCCTTTTACTGCCCAGTCTCTACGTGATGAAATAATTCATGAGTGATACCAATAACCTCAACCGCACTTCCCCATTCACCAAGGAGTCCCACACTCCATACCTTTCCTCTATCACTGACCATCACATTGTCCTCTTTCTGACAACACAAAAATAAAAACTACCAGAAAATGCACATTCAAATCCAAATTTATAAATTAAATCATGACATTATGCATACAAAAATAAACTAATCACCTTTGTGCATTCCCTTAGCGCCTGTCTTCGTGTGCCTTTGCCTCTCTTAATGCTCCTACGAAGTCCTTCCCCAGTGGCTGCAGCATGGCTGGTGGAAGGTTGCTGACTTTCAGTGGAGGAGACTGCAGATGGCCTTGGATGGTGACCTCGAGCAGCTCTGGGCCTAAAAGGCCCAGCTTAAGACTGCATCATCTCGGCCTGGGCTGCAGCAGTTTGGGATGGCTGACAGGCAACAGCAAGGGCACTGGCGGAGTGGCAGGGGTGAGAGCGTGAATGCTGTCATCCTAAGAGAGGAAAGTAGGTTCGTGCTCAATGGAGCCACTGCCACCCTTCTGAGCCGGCACCTCAGCAATCCTACTGATTTGTTGGAGAACAGAATGATGGACCACTTTGGCGTCCTGGAAACCCCTTTGAACACTGGTATCCAGAGCCATGATGGCAGCAGTCTGAGCTTCCATGCAGCACTCAGACCTTTGATAGAAGCTGCTTGTGCTGCAGTGGACGCTGTGACATCGGCTTCAGATGCTGCATCATGCTGGGTTCCACAGGTGTGCTGATGGAGCTGATCACCTGTTCCATGTTGGAAAGGATGGGGTCCAAGCTCTGCACAAAGCCCTGTGCTAAGTTGGCGCTGGACTCCTCCATGCTTCTTGAAATTGAGCGCAGGCTTTCTGGCAGGCTTTCCAGTGCACCAAGCATTTGGTTATGTACACCCATCAGCCTTCTTCTATAGCCTTAGCCATCGAAGTCTCATCTGACTCCTCTGCAGCAGAACTAGTGTGTGACCTCATCCTCCGGTGAGCTGGCACCTGCGCTATCCTTTCCGCCCGCCCTGGCACACTTGCGCCCGGTATCTCACCACGTGTAGATCCCTCCTCTATCCTAGCCTCTAAAATACGGGCAGTGTCTGTATCTGAGCTGGTGGCTGCAATTGTAAGATCGAGTGATGGTGTCTCTTCATCTTCACTGTCTTTTTCCTCTTTCTCCACTGACTGGGAGGTTCCACTTCTTGGGTATCTGAAATAAAAAAGTGACAAGGGTTGGGTCATGGTGAGGGGAGAGGAGAATGTAAGAAGTACGTGCTTACACCATATGCAGCTTTGAAGTCAGAAGAGATTGTGGGATAAGGGAGAAAAAGGATGAGAGAAGGAGGATTAGGTATGCAGATACATAGAAACATAGAAGATAGGAGCAGGAGTAGGCCATTCGGCCCCTCGAGCCTGCTCCGCCATTCGATGAGATCATGGCTGATCATCCAAACTCAGTACCCTGTACCTGCCTTCTCCCCATATCCCTTGATACCTTTAGCTTTAAGAAAGATATCTAACTCATTCTTGAATATATTTAATGACTTGGCCTCAACTACCTTCTGTGGTAGAGAATTCCACAGGTTCACCACTCTCTGGGTGAAGAAATTCTTCCTCATTTCTGTCCTAAATGGCTTACCCGTTATCCTTAGATTATGACCCCTGGTTCTGGACTCTCCGACCATCGGGAACATTCTTCCTGCATCTAGTTTGTCCAGACCTGTCAGAATTTTATACGTTTCGATGAGATCCCCTCTCATTCTTCTATACTCCAGCGAGTATAAGCCCAATCGACCCAATCTCTCCTCATATGTCATTCCTGCCATCCCAGGTATCAGCCTTGTGAATCTTCGCTGAACTCCTTCCATGGCAAGAACATCCTTCCTCAGATAAGGCGACCAAAACTGCACACAGTACTCAAGGTGTGGTCTCACCAAGGCCCTGTACAACTGCAACAGGACATCCCTGTTCCTATACTCAAACCCTTTCGCTATGAAGGCCAACATACCATTTGCCTTCTTCACCACCTGCTGCACCTGATTGCTTACTTTCAACGACTGGTGCACAAGGACACCCAGGTCTCGTTGCACTTCCCCTTCTCCCAATCTATTGCCATTCAGATAATAGTCTGCCTTTCTGTTTTTGACACCAAAATGGATAACCTCGCATTTATCCACGTTATATTGCATCTGCCACGCTTCTGCCCACTCACCCAACCTGTCCAAATCATCCTGGAGTTTCTCGCTTTCCTCCTCGCAGCACACACTCCCACCCAACTTTGTGTCATCTGCAAACTTGGAGATATTACATTTAGTTCCCTTATCTAGATCATTAATGTATATTGTGAATAGCTGGGGTCCAAGGACCGATCCCTGCGGTACCCCACTAGTCACTGCTTGCCACTCGGAAAAAGACCCATTAATTCCTACTCTCTGCTTTCTGTCCGCCAACCAGTTCTCTATCCAAGTCAATACCTTGCCCCCAATCCCATGTGCCTTAACTTTGCACGCTAATCTCTTATGCGGGACCTTATCGAAAGCCTTTTGAAAGTCCAAATACACCACATCTACTGGTTCTCCCTTATCTATTTTCCCAGTTACATCCTCAAAAAATTCCAGTAGATTAGTCAAGCACGATTTACCTTTTGTAAATCCATGTTGACTTTGTCCGATCCTGTCACTGTTTTTCAAGTGCTCAGCTATTACATTCTTTATAATGGACTCTAGCATTTTCCCCACTACCGATGTCAGGCTTACCAGTCTGTAATTCCCCGCTTTCTCTCTACCACCCTTTTTGAATAGTGGGGAATTAGCTACCCTCCAATCCATGGGTACAGTTCCAGATTCCATCGAATGTTGGAAGATGATCAGCAATGCATCATCGATTGCTTCAGCCCCGCCAGTGGCCATGGTCATAGTGATGCCCCTTCCCATGATGGCCAGCACTCTTTCCTCCATGGGGGTTAAAACATGCAGGCACGGTTGGCCTCCTCCAGTTCTTTGCTGCTGCCTCCTGTTATGTGCCACCTTCTCCTGCAAGAAAGAGGGAAGTGTGTCAATGAGTGCCCTGCAATATGTTTGGGTGTTGTGGCTGTCACAGTTGACTAGCTGCCAGTGTGTGCAAGCTGTGAGTTGTGGGTGCGAGGCTTGCAACAGTGCGAAGTGTGTGAGGGTGAGGTAAAGCAAATGAATTTTAGGGTTGAGTCCTGATCGATAGGATTGTTGATAGGTGGGCGATAGGGGTGTAGAGAATTGAGGCGTGGATGAGGCTAGTGGTGCAGTTGGTAGGATATGCCATTTGAAGATGAACTCACTCACCTTGACAACTCGTGTGAGATCATTGAACTTCTTCCTGCACTGCATCCATGTTTTTAGAGCAATACTCCTGGCATTGACCTCCACTGTTACTTATTCCCACTGCCTCCTTATCATCTGTCTGGAGGGCCTCCTGTCCCCCTGTGGATACAGACGTCTCTCGTTCTTTCCATCTCTTCCTCCAAGACCTCCAGTGCAGTGTCTGAAAATCTTGGTGCACGCTCTCTCGCATGTTCAGCCATTCCTCAAAGTATGACAGCACTGATTCAGTTTTCAAAACGCTCGCATCACTTCTTGCAGACACAATGCACCTCCCCTTTAAGAGGTGCAGGCTGTCTTTAAGTAGTGCTAGCCAATCGCAATATCAGGCCCCCTGCTGATGTGTGGAGCCAATGAACAGCGCAGGTAGCGCTGGCTGAATGCAGCAATCATGTAAAACAGCAGGCAGCTCAAATTTACCATGCTGCCTGCAACGCAATGAACAGGCATGGGTTAATCGGGTACCCCGATCCCCATGCCTTTTTTCGGGGGTTAGCCAATGTCTCCCCCATTTTGTCTGACAAGGTGAAATGCTTTCAAAAACATCTGGGATTCTAGTTGTGTTCCAGAATGGCTATTTCACACCCTAGGTTTGTGCACCTTCTCAGCACAATGTGGCTTTCTTAGTTTCAGTTATGGAAAGTAATTCCCTAATGTAATGGAATGAGAAATCAGCAGGCTTTTGTGATCAATACTGCTGCTTTAACATCATAACCTAATGCAAATAAGGGACTATTTGCTTCTATAAATGGTCTTACTCTAAATTAAGATTACATCAGCTTCCTGTCTGTCTCCTATACGGCAGTAGATCGCCACAAACAGTATTAACAGAATAAACAGTATCAGTAGGTTAAATTTGCTTCAGAATCAGTTCAGCGTCTCTGCTTCAAGAAAAATAAATAAAACAAAACAAAAGCAAAGAAGTTTACTAATTCCTTTTTGTTGGAACTGCGAACGTCAGGATTGTGACTTAGAAAATACAATACTGAAGACCCACAGGGTAAGAATAACAGTTGCACGTTCTTATTAAGCAGACAAAAAATGTACGAATGAATTAGAATCATTTAAACTGGAGATCGATTGATATTTTCTTCACCTTTCTGTTTCTAAATGAATAGTATTTTAGAGGGTTCTAGGAAGAAGATGGCATAATTAAAAAGTAATGAAATAATTGTCGAGGCTAAAAAAAAAAGTGCAAGTTTAAATATGAGTTATTTTGCCATGGTTAACTGATAAAAGGAAGCTGTTTCCCAAAATGTTGTGACCACTTTGGTCTGAAAATGGGAGTATTTCTAAGCATACAGTGTTTCACAATCTTAAGAGATAGCTTAAAAAAGCGACGAGCTATCAATAATCTGGCAGGTGGATGTACATAAGAGTCCAAAGCCTTCCACAATTATTTGCACATGATTAATTTAACATTTTTATAATTCAGCTTTTGAGACATATGTCATGGTGTGTCGTATGCAACTTTTACAGATACAAACACAGTAAAGGGGCTAATTACATTTGAGCATCCTACTCTTCACCTAATTCTCAACGGATTAATTTCAAGATTGATTTTAACAGTTAAACATTTTACACTGGAAATATCTTTATTACAAACTAATCTTTCCTCACAGCTCCAATTTTAGAACATTTCTAAAATACCCAAAATATACTTTTTAATTGTTATTTATCAAGACAATATTTTTAACAGTTGCGAAGATTTATTTTATGAATCGCCAGAAATGGAATTACCTGCACGGAAACAGATCTAATTATCTTGTATGATAACTAGGATATGTTCTGACTATTGTTAAAATTCACTTTGTATATCAAATTTTTGACAATCAATTTGGTGAAAATATAGTGGGGCAAGAATGAAGCGGCAGCAGCAGGCAAGTCAGTGAGACTCGTGTCTTTGGGTGGGCCTTGAAATAGGCGTCCAACGCTCCTGCCCGAAGGCAGCAGAAGCCTCATAACAATATGCAAATAAGATCCATCTCTGCTTGCAGGACACCCATGCCATCGCCTGCAGGATGGTTGCTGATGCCATACCTAAAACACGCTGACAATCCATGGACATTGCAAGTCGGGAGGGAGCCATTCTGTGCACAATTTAAAGGGATCTCCATCTGATGCAAGATAAATCATTGGAAAGGCTTCTGCTTACTGCAAGCTGGTTGGAGATTTTGATTTCTACACTTGTTGCTATTGCTGGGACTGCCTCTACAGTCCAGTGCACTGAGAAGGGGCTTCTGCCAGCACTCAGGTTGGTAACATGGGAGTGATGGTTGGGTTACCACTGTGTTTGGAGGAGGAGGAGGAGGATGAGGAGGAATAGCAGAGCTGCAGCTGGAGGGAGATGAGGCAGAAGGAGAAGAGCTAGAAGGTATCCCTACCCACTCCGAGTCTTCAGATCCTGAACCTCGTACCTGCAGCTTTCGGAGGAGCAATGCGTAAGGAGGTTGTGTTTCTGCAGAGAGGCGGTGTCGGAGTTGTGTCACCTCCTGCAGCAGGAACTGCAGCCCACTGTCACAGCGTGCACAGTCTCCCCTGTGGCAGTAAAAGTGACAACTGCCCTCAATCTCTTCAGGCCTCAGCCTTGTTCCAGGCTGCAGCAGGCGACACTGTGTACCGCAGCCAGTCTACAGTCCATGCCTGCATCACACAGTTTATGGATGCAATGTTTGCCAATGTTAACGACATCAAGTTCCTCGTGGACATCCACAAGGAACAGGGTAAGGCTCTGGGATTTGCCGAAATAACAGGTTTCCCCTAGTGCAGGACATAGTCGACTGGACCCACATTGCCCTGCAGATTTCCAAGGAAGATCCTGGCTTTTATGTTAACTGCAAGGGCTACCATTCGCTCAATGTGCAGCTGGTCTGCAATGACCGTCAACGTATCATGCAGGTGTGTGCCCGATTCCCGGGCAGCTGCCATGATGACTTCATCCTTCGTCAATCGACTCTCCCTCCCAATATTTAACCCTGGTGTTAGGTTTGATTAACCCTGATATCCAATGATTTGACGTTGATCTGTATTGCTGGCAGTGATTAAACTTCATTCAGCATAAGTGAGACTTGATACATTACAGTATCTGAGCAGTAGTTTTCAAGGTATAATTGTGAGTTATATTACCCCGTTTATGCCCTGGGTAGAAGTCGCGATCATACGTATTTGCACCTTCTGGCTCCGGCCCCTGGCTCGTCCTCTGGGTGTCTCCTGAATTCCCTGAATTCTCTCTGAAGTCTTCCACATCTCCTGTCTGTTCGGAACCCTTTTTATACCCTTTTCTAGTGGTGCTCTGAGATCATGCAAGCAGTAAAATATAACAACGGTGTAAGGCATCAGCATTCCAGCATATACAAATTTCGCTTAAACATTTATTCTAATTAAGCAATTAATAGACACTGGAGGATTCTCAGTTAATCCCGTCACTGGTGAAAGAACCAAGGATGGTTGCTTGGGGAACACCGATGCAACAAGGGTCTGAAATGGTTACATTTATAATATCAGATCCTGCGAGTCCAACTCTCGGCTGTGATCCTAGTTCGGACCCAGAGACAACCACACTAGATCACCATGTCTTGTAAAACTTATTTATTTAGTTTCAATCAATTTTTTAACACAATTTAGTTAATTGGTTGGCATGACTATCACACTGATATTTCAACCAGTGACAATGGCCCAGAATTTGATAGGATAATAACGGCAAGTTTAATGCACATGCTGTTATTAATAACCCAATAATTTGTGACTAGGAAGAGATACCCTGTGAATTGCGAATTGCCACAAGTTGCTGGGCGAATTGCGCTGCTCGGGTTTAGCCTCACGAAGATGGGAACTCGTCCTCAAACTCCTCATGAGTTTCGTGAAATTGCTGCATTTGCGCAGTAAATATGAATTAAACTCGCCGCAGAAAGTCAGAGCTGGTACTTAATGCTGCAAGGATCCTTTTAATGATGTGATTTATGTTCCTGCAATGCCACTCATCCGCGGAGGCCCAGAAAGGGAACAATTTAAACTGTGGAGTATCATTCCTGCAGGTAGTAAATTGTTACATAAGAAATAGGAGCAGGAGTAGGCCAATCGGCCCCTCGAGCCTGCTCCGCCATTCAATAAGATCATGGCTGATCTGATCCTAACCTCAAATCTAAAGAACACAAGAAGTAGGAGCAGGACCCGGCCACTCAGCCCCTGGGCCCGCTCCGCCATCCACAGAGCCCTGACCGATCCGAACTCAGCCTCATGTCCAATTTCCTGCCCGCTCACCGTAACCCCTAATTCCCTTTACCTCTAGGAAACTATCTATTTCTGTTTTAAATTTATTTAATGATGTAGCTTCCACAGCTTCCTGGGGCAGCAAATTCCACAGACCTACTACCCTCTGAGTGAAGAAGTTTCTCCTCATCTCAGTTTTGAAAGAGCAGCCCCTTATTCTAAGATTATGCCCCCTAGTTCTAGTTTCACCCATCCTTGGGAACATCCTTACCGCATCCACCCGATCAAGCCCCTTCACAATCTTATATGTTTCAATAAGATCGCCTCTCATTCTTCTGAACTCCAATGAGTAGAGTCCCAATCTACTCAACCTCTCCTCATATGTCCACCCCCTCATCCCCGGGATTAACCGAGTGAATCTTCTTTGTACTGCCTCGAGAGCAAGTATGTCTTTTCTTAAGTATGGACACCAAAACTGTATGCAGTATTCCAGGTGCGGTCTCACCAATACCTTATATAACTGCAGCAATACCTCCCTGTTTTTATAATCTATCCCCCTAGTAATAAAAGCGAACATTCCGTTGGCCTTCTTGATCACCTGCTGCACCTGCATACTAACTTTTTGATTTTCTTGCACTAGGACCCCCAGATCCCTTTGTACTGCAGTACTTTCCAGTTTCTCGCCATTAAGATAATAACTTGCTCTCTGATTTTTCCTGCCAAAGTGCATAACCTCACATTTTCCAATATTGTATTGCATCTGCCAAATCTCCGCCCACTCACCCAGCCTGTCTATATCCCCTTGTAGGTTTTTTATGTCCTCCTCACTTTCTACTTTCCCTCCCATCTTTGTATCATCTGCAAACTTTGATATGTTACACTCGGTCCCCTCCTCCAAATCGTTAATATAGATTGTAAAGAGTTGGGGACCCAGCACCGACCCCTGCGGAACACCACTGGCTACTGGTTGCCAGTCCGAGAATGAACCATTTATCGCAACTCTCTGCTTCCTGTTAGATAACCAATCCTCCACCCATGCCAGAATATTACCCCCAATCCAATGATTTTTTATCTTGAGCAATAATCTTTTATGTGGCACCTTGTCGAATGCTCTTAGAGGTTCTTAAAATTAAAATGTTTTAACTTTTTCTTACTTTTTCTTTCTGTCTCTTTTTTTCTCTCTCTCTTAATCCAATCTTTCTTTCCCTCTCTTTATTTCTCTTTCTGTACCAGATTTAATTATAATTCACCCTATTTCCTTATCCGTTGTTCCTGTTTCTTTCCCAATCCTTAAATCTCATTTGTTAAGGAGATAGACTGTTGTTCACGGGTCGTTCACGATGGTCCCCTCGCCGCATCCTTATCAGCTCACACTTCCAGCAGTTTGCGGCACAAATAATTTTCAAGCTGAAGGGTGAGGAAATAAATCTAACAAACCGGGCACGCCATGAGATGCCCCTCTCCAGCAAAACCTGGGCCAATATCTTCAGCAGTTTTGGGGAACACCCTGGATGAGGATGCAAGTTCCCTTCGGTGTTCCACTACTAGCGGTATTGGAGGACTCCCTGTCTGGGCAGGCTGTGAGTCCCCAAAACAGAGTCCAAAAGTCACCCTTTTTAGAAATAATTTTTCCTTTGATTGCAATTAGCTTTATAAACACCTGCAGGCTCCATGCCCTCTCTTGTCCCATTCATTGAAAGGTGTTAACTGCTCTTTTCTCATGGAAGATGCCTATGTGCCAATTTTAACACTTCTCAACAATCATGTATAGTCCCACCCAGCCTATATTTCCACTCAGACTTCCTGGAGAATCCTTCCCTGTTATCTGTTTCAAGTTTTCTTTAATTAAGTCTGCAATGTTTCAGTGTTGATTGGTTCTTTTCCTCCAACATTATTTGTGAGATGGACTTTCTAGTTAGAGCTATTAATGGTCCTTGATAGTTCAAAAGGTATTATTCATATGTTTTAAAGCTATCCTGTTCTGCGAATGATAAGCACAGAGCACAAGCATTTGTTCTCACATTTGCGTTTGTTCTCGCAGTTTGTAACTAGCTTAAAGTAAAATGATTAAGCAAATATCCTGATTTCACTTGATTTTGGAGCAAAGACCCCGCCGTCCTTGCAAACTACCGCCCCATCTCCAACCTCCCTTTCCTCTCCAAAGTCCTTGAACATGTTGTTGCCTCCAAAATCCGTGCCCATCTGTCCCTGAACTCCATGTTTGAATCCCTCCAATCAGGTTTCTGGCCCTGCCACAGTACTGAAACGGCTCTTATCAAAGTCACAGATTACATTCTATGTTACTGTGACAAAGGTAAACTATCCCTCCTCATCTGTCTTGGCCTGTCTGCAGCCTTTGACACGGTTGACCACACCATCCTCCTTCAACGCCTCTCTACCATCGTCCAACTGGGTGGGACTGCACTTGCCTGGTTCCATTCTTATCTATCTAATCGTAGCCAGAGAATCACCTGCAACGGCTTCTCTTCCTGCTCCCGCATCGTTTCCTCTGGTGTCCCCCAAGGAGCTATCCTTGGCCCACTTCTATTTCTCATCTACATGCTGCCCCTCGGTGACATCATCCAAAAACAAAGCGTCAGTTTCCCTGTACGCTGACGGCACCCAGCTCTAACTCACCTTCACCTCTCTCGACCCACCTCCACGGTCTCTAAATTGTCTGACTGCTTGTCCGACATCTAGTACTGGATGAGCAGAAATTTCCCCCAACTAAATATTGTGAAGACCGAAGTCATCGTCTTCGGTCCCCGCCACAAACTCTTTTCCCTCTCGTTGGCAACTGTCCGAGGCTGAACCAGACTGTTCACAACCTTGTGTCATATTTGACCCTGAGATGAGCTTCTGACCACATATCTGCACCATAACTCAGACCGCCTATTTCCACTTCCATAACATCGCCTGACTCCGCCCCTGCCTCAGCTCATTTGCTGCTGAAACCATCATCCATGCCTTTGTTACATCTAGACTTGACGATTTCAATGCACACCTGCTGAACTCCTATCTTCTAACCTCCGTAAACTTGAGGTCATCCAAAACTGGCTAACAAGAGAAGTTAAAGATAGTATTAGATTAAAGGAAGAGACTTATAATGTTGCCAAAAAGAGTAGTAAGCCTGAGGATCGGGAGGATTTTAAAAATCTACAAAGAATGACCAAGAAATTGATAAAGAAAGAGAAAATAGAATATGATAGAATTTTATATCGATTTGAAAGTGATTTAGTTAAATCCGAAACTAGGGTCTTAAATCTAAACAAAGCAAAGTACGTAGGTATGAGGGGCGAGTTGGCTAAGGTAGATTGGGAAACTACATTAAAAGGTATGACAGTAGACAAACAATGGCTAGCATTTAAAGAATTAATACATAATTTACGACAAATATACATTCCTTTAAGGCATAAAAGCCCCACAGGAAAAGTGGTCCAACCGTGGCTAACAAGAGAAGTTAAAGATAGTATTAGATCAAAGGAAGAGGCTTATAATGTTGCCAAAAAGAGTAGTAAGCCTGAGGATTGGGAGGATTTTAGAATTCAGCAAAGGAGGACCAAGAAATTGATAAGGAAAGAGAATAAAGAATATGAGAGTAAATAAGCAAGAGACATAAAAACAGATTGTAAATGTTTCTATAGGTATGTAAATAGGAAGAGATTAGTGGGCAATAAGAAAATGGCAGAGACATTAAATAAATACTTTGGGCTGGATTTTCATTGACCCGTGGAGGTGGGTTTGGAGGCGTGTGGGGGGTTAAAATTGTGAAAACTGGTGGGCTGCCACAAGTCCGCCTCCACGCAATTTTCATTAAATCGTGTCTGCTGGTCCCGACTCCGTCCCGCCTCCAAGAGGTGGGATAGGCTGTTAAGGCCCTTAACAAGCACTAAATTGCCTCTATAATGCCATTTTGAAAGGCCTTTGCGATTTTAACCCTTTTTCTACGTGAAGCACGCCTGTTCTGAACCACGAATGTGAAACCTGGTGGGAGCACGTCCGTCTGTCTGTATATATGGATGGCTATGTGGAGGAGACATATCTGGGAGTGGTGGTGTAAAAATATCTGGGAGCAGACTTAGGACTGCTGCTGCTCATTTTGCAGGTCCTCTCACAGCAAAGGCCAGGCAGTCTTTGAAGACCTTCAATGCAGCAGCAATGATGACATCATCAGAGGCGACTTTCAGACTGAAAACACTAATTGGTTCATGGGTTCCCACATGCTGGAACTCAATTGCCCAATTAGATGAAAATTGCATCAATCTCCCACATCCAATTGCAGTCGGGTGGATAACACGAAAAGTGGATGACACGACCCCAACCCGCCCCAGTATCAAAATCCAGCCCATAGAGTTATACAGCACAGAAAGAGGCCCTTCGGCCCATCGTGTCCACGCCGGCCATCAAGCCCTGTCTATTCTAATCCCATTTTCCAGCACTTGGTCCGTAGCCTTGTATGCTATGGCGTTTCAAGTACTCATCTAAATGCTTCTTGAATGTTGTGAGGGTTCCTGCCTCTACCACCCTTTCAGGCAGTGAGTTCCAGATTCCAACCACCCTCTGGGTGAAAAAGTTTTTCCTCAAATCCCCTCTAAACCTCCTGCCCCTTATCTTGAAACTATGCACCTTGGTTATTGACCACTCTACTAAGGGGAAAAGTTCCTTTCTATCTACCCTATCTATGCCCCTCATAATTTTGTACACCTCAATCAGGTCCCCCCTCAGCCTTCTCTGCTCTAAGGAAAACAACCCCAGCCTGTCCAGTCTCTCTTCATAGCTGAAGCGCTCCAGCCCAGGTAACATCCTGGTGAATCTCCTCTGCACCCTCTCCAATGCAATCACATCCTTCCTATAGTGTGGCGACCAGAACTGCACACAGTATTCCAGCTGTGGCCTAACTAGCATTTTGTACAGCTCCATCGTAACCTCCCTGCTCTTATATTCTATGCCTCGGCTAATGAAGGCAAGTATCCCATATGCCTTTTTAACCACCTTATCTACCTGTCCTGCTGCCTTCAGGGATCTATGTACATGCACACCAAGGTCCCTCTGACCCTCTGTCCTTCCTAGGGTCCTACCATTCATTGTGTATTCCCTTGCCTTGTTAGTCCTCACAAAATGTATCACCTCACACTTTTCAGGGTTAAATTCCATTTGCCACTGCTCTGCCCATCTAACCAACCCATCTATATCATCCTGTAGCCTGAGGCTTCTCTCCTCGCTATTTACCACTCCACCAGTTTTCGTGTCATCTGCGAACTTACTGATCATATCTCCTACATTCATATCTAAATCATTAATGTACACTACAAACAGCAAAGGACCCAGCACCGATCCCTGCGGTACACCACTGGACACAGGCTTCCAGTCACAAAAACAACCTTCGACCATTACCCTCTGCCTCCTACAACTAAGCCAATTTTGGATCCAATGTGCCAAATTGCCCTGGATCCCATGGGCTCTTACCTTCTTGACCAGTCTCCCATGCGGGACTTTGTCAAAAGCCTTACTGACGTCCATGTAGACTACATCAACTGCACTACCCTCATCCACACACCTAGTCACCCCTTCGAACAATTCAATCAAATTGGTTAGACATGATCTCCCCCTGACAAAGCCATGCTGACTATCCTTGATTAATCCTTGCCTCTCCAAGTGGAGACTAATTCTGTCCCTCAGAATTTTTTCCAATAATTTCCCTAACACTGATGTTAGGCTCACTGGCCTGTGATTCCCTGGTTTATCCCTACTACCCTTCTTGAATAATGGTACTATGTTAGCTGTTCTCCAGTCCTCTGGCACTTCCCCTGTGGCCAGAGAGGTTCTGAAAATTTGTGTCAGAGCCCCTGCAATCTCTTCCCTTGCCTCACACAGCAGCCTGGGATACGACACGTCTGGGCCTGGGGATTTATCCACTTTTAAGCCCACTAAAACCGTTAGTACCTCCTCCCTCTCAATACTAATTTGTTCAAGTAAAGCACAATCCCCCTGCCTGATTTCTATGCTTACATCATCCTTCTCCATAGTGAACACAGATACAAAATATTCATTTAAAACCTCACCTACATCTTCCGGCTCTACACACAGATTGCCACTTTGGTCCCTAATGGGCCCTACTCTTTCCCTGGTTATCCTCTTGCCCTAATATAATTATAAAACACCTTGGGATTTTCCTTTATTTTGCCCGCCAGTGTTTTTTCATGCCCCCTCTTCGCTCTCCCAATTTCTTTTTTAAGTACCCCCCTGCACTTTCTATACTCCTCTAGGGCTTCCATTGTTTTTAGTCCTTTGTATCTGCCAAAAGCCTCCCTTTTTTTCCTAATCCATTCTTGTATATCCCTTGACATCCAGGGTTCCCTGGGCTTGTTGGTCCCACCCTTGACCTTTACGGGAACATGTTGGCATTGTACTCTCTCTATTTCCTTTCTGAAAGACTCCCACTGCTCTGATGTGGATTTTCCTACAAGTAGCTGATCCCAGTCCACTTTGGCCAGATCCTGCCTTATCATATTAAAATCGGCCTTCCCCCAATTTAGAACCTTTATTTCCGGTCCATCTTTGTCCACATTTGAAGCTGTCAACTCAACAGCTGATTCAATGGCCACTGAACGCCTGCCTCAGCTTGACAGACATGGTCCACGAACAGCGTGGACCCCATGGGCGAGCTGTCAAATGCAAAAGGTAAGCTGAAAATCATTCTTAACTGGCTCTAAACAAGCCATTAATTACCTGAATTGGGTCCCCTGCTACTACGTGTTGGGTCTACTCAGCGCTGACGGACCCGACATTGGGAAAGGTGCGTGGCAGCGGGTTCATAGCGCGTTCCCAGCCCACTGTGAAAAAAGGCCACTTTCCCACCCGACCCGCCACCGATTGCACCCGCTGAACCCCCGCAAAATTCCAGCCTTATTCATTGACTATATTCAAGACAGAGATCGATCGATTTTTGAATATTAAGGGAATCAAGGAATATGGGGATAGTGCGGGAAGGTGGAGATGAGGTAGAAGATCAGCCATGATCTTATTGAATGGCAGAGCAAGCTCAAAAGGGCCGAATGGCCTACTCCAGCTCTTATTTCTTATGTTCTTATGCTCTTATCTATTAACTCTGCTGCCTGTGTCCTAACTCGCACCAAGTCCCGTTCACCCATCACCCCTGTGCTCGTTGACCTACATTGGCTCCCGGTTAAGCAATGCCTCGATTTCAAAATTCTCATCCTTGTTTTCAAATCCCTCCATGGCCTCGCCCCTCCCTATCTCTGTAATCTCCTCCAGCCCTACAACCCTCCAAGATATCTGCGCTCCTCCAATTCTGACCCCTTGAGCATTCCCGATTTTAATCGCTCCACCATTGACAGCCATGCTTTCAGATGCCAATGCCCTAAGCTCTAGAATTCCCTCCATAAATCTCTCCGCCTCTCTACCTCTCTTTCCTCCTTTAAGACACTCCTTAAAACTTACCTCTTTGACCAAGCCTTTGGTCATCTGCCCATATATCTCCTTATGTGTCATCTGCCCTAATATCTCCTTATGTGGCTCGGTGTCAAATTTTGTTTGATAACGCTCCTGTGAAGCGCCTTGGGATGTTTTACTATGTTAAAGGCACTATATAAATACAAGTTGTTGTTGTTGTTGTTGAAGTTGTTGTTGTGTTGTAACTTTTGTCGGCCATGAATCCTTCTCCTTCTCCCCCTCCCCTCGCCCCCCCTCTGCCACCAGCCATGCAATCTCCAAGAAGGGATGAAGAAAAAAGCAAAATCCTTAGGCCAATTTAGAATAAACTCTGAGAAATTCCTCTCGGACCCAGAAAAGGTGATTAAACAATTTCCAGGACTCCACAGTGACTGAGAGACAAATCCACCAATACTCACCCACCCTCTATATGCAGTTATGTCAGCCATGCTCAGGAACTCATCAGCACTCTCTGCACGGACTGACAACTTCTTCCATAGGTCGATGACTCTCTGTGAAAAGAAATGCTTCTTGACATTTAACCTAGCTATCTGCTTCTGCAACTTATTTTCGTGTCCCCTGGTCCTCCCTAACCTATCCAACTCAAATAGCTCATCCACATGGACCCAATCTAATCCTTTCAGTATTTTAAAGACCGTAATCAAATCTCTTCAAAGTCTATGTTTTACGAGAGTAAAAAGGTCCAGCTCTCTAAGCCTACTGTAGCATTTAAGGACATTTAAACGAGGTATCAATATAATGGCTCTCCTCTGAATCTTTTCCAGGGCCTTTATATCCCTCACAATATGAGCGGACTAAACCCAGACACAGCATTCTAAATGAGGTTTAACAAAGGCCTTGTACAAACAGTATAGTATTTTTGGTTTTGTATTTATTCACCCTGGTAATACAGCCCAACACTCTACTTGCTTTAACAATAGCCTCACAGCACTGACTGTGGACCTTCAGAGATTCATACACTCTAACACCCAGGTTCTTTTGCTGCTCAACAAGATTAAGTATGTAACCCTGAATAATGTACACTTGGCATTTCTCCTACCTATGTTCATAACACAACATTTAACTATATTAAATGATATCTGCCAGATGCGGCCCATTCACCCATCACTTCTAGATCCACCTGTAATCTGTTTTCTCACCTAAGATTCTATCGCCCGCACAAATCTTTGTAGCACCTGTGAAATTGCAGACAGTTGCCCCAAGGCCTTCTCACGGATCATGGACAAAGACGGTGAAAAGCAACAGTCCCAACACTGAACCCTGTGGAATTCCCATGTGCACCTTCTTCCAGACGCTCAGCTTGGTCATTCAGGTTGTAGAGATAGCAGGGGTAATTGTCAATGGAACAGAAAACCTAGGCAGGGTGTATAACAGGTGGCCGATCCACTACCACCAGCTTTCTGCCCCCAGGGAAGTTGAAAATTACCCCCAGCATGCTTTACATGCTAGGGGATGTCCCCTACCAGGACAAAAAGATGCAAATCGACTCTGTTTGCTGTAAAATAGATTGTTTGCCGCAAATCCTGCCAAATCCTGCCCCGCCTCCAACTCATTGGCCGACACAGTGCAACTCATTGGTTGGCACAGACCAACTCATTGGCTGGCACAGACCAACTCATTGGTTGGCACAGACCAACTCATTGGCTGGCACAGACCAACTCATTGGCCGACACAGACCAACTCATTGGCCGACACAGACCAACTGATTGGCCGACACAGACCAACTCATTGGCTGGCACAGTGCATCTCATTGGCTGGTACAGTGCATCTCATTGGCTGGCACAGTGCATCTCATTGGTTGGCACAGAGCAACTCATTGGCTGGCACAGACCAACTCATTGACCGACACAGGCCAACTCATTGGCTGGCACAGAGCAACTCATTGGCTGGCACAAACCAACTCATTGGCCGACACAGACCAACTCATTGGCCAACACAGACCAACTCATTGGCTGGCACAGACCAACTCATTGGCTGGCACAGTGCATCTCATTGGCTGACACAGTGCAACTCATTGGCTGGCACAGTGCAACTCATTGGCTGGCACAGTGCATCTCTTTGGCTGGCACAGACCAACTGATTGGCCGACACAGTGCATCTCATTGGCTGGCACAGTGCATCTCATTGGCTGGCACAGTGCATCTCATTGGCTGGCACAGACCAACTGATTGGCCGACACAGTGCATCTCATTGGCTGGCACAGAGCAACTCATTGGCTGGCCGAGTGCATCTCATTGGCTGGCACAGTGCATCTCATTGGCTGGCACAGAGCAACTCATTGGCTGGCACAGACCAACTCATTGACCGACACAGGCCAACTCATTGGCTGGCACAGAGCAATTCATTGGCCGACACAGAGCAACTCATTGGCTGGCACAGACCAACTCATTGACCGACACAGACCAACTCATTGGCTGGCACAGTGCATCTCATTAGCTGACACAGAGCATCTCATTGGCCGACACAGAGCATCTCATTGGCCGACACAGAGCAACTCATTGGCTGGCACTGTGGTGTCAATATACACTCTGCAAAAAGACTGCTTAAATTATTATTAATTGAATTAGAATGTATAGCACTACCACTTACTGATCCATTATGGAGCAGACGTCATTGTTAAAACTCTGTTAGCATTCAGAATTTTCTTCAAAAATTGAATATTTCACAGTTGGATTAACAAACTTTTCAACATTTACACTGGCCAAATGGCTTGTTAGCTGCTTCGGTGCATTAAGAGACCATGGGGGAAATATTTGGTGTCGATCATTTTGGGGCGCTAACAGCGGCCGGCCGCAAACTTTAGCACCCGGTGCAGATTAGCACCAGCGACCACGCAATCCGTCTCCAGCGCCCCTGAAGGTGATTGGAGCGCTAAACCAAGCGCTACACACTTCTCTTAGGGCGCTAACGTCGGGGAGCGGGGCGCAACCTCAGAGTGCTGCTCAAGCTCAGGCGCTGCCAATTACCTAATACTCAGACAGACTGGCGTCTTCCAGTTCTTAGAGGGGAGATTCAATCATGCTGCACAGCCTCACCCTGATCATTGCTGCTTTTGACCTGGGCCTGCAAGGAGGTGCAATTCTTGAACCAGGAATATCATGGCTGCTCAGAGGCCCAGGGAGAGAGCTCGCCAGTTCAGCGACCAGGCATTGGAGGCTCTGGTTGTGGCTGTGGAACGCCGACGGGCAGTGCTGTTCCCAGACACTGGCAGGAGGCCATTGCCCCGGGAGTTCACAAAGATGTGGAGGGAGGTGGCCCATTACGTCTCATCCAGAAGCCTGGTTCAAAGGACTCACACCCAGTGCCGCAAGAATTCAACAACCTCACTCGGGTGGTCAGGGTGAGTAGATGCTTGAAATACCTCTACATCCCACCATCTCAACCTCACCCTGTGCACAGACGGTATAAACCGTCAAATCCCCAACACTCACCCAACAACTATGCCCATCTAATAAAAGTCACATTCACATCGGTATGTTCATCATCTCTCCCTCCTCTCTCATACCACTTCCTCCTCACAACACGATCCCTTCCCACTTTCCATCTAAGTATACTGTCTCCATTCCTTGCTCCATTCCTGCCCCCCTCCCCTCATGTTAAAGCTTTCAGATAGTGAGCCACCATCTGAACAGCCTGTCTCTCAGCCTCCCAGTGGTAGTGACACGGAAGAGGATCAGGAACACCAAGCCGGAGCCTCACTGCCTGCGTCTCCCGAGGGCGAGACATCTGACACTGGGGCCATGCAGTCATTGGAGGGGAGCAGAGGAAATGGTTCTGATGTGGGTGAAGCTCCGGTACGCAGCGGGCTGCAGCAATGCCATGGGGAAAGGGAAGCTCGGGGACCATCTCCCTGGAGGGTGAGTACACGCACGAGTTCTGCTGCACAGGACTCGGATGAGGACCTCGATATCACGGCGATGAACACACAGGTGATGAGCATGCATACTGAGCTCATGGGTGCAATGGCAAGGGTGCGCGAGAGCATGGATGCACTGGCTAGGAGCGTGGAGGAGTCTACCGCCAGCACAGCTCTCATCTGGGCACAAACCCTCGAGCCCATCCTTGCCTCGTTGAAGAGAATGGTTGACTTGCAGGGAGAGCGTGGGAACCCAGACCCCATGCTGCGTGTAATGGGTGAGGTGGCAGCATCTATTGCAGCACAGGCCGAGGCAATGCAACAGCTTTGTGCTGGAATCGAGTCATTGGTTGGTGCCATCCAGTCTCAGACTGCTCTCATGCAGTCTCAGGTTGATGCCACGCAAGCGCTGACTGCTGCCATCATAGCTGGGGCGACCACAGTCCACCAGGGATCTGACGGTGCTGCAGCAGGCCAGCAATCTGTGCTTGAGCAGATTGTTCTGGATGCTGAGGTTCTGCCCCGTAGGAGTGGGAGTGGCAGTGTGTCGGTCGAGCAGGATGGTTCCGTCCTCTCTCAGGATGACAGCATTCCTGCTCCCACCACTGCCACTCCGCCATTGCACTTGCCACGGCCTGTAACCCAGCCAGCCCAGACTGCTGCCGCCCATGCAGAGTTGGTGCAGCCGGGCCCTCCAGGCCCAGAGCTGGTCGAGGGCGTCCTTCAAGGCCATCTCCAGTCTCTGGATCCGACATTCAGCAGCCTTCTGCCAGCCTTGCTGCAGCCACTGAGGTCACATTACGGAGGAGCAGTAGGGTTGGGAGGGGGGGAAGTGCGAAGGGGAGAGAGATCATTGAAGAAGGTCCACTAACTAAATATTTTTAACCAAATGGGGTGAGTGTTTGTACCAAAGTTGGATGTGTTTGTAAATATATTGTTCACTTTCTTAAGAATTATTTCGATGTGCTAAGAGCCAGTTGTGTTTGTTAATAAATTGTTGTGTTTGTTTGTTATTGATTGTGCTTAATAAGACACAGTTGTTCAGAATAATAAAAATTTTATTTAAACGTTACAAATTTCCTCATGTTTCTCATTGGAAGTTTGGCCGGTCATAGCGGCTGCGAGCTAGCTTGGTCTGCGCAAATGTCATGTGCTCTCTCATTCATCGGAAGCTCTATGTAATGAGGCATTCATGAACAGCCCTTGCAGAAGCAACATTGAGCGCCTCCCTCCCACATTGTTGCTGCTTCTCCTCCTCTTCATCCACCTCCTCCTCCTCTTCATCCACCTCCTCCACCTCCTCCTCCTCCTCTCCCTCTTCCTCCTCCTGAGGTGGTCCACCAATCCCTGGTGGCAATGGCTGGGTCCTCAGAATGGCCAGGTTGTGCAGCATGCAGCACACAACAATGAAAACCGATACTCGATCAGGGGAGTACTACACGGCTCCTCCAGAGTGGTCAAGACACCGGAACCGTTGCTTCAGCACGCCGATAGTCTGTTCGATGTGGTTCCTGGTGGCACTATGGCTCTCATTGTAGGTGAGCTCAGCAGGAGTGTTGGGGTTACGGAGCGGTGTCATTAACCAGGTGCAGAGTGGATAACCCTTATCCCCGAGGAGCCAGCCGCGAGCTTGATGCGGTGGTTGGAACAGTTCTGGGACACCAGTTTGGTGCAGGATGAATGAATCGTGGCTGCTGCCAAGATAGAGGGCATTGACGGCGAGGATGCGTTGTCTGTGGTTGCACACCAACTGCACATTCAGAGAGTGGTAGCCTTTGCGGTTGCGGAAATGTCTCCAAACGCCTCTCTCCCTCTCACAACCTGCGTAGGCAGAATTGATTGCAGACAGGAAAAAACAGGAAGCGCACGCCTTTAAATAGCGCTCCCCCAGCTCCCAGTCAACTGTCCCCCTCTACCTGTCGTTCCTAGCGGCAGGCGCTGAGGCAGGGGGCGAGAATCAATTTCTGGTCCGGGGCGCTACCGGGGCGATGCGCACTTGGATGACGTCACGATCTCCAGGCGCAGGAGATCGTGGCGGTAGTGTTTAGCGCCACCACAAACTGCCAGTTGAACTTCGCGGGTGGCGCTAAAATCGCCGCACGTGGGCGGTAAGTCGTTAGCGCCCCATTAGCGCCCCCTGGAGGCACTAACGGGAGGCACTAACCAACCGAATTTCCCCCCCCATGTCTGCAGTTACTGTGTGATTGGCTGATAACTTTTCATTGCTGCTAACAAAATTGCATTCTCACAAATCACATATCTGAAAAGCAAACATTGCCCTGATTTCAATTACAATTTTTTAATTTAGGAACGCTATTTCAAATCAGTTCAAATTTAAACTGTCTTGACTTGACAGTGTTTTAATAAGTGTCTTGCTATCATTTGGCATTGACAGTGAGATTATTCATAGTTTAGCATTACTACTTTTGAAGCTGTAAGTATTCAATAAAATACTTTTTGCATTCTATAAAACATGGAGATTGTCACCTAAAAGCATTGGACCAAAATTTTATTTTTTGTTTGTATTTTTCATTTCAGACACCTCTGAATGACAACAATGAGAGCTCCCTCTCTGTGGATCCTGCTTGTCGAGTGTATTTTCATACATACAACCTTCTCAGAAGAGGACACTCCACACAATGCTTGTCAAAAATGCGACTCCGACAACTTCTGCAACTGCTCTTCGGTGAAGTTAGAGAATATTCCACATGTGTTGGAAAATGTATTCGGGTTTGACCTGTCCCACAACAACATCTCGCAGATTAAGGACACTGATTTCAGAACATATGTGAAGCTCAAAAGACTTCTATTGCAATCAAATCGAATCGAGTCTATTGCTGACCAGGCCTTCCAGATCAACACAAACCTAGAGTGCCTTGACTTGTCTGATAATCTTTTAACCCAACTCTCACCGAATTGGTTTAAACATCTTTCCAAATTACAATACCTCAAGATTTTAGGGAACAGTTACAAGAATCTGGGATCAGGGAGAATTTTCTCAAACCTGACAAGTCTCAGATGGTTAGAATTTGGCAATCCTTCCCTGTCTCTTCTAAAGGAAGATGACTTTGTAGGAATTACACATCTGGATGAGTTTGTTTTAACAGCAAAGAATTTAGATTCGTATCAGAAAGGAAGTTTCAGTTCTTTCAGAAATATAAGTCACGTTGCCTTGAGTTTGAATTACACATTTCTGAAAAAACCAGGCCAAGCTCAGCAGATTCTTATAGATTTGTCAGGATCCACCACCCACTTAGAGCTGAGAGACTTAACATTTCCTGACAAAACTGACAGTCAAATATTTTCAGTACCAGACAATTCATTGCTGAGGAAATTCACCTTCAGAAATACTTTTCTTACTGACAATACTGTATTTACTTTAATAAATTGTATAAAAAACACAAAATTATCTGAACTAGTAGTGAAGGACTGTGTGCTTTCAGGAACTGGGAAATGGCCCAAGGTAGACAAAATAAAAATCAACTTACTTCATTCTTTAACGTTAAATAATATATCCATTAAACACTTTTATTTATTCTATGAACTTTCAAGTATTAGTCCTCTACTTGAACCCATTAAAACAGCAACATTTACAAAACTAAATATGTTTCTGATGCCCTGCAATGTATCCAGAAAGTTAAAAAATGTGGAGTATCTTGATTTAACACACAATTTGCTCAGTGACAGAATTATGCGAGAAATGGTTTGTCCAGGAGCTTGGCCTTCTCTGCGTTATCTTATTCTGAGAAAGAATACTTTGAGATCCCTCAGTATAACAAGCCCAAAATTATCTACACTTTCTACTCTTACCCATTTAGATTTGAGCCAGAATAGCTTCAGTGACACTAGGACTTCATGCAAATGGTCCGAAAATCTACAATTTCTAAACCTTTCGAGCTGTGGTATAAAAAGTATATCACAATGTGTCCCTCCAAATGTTGAGGTATTGGATTTAAGTAACAATGACATCAGCAGTTTTGCTGTTAATCTGCCTTCTCTCAAAGAACTGAATGTGTCCAATAACAAGTTTAAAAGTTTACCGGGTGATAGTTATTTACCAAAGATGGAAGTTCTGAAAATCAGCAGCAATAAACTCATCTCACTCACAGGTGAAGAAATCATGTCGTTTAAGAAGCTTGAATCTTTGGAGGCTGGAAAAAATAATTACATTTGTTCGTGTGAATTCTTGCTTTACATGAACCATCACATAACAGTACAACTGTTGGACCGACCAGAAAACTACGTATGTGATTCACCTCTAACTCTCAGGGGAATGTTGGTGCAAAATACGAAGCGCTCTTTCTTTGACTGTCACACGACATTGTCTGTAGCCTTACTGTCTGTTGGCATGGCTTTGGCAGTAGCCATTGTTGGGATAATGTGCTACAAATATCATGGGATCTGGTATATCCAAATGACCTGGGCATGGCTGCAGGCAAAGAGGAAACCAAAGAAAGTGAGGAATACTGATATTTGTTACGATGCATTTGTTTCTTACAGTGAGATGGACTCCGAGTGGGTGGAAACTTTCTTGGTAAGCGAGTTAGAAAGTGTTCATCCACCACTGACACTCTGCCTTCATAAGCGTGATTTCATCCCAGGGAAGTGGATAATTGACAACATCATTGAGTCCATTGAAAAAAGCAGGAAAACCATATTTGTTTTGTCTCAACATTTTGTCCAAAGTGAGTGGTGCAAGTACGAGCTTGACTATACCCATTTCCGTCTATTTGATGAGAACAATGATACAGCCATACTTGTTCTGCTGGAGACGATCCCAAAGCAGACTATTCCTCAGAGATTCTGCAAGCTTAGGAAACTGATGAATACAAAAACCTATTTGGAATGGCCTCAGGATGAAGTGGAACAGCAAATCTTCTGGTTTAATTTAAAAATTGCATTAAGAGGAGATGAAAATACAAGTGAACCTTTGTAAATATTTTCAGTATTATGTTGCATTGAAGTAAACCTATGTTTTTAAATAACATTGCCCGAGCTGCAGCAGCAGTGATTACACAGCTTGGGGACATCCATTGACATAGCGGTAATGTCATCATGCTTAACTGAAGAGAATTCCCTTCGAAGTGCAATAAATGGCTACAATAGACTTCAACCCAGCTCTGCACCACAAAGGTTATAAAGTAATTTTGTGTACAAAAATGTAGCTCCTTGGCTTGGCAAGATCAGAAAGGAAGAATCAAATGAGCAATAAATTACTTGGCTTGTCAAACTCACACATGTCACATAACCTATATACAATCTAACCTATCATGGACTCTAATGCACCTTATTAATCTGCTGCTGGACGGTTTTGCGTAAATGTTCCCCGGTCCTCAAAGTAATCAAGGGAAACTCCAGAAATCTCCTCATTCTCAGATCTCTGCTATTCAATTGTGGCCAATAGCTCTCCACTTCTACCTTGGCCCTCGCACTTCAGAATCATTGCACCTCCTACATGCCAACCAGAAACCTGGCAAAAGCTGATCAATAGCTTCAAAATAGCTGATGCAGCCACCAAAAATCTGGCAACTCAAGAGGGCCCTGATGTGGGAAAAAAGTGGTTACGCAGGCGTTGTCCCTGAAGTGGTAGAGATACACAGCATTGCTTCACCTGTACTGAAGAAAAACAATACACAACTACAAGAAAACCTGAAGTAGAAGTCAGCATGCTGAAGGCACAACATTGATCGTGCATTTCTAAGTCGAGAGGTGTGGTGCATGCTTCCCTGGAAAAAGTTGCATTTCACATTAAAAATTATGTTGGTTCATTTTAAGCACTTTGATCCTTCACAGTTAACAGATTTTTAATTTAAAAAAGGGAAAAACAAAGTGATATTTGGACTTTCAACAGAATCACTTACCAAAAAGTTAACTCAACAGTCACTCTCCCACATACACCCCATCATCCCAAGTAACAAAGGCCCTCTACCCCCTCCAGACCCAATTCACAGAGACACTGCATCCCATCCAGCTCCCCACCCTTCCAGAGATATGCTCTTCTCTAACAATACAGTTCATACAGACCCTCGTCTCCCTCTCCCACCTAGTTGTGCTGCTGCTCTTTTCCTCAATGTCTTCCATTCAAGCTGGCACACTGCTCTTTTCCAAGTTGTTTTCGGCACTTTGTTCCACCTCTCCTCCAGTTCATCCCTGTATTCTTCTTCCTCTCTTCCCCCTTCCCCACCACCTCCCCTCCCAGATCATGCTGGTACTCTCCTTCTTCCCCTACCCCAAAGCACCACTCCCAGCTTCCCTTCTCTCTCCCCCTCTAAGTGCTTCTCCCAGCATCTACAACTTTACCTCTTCAATTAATTTCTTTCCTCTATTGCCATCTATTTACCTCCCCCTTCATTGCCATCGATTTTCCCTTTACTCCTCC
Source organism: Squalus acanthias (assembly GCA_030390025.1). Lineage (NCBI taxonomy): Eukaryota > Metazoa > Chordata > Chondrichthyes > Squaliformes > Squalidae > Squalus > Squalus acanthias. Next base: position 150,322,553 of record CM059426.1, on the reverse strand, counting down.
TTCATTTTGCTCCTTTGTTTCTGACTCCCCTTCTTGTTTCTCTCTTCTTAACTGCCATACATTCTGCCCCCTTTCACTGCCATTCATTCCCCATTGCAATCCATTTTCCCTTGTCATGCATTCTGCCCCTCTACCTCTTCCCTTGCCCTCCCTTCAAGTTCTCTCCACTCCTTGCCCTCCCCTCGCATTCTCTTTTCCCTTGTCTCACCCATGCACTCTCCCCTCTCCCTGCTTCTACCAAACGTCATTGGCTAATGCACTGGACAGACACCATTCCTCCATTTCACTTGTTAATGGCCCCAGTTGCCATGGAACTTCAGTTCTCATGATGGCATACAGAAGTGGCAATTGAGGCCATTGACATTGAAAATGTGTGAAGAAGAGGAGTGGGAGTTTTACAGTGAATTCGGCAACAGGCTCAGTAGGAGCAGGTTGCAATGTAAAACATAGACAACAACAACAATGACTTGCATTTATGTAGCATCTTTAACGTAGTAAAAAAATCCCAAGGCATTTCACAGGAGTGTTATCAAACAAAATTTGAGATCAAGCCACATAAGGAGATATTAGACAAAAGCAAAATACTAAGGAGATATTAGGATAGGTTACCAAAAGCTTGGTCAAAGAGGTAGGTTTTAGGAGTGTCTTAAAGTAGGAGAGAGAGATAGGAGGTGGAGAGGTTTAGGAAGGGAACTCCAGAGATTAGGGCCTAGGCATCTGAAGGCACAGCTGCCAATGGTGGAGCGATGAAAATCGGGAATGCACAAGAGGCCAGAATTGGAGGAGCGCAGAGATCTCAGAGGGTTGTAGGGCTGGAGGAGGTTACAGAGATAGGAAGGGGTGAGGCCATGAAGGGATTTGAAAACAAGGATAAGAATTTTTAAAATGCTGATCACAGAAGGATCTTTGTAACAAGACACTTAAGAGGATAGAGAAAGTAAGCCAGGAAAAATACCTCCAGATACATTAAGGCAGTAGGATTAGGTTGCATAGATTCAACATTGTGGGAGAAAAAATTTAGGATGGACATCAAGAAATCTTTCTTTACATGGAGGGTGCTAACTGGCTGGAACAGGTTGCTAGGAAGGGTGATTGAGGAAGGACATTAGAGTTGTTTAATAAACAGCTGTCAAGGGGACAAATAGTAGGGTTGATATTCTGGAAGAATGAAATCAGATGGCCTTAAAGACATTCTTTATCTGTGATGAATTTCTTAGCATAAAAGAAATATATACACACATTAAATAACAATGGTACATAAAGTAATAAAGTGTTAAATAAAATATCGATACAGCTTTGTTGGCAATTTATCAATTTTAGTGCTCAGTAATGGAACTAACTAAAGACTGATTTCTGTACTTCTTGGCTTTTAACCACAGCAGTGTGCCAAATGTCAACATCCAGGCTTTGAAATAGTTACCACAGTCCTTAAGAACACTTTGACATGCACATCAAGCAATAAATCATATATGCATGTTGTTTCCTGCAAGTTTATAAGTAGCTAATCAAAGCAATTTTTAAGTAGTCAAAGATTCCTAGGTACCACTGCAACCAGAAAGGTTGTGTGAAATGTTTGAACTTGCATTTTATAAACTCTTAGCATACTTTGTGAACCTAATGGATATCAAAAATGTGTGATCATAGCATACAGCTACTTACTGTCAAAACAATGCTCAAGTATTTCCAGGAACAGTGGTTATATGCCTTTGAAATTATGAGGTGCAGGCATTTAAATGATATAAGACTCTTCTCCTTGTAGATACTTTTAAGTTGTTCAATCAGATGTGCAAAATATGTATGCAGAAAGCTTTTATATAACTATTTTACATTTCACACCTACTTTTCCCTTTATTTTAATCATATTGTATATATTTTAATTATGCGTGAAAAATAAGTTTACTTCTCGAAATGTAAGTTGTTCTAATAGGGATTGTGCTCTATCAAGCTATGGAAAAAGTATTTCTGATGAAATAAAAGATTCTACTATAATTAATATATTGTCAACTAAATGCAATCAAGCCCTTTTATTTTGTAGATTTTTACTCTGTGTAGGAAGAGGAGGAACAAATGGAATTGAAATTATTACCATAAACCTTGTTACATTTTCATTGCAATTCAAAATCAATAGTCTGAAATGATTATAAGCAGTATTATTGTACACGCACTTAATGCACTTGCATCAAATCCCTCTTTCCAGGATTTTAATAGAGATGTTAACCTATTTAATTTAAATGGTTAATGCCTCCATTAAAATAGTGGAGGAAGTTGATTCAAATGCAATAAGAGTTTGTACGATAAATCACTCTCAGTAATTTCCAGGCTAATAAATATGTCAGAGTTACAAATTAGGTTACATGGTAAAAGTCCCCAGTAGCTACCAAAACTATTGCTATTGGTGGCTTTTATCTTACAGCAAAGTATTATGGTATTGGGATTTTTATGACTTTTTAAATTGCATTTACATCACAATAGTATTCATGCACAAATAGAGAAAGAAATAATGGGCCTGATTTTGCAGTGAAAGTAACGGTGAGGCTATCAGCGCTCACCGTTATTTATACGCAAATCGGACAGCAACTTCCGGCAAGCGCACCTGTGCAGTTAAATGTGAAAATCTGGAAGTTGCTGTCCAAGATGTGCTGCCCCTCCATAAGCTGTGCAAAAATGGACATGTCAGCATCTGGTTCCCCATTCAAATGTATTGAAGAGTGTGAAGTTCCTGTACTGACGTCGTAGATACGAACTAATCACGCCACAAAAAGTTAGGGCTTGTCCATCCCAGCATAAGTACCCTTTTAATGGCATGGTAAGCCTTAATTACTGCCAAACAACCTCTCTGGCACTGAAAATGAACTTTTATAAGTATGGAGTCTCATTCCTTCAGCTTTTAATTATTGTTGGATGTTTAAAAAAATGTAAATAACATTTTATTTTACTTTTTCTTTCTGTCTCTTATCTCTCTCTTTCTTAATCCAATCTTCCTTTCCCTCTCTTTATTTTACTTTCTGTACCTGATATGACATTATATTCATTATTCTAGCTTACACTTCCTGGTCCAGACTCTGCGCTGCTCATTAATGATTCTTCAATCTGATTGGTGAATGATATACACAGATGCTTGCATTGTTCATGCAGGTCCCATATCCCCTGTAGAGGGCACTGTACTGTTTGGATGTTTGGCTGACATTAACTTGCCATGCAAAAGCCCATAGAAAGGCAATGGGCAAGTGCAAGTCTTGTCATTCGCCACTCAGAGCAAAATCCAGCCCAATATATTTATGATACTTTAAGAGAAATCTCCATATGGTTTTAATTTGTGTGTGTGCCTGTGGACTGTTTTCCAATTCAATTGTCTTGCAGAGGAAATGTTGGAGTACTATTTCGTAGCTTTGGAGTAATACTGCACATAATTAATAATTGTGGTAAATCCAATTGAAAAGGATTTGCAGTAAGTAATAGCAAGAAACATAAGAAAAGTTTATGAGACAATAAAATCGCTTATTTCCCATTAATTTCACAACAACAGACAACAGCAAGGAGACTATCCGTCTTCTTTAATCCATTTTGAAATTTAAAGGCTTATGAAATATAGTTAAATACTGATAATTGGAGATTTGAAAGAAAGAAGAAACTTGCATTTATATAGTGCCTTTCATGACCTCAGGATGCCCAAAACACTTTATAGCTAATTTGGTACTTTTGAAGTGAAGTCACTGTTGTAATGTAGCAAACATGCACATCAAGCCTCCACAAACTGCAATGAGATATATGACTAGATAATCAGTTTTAGAAATGTTGGTTAAAGGATAAATATTTGCCAAGACACCAGGAGAACTCTCCTGCTGTTCTACAAAACAGTGCCTTGGGATCTTTTACATCCACCTGAGAGGGCAGATGGGGCTTCAGTTTAACATCTCATCTGAAAGACGGCACCACTGACAGTGCAGCACTTCCTCACTACTGCACTGGAGTGTCGGCCTAGATTATATGCTCAAGTCTCTGGAGTGGGAACTTGAACCCACAACCTTCTGAATCAGAGGCGAGAGTGCTACCACTGAGCTACAGCTGACACCTCCTGTCATTTGCTTTGGTCCATTTCCTCCTTTCTGGAATATTGATCCCTCTGGGATTGCTCAGTCAGTTCATCTAGTGAACCCCTGAGTTAGGAAGCAGAAAACTGATCAGAATTCCCACCCCCGATCACTACCCAGTGATCCCCGCCACAAGTATGCACGAACACATACTGTGAAGGATTGCATGTGGTGCTCTACATACTCAAATAACACTGACAGCACTTACTGCTTAGGCTCACCCATGAAGAATGGCCACTTGGGATGTAGTTGGGTTTTCCTGCAAAGAGTCAACACCTTCAGGAGAAGAGGAGGTGAAGGGAGAGAATTAACAGGTAACAAAAAGAAATAGAAACATTTTATAAATTCAAATTATTATTGTGAATCATTTAACCTAACTATGGAAGCTGAATACAATACTTGGTACTCACTCCACAAAAGGGATAAAACTAGGTTATTGCGCTGCACAAATGACATTGTAAAACTTTGAAAAACAATCCACTTATTTTTTATTTATTTGTTCATGGGATGTCGGCGTTGCTGGCAAGGCCAGCATTTATCACCCATCCCTAGATTCCCTTGAGAAGGTGGTGGTGAGCCGCATTCTTGAACTGCTGCAGTCCGTGTGGTGAAGGTTCTCCCACAGGAGGGAGTTCCAGGATTTTGACCCAGCGACGATGAAGGATCGGCGATATACTTCCAAGTCAGGATGGTATGTGACTTGGAGGGGATTATGAGGAGTTAAGAGGAGTACCTGATTTATACAGGCCAATCAGCAAATCTACACTTCTGAAACATTGGCCCAGATTTTGCGGTCAGTGGCGAAGGAATTTGCCATTCACTACACTGACAGCTGCCCACAAAGTTTTCACAGGCTTTTGAGTGGAGGCTTACTGTCATCGGGCGTCTGATCCAGCTTGGCACCCTGTACAGGGATCGGTGGCGCTGTGAGCAGAGAAAGCAATAGCATGGCTCTTCAACCAATCAGATTGAAGAATCCTCACAGAGACACGCAGGGGGGATTTTAGAAGTCATACTACAGCTATACAAAGCCCTGGTTAGACCACACCTGGAGTACTGTGAGCAGTTCTGGGGACCACAACTTAGGAAGGATATATTAGAGGGAGTGCAGCGTAGGTTTACTAGAATGATAGCTGGACTCCAAGGGTTAAATTACACGGAGAGATTGCACAAACTAGAGTTGTATTTCCTGGAATTTAAAAGATTATGGGGTGATTTAATCAAAGTTTTCAAGATATTAAGGGGAACTGATAGGGTAGATAGAGAGAAAGACCCAGAAATTGGGCTACTTTCCACCACCCATTAGCACTGAAATCCTGGCGAAAAATGGCGGCCACATTTTGCTGAGGGCCTTAACACTGCCAATAGCAGCACTAGCCCTGGAGATGCAAATGGGGAGAGTGTGACGTCAGTCGGTGTGCAACGCCGACTTAACGTCACACTGTGCGAACTTCGACCTTAGCGTTGAGTTTAGCGCTGGATGCTAAGCTTGCTTTGAAAAGCAAGCATTCAGCAGACTGACAGAGACACTGTCAGCACTTCTTAAAGGAACAAACACATCTTTCAGCTAAGATTGCATTTAAGCTTTTGGACTGGATTGTTTTGATTTTATTGAAGTAGTGGCTTGGTACAATACATGTTAAAAGTGTTTTAAGTGTGCAGGGAGTGCAGGGGGTGCTGCTGGATGCTTGCAAGGCCTCGGATGGTAAAGGAAGGCCTATGAAAAAACAGAAAATGCTGGAAATACTCACCAGGTCAGGCAGCATGTGTGGAGAGAGAAACAGAGTTCACCTCTCACGTTAATATGCTGCCTGACCTGCTGAGTATTTCCAGCATTTTATGCTTTTATTTCAGATTTAAAGCATCCGCTCGCAGAGGATAGAGGAAGATGCAGAAGAGGAGCAAGCAGAAGAGGAGGAAGCAGAAAGAAGGATGCAACCCAGACAGCCCCTTTCTGGCTGGGATATCTGGGATGGAATCATTTGTCTGCCTCCAGTGACCACAACTCCAATTCCCCTTTCAACATTTGTCCCACACCTTACCTTACCTCTGTTACTGACCATCACAGCATCCTCTTGGCCACAATGCTAAAATAAAAGCCACCACAAAGCAAACTTTCCAATCCAACTTTATACATCTCTCCATCCAATATGACAGCAAGAAACCAACTCATCGCCCTTATGCATTCCCTTAGTGACTGTCTTGCGTGTGCCTTTGCCTATCCTACTGATGTCACGCAGTGTTACCCCAGTGGCTGCAGCATGGCTGGTGGAAGGCTGCTGAATTTCAGTGGGGACACTGCAAATGGCCTAGCAGGATGACCTTGAGGAGCTGGTGGCTGGGAGTGTCAAATCGAGTGACAATGTTTCTTCTTCTTCTTCTTCTTCTTCTTCTTCTTCCTCTTCTTCTTCCTCTTCTTCTTCTTCTTCTTCACTCTCCTCTCCCTCATTTTGGTCAACCACTGGCTGGGCTGCATTTCTTGGGTGTGTGAAATGAGGAAGGCACAAGGGTAGAGTTGTGGTAAGGGGAGGGTGGGAAAGCAAGAGGTGCACGCGAGAAGGAGGATAACATTTGAAGATACCAGCATCTTGCATCCTTTCAGCCCTGCTGCTGGCCAAGGGCTCAGCCATGCCCCTGCCAAGAATGACCAGCTCTGTCTCCTCCAAGGGGATGATGTGAAGCTAGGAATGGAGGTGTGCCTCGTGTTTGGTACAGATTGTTGATAGGTGTGTGATTGGTGGGGGGGAGGGGAGGAGTCGTGCATTGAGCAGTGTGTGAGGCTAGTGGTACAGTTGGTAGGAGACAGCTTTTGAAGATGAATTCATTGACCTTGACCATTGGTCTGAGGTCATGAAACTTTTTTGGACACTGGAGCCAGGTGGTGGGGGCGACACTGCTGGCAGTGACGGCCTCAGTGATGTAGTCCCACATCCTTCTTTCTGGAGGGCCTCCTGGGCCCTGTGGGTAGAGGACCTCTCTTGCAGTGTTGACCACCTGCACAAAGCTGGAGTGCTGCGTGTGAGACCCTGGGTACGCCTTCCCTGGCTTGCTGAGCCATTTGTGTTAGTGCTGAGGCAGTTTTAGCATTTTTTCAGGTGCGGAAGGCAATTCAGCTTTAAGAGCTGAAGACTCCCATTTGGGAATTCCTTTTAATGTTAAATTTTCTTCAAAAAGCAGTTGAGCTGTAAAGGCTAAAAACTGCCTATTTTTACATGATTTTTATTTTTTTCATTTCAGAAGGCAGTTCCTCTTTAAGGGACCAAACTGCTTTCTGAAATGACAGCCTTACTTTAAGAGAAGCTTGCTGCAATGATGCTATGGCCACGCTACATTGGGGCCTCCTGCCGGGGCTAACACCAACAGAATGGCATTGATTAGTAAGTTTAGCGCTGGGCTAATGTGCATAATGTGTGGCCAACCCGCTACTACATAATCCAGTAACATTCATGCGACACAAGTGCCAGGCAATGGCTATCTCCAAAAAGCTACAGTCTGACCATCGCCCCTTGACATTCAACGGCATTACCATCGCCGAATCCCCCACCATCAATATCCTGAGGGTCACCATTGACCAGAAACTTAACTGGACCAGCCACATAAACACTGTGGCAACAAGAGCAGGTCAGAGATTAGGTATTCTGCGGTGAGTGTCTCACCTCCTGACTCCCCAAAGCCTTTCCACCATCTACAAGGCACAAGTAAGGAGTGTGATGGAATATTCTCTACTTGCCTGGATCAGTGCAGCTCCACCAACACTCAAGAAACTCGACACCATCCAGGACAAAGCAGTCCGCTTGATTGGCACCCCATCCACCACCTTAAACATTCACTCCCTCCACCACCGGCGTACCGTGGCTGCAGTGTGTACCATCTACAAGACGCACTGCAGCAACTCGCCAAGGCTTCTTCGGCAGCACCTCCCAAACCCGCGACCTCTTCCACCTAGAAGGACAAGGGCAGCAGGCGCATGGGAACACCGCCACCTTCAAGTTCCCCTCCAAGTCACACACCATTCTGACTTAGAAGTATATCGCCGATCCTTCATCGTCACTGGGTCAAAATCCTGGAACTCCCTCCCTAACAGCACTGTGGGCGTACCATCACCACACAGACTGCAGCGGTTCAAGAAGGCGTCTCACCACCACCTTCTCAACGGCAACTAGGGATGGGCAATAAATGCTGGCCTTGCCAGCGACGCCCAGATCCCATAAACAAATTAAAAAAAAAATCTCTGCCACCACCTAAAGTTAAAATGACCTCTCTGACCTTTTCAAATGTCGGAGTCAAACTGGGTTTCCTGGTGTGACCCGAAGCATTGTGTTCAACAATAGTACTGCAAGAGTATTTATACATAAACAAATTGCACAGCATTACAGAAGAGATTTTCATTTTTGAACATTAATGTAAATCATTTGTTAGACTATATCTGTGGAAAGATAGATTCTCAGCTATCTAGATTCTTCTAGACTTACTCAAATCTCAGGGACGCAATAACATTAATAAAATATCGATGTCTAATGCTGTTTGTTTGGGCCACAATGCCCCAGCTGTAAATTCCTTCCAGACAGTTTGCAGTTTTCTTCACATACCTAGGTTATATTTCAAAAATGACCAAATATCAGATCTAACCAAATACCTTTAAACACATGCCAATACAGAACAACTGCTTCCCTGTGGTTTCTTAAACTTTGTTTAAATGCACATTGTAATTTTTCTGGCACGATAAGTAAAGTTGTCTGCCAATTTTATTTTCCACATTTTCGTTGCCATGCTATACAGTCTAGATTCATGCAAGAACATTCGGAAAGGCCAGAGTTGTTTAACTTCTTTCAAAGATTGAGCAAGTTTCCTTTTAAAGCCAGGACATATAGCTCAGAAAGGAGAAATTCTGTGAGATTTTATTTTGTTCAGATTATGTGTTTTACAGTGTTTGGATGCCAAATTAGACTCTTGCATTCCATATCAACTCCTGCACAGCTGCAGTTTTTGAATTTCCACCAAAACACAGGCTAGAAAGTGAGCAATGCTCATAAAATATCCACGATAAAAATGTAGATGTGGAAGGGTTTGGAAATCATTCAAATATCAGTCAAAATGTGATGCCAAGGAAAGTGCAGACATACAAAGACCACTGAAAATCAAAAACAATTAAGGTTTTGTTTTCTTTTACGTTCCATCTCCCCCAACTTCTATAACTTTAAAATTAACTTCCAGAAAGCTGTAAAGACTGAACATATATTTTTTGCTGTATCAGCAGTGTTGAGGCCAATAGTCAAAGCTGCCAAACACAGAAACAAAAGCTTTGGTGTATATTCACTTCTTTGAGGCTTGGTGCAGAACAGCACAAGAAAGCATAGATCCATTAGAACACAGACTGCTACAAAGTTAATTTATTACTAAAAGAAGCAAAAAGTTTAAAAAAGAAATAAAACATTCTTGTAGCATTTCTCATGGTAAAGCCAGGATTGTGAATGGTTTTTTACATATTGGTTGTTCTTGGGACATGGGCGACGCTTATGAGGTATTTATTGCCCATCCCTGGTTGCTCTGAGAAAGTGGTGGTGGGCCACCTTCTTCGAGAACCACTGCAGTCCTCGTTTCTCATGTTCTCCACAGTCCTGATGCAGCCTAAATGTGAGAGTGACTTGCCTGTCAATATAATATAGCAAATTTACTGATGCAATAAGATGACTAACACAGGATAATAATGTTATTCATTACTAATACTGAAAGATACAAGCCTCATAGATATATTTGCAATATCATTCACCTACCACTTTACAAAACTTAAAATGTTAAGTCATTGGCTGCAATTTTCTGAGGTCCGTGCGGGCACAATCGGAGGCGGGTCAGGTGGGAAATTTGAAATAAGTTGCAGCGGGTTGGGAACCCGCCGTCATCCTGCCCCAACGTGCCTTTCCCTCGGGCATGTTTGCCGGTGCGGCGGCGACCCGACTGGCAGAGGCGGCCGACCTAATTCAGATCATTACCATCTTGATGTCAGACCATTAAAAGCCTTTTCCAGCCTACCTTTCAAATTTCCCTGGCTGCCCATCGGATTCACGCAGCTCAGGAACCATGTCTGTCAACCTGAGGTGGGAGTTCCATGGCCATTGCTCCAGCTGATTAGATGACAGCATGAAATGTATTATAAAAGCTCCCACCTCACAGCTGATCACTTTCCTCAGGCAGAAGCTGTTGCTGACTGCATTCCCAGCACACATTTAGCTTTCTACAGGCTGCAAGTGTTTGCAGCAAAGTCGCCATCCAGTCTCACCTCATTGGTATAATCTATCACTCCATTGACAGATTGCTTCTCTCATCTCTACTTGACCTGCCATCTATTCCATCAGCATGGCTGCCATTTATACTGTGTCACCTTGGTCCTCAGAATCGGACCACGATGAGCCCAAACACCAGTAGCCCCAGGCACAACAGCAGCACCAACAACAACACCACCAACCTTCTCCTCAACCACCTGATGCTGCATGGGTCAGAGGGCATCAACACAGGGCTGCCGGAGGCGATACCCCCAACACAGGGTATACAGGTAGAGGATGAGCTTCCTCAACATGACTGAGCAGCAGTGCCAAAGGAGGTTCAGGCTATTGCGCCAGGTCATCGCAGACATTTGAACATTGCTCGAGCAAGACCTGCAGCCCAGAGGAGTGGGTAGACACCCCTTACCAGTGGCTGTCAAAGTCACCAGCACGCTCAACTTCTTCGCCTCAGGCTCCTTCCAGGGATCTGCAGCAGACATTTGCGGCATCTCGCAGTCGGCCACCCACATATGCATCACACAGGTCACCGATGCCCTCTTTGACAAGTCAGCCGATTATACCAAATTTGCCACTGATGAAGGCAGTGTTACAGAGCGGGCGCTGGCCTTTACCACTCTGGCTGGCTTCCCATGGGTGCAGGGCGTCATCGACTGCACACATGTGGCCATCAGGGCACCCCATCATAACCCAAGAGTGTTTGTCAACCGCAAGGGCTTCCACTCCTTCAATGTGCAGCTGGTCTGCAACCAAAGGAAGATCATCATGCATGTGTGCGCCAAATTCCCTGGCAGCAGCCATGACTCTTTTATCCTTCGTCAGTCCACCCTCCCTCAGCTCTTTGCTCCTCCAAACAGACTTTCTGGCTGGCTGCTTGGAGACAAGGGTTATCCACTGACGACGTGGCTCATGACACCCTTGAGGAGACCAAGTACTGAGGGCGAGGAGAGATATAATGAAAGCCACATTTCCACCAGATGTGTCATAGAGCAGACAATAGGCATGCTGAAAATGCACTTCAGATGCCTTGACTGATGTGGAGGAGCCCTTCAGTACACACCAGCCAGGGTCTCCAGAATCGTTGTGGTCTGCTGTGCCCTGCACAACATAGCACAGCAGCGAGGATTAGCGCTGCATGAGCAGCAATACACTGAGCGCACCAGAGGAGAAGAAGCAGGAGGAGGAGGAGCATCAGCTGGAAGATGAAGAGGAGCAGGAGCTGGAGGAACCTGTGGTGCAGATCCCACCAGCATCCGAGCACATTGCTGCCCAGCAGGCCAGGGATGGCCTCATCATGGCCAGATTTACTTAACTTTACGTAATACACCCATATGGTTGCCACATGCTGCACCAAGTTGGCAACACCACACAGCAACACCATAAAGGATCCCTACAATGACCAAGCCATTCCTTTCACACTGACCACCATTGCTGGTGGTACCGTTATGTCTCACCATTTACTCCAACTCACTAAGCCACTTCCAAAGGTGCACACAAATGTGTCCAAGACTGGAAAGTGGTGAAAATAAAGATTTTTATGGTTGACATTACATTCACGGAAACTTGACATTAACATTGAAACAACACCCAATTGGCTACCCTTGTGAATCTACTTGTGTGTCATCTTTCTCTTAAGCATGCATCTATGAGGTGCTACCCCTGTGGCTTCAGCAGAGGTAGAGGCAGGCTGCTCACTTCCCTGCCTAGACATTCTTGGCGGATGTCCTCTGGGTTTTGGAGCCTGTGATGGCCCCGCCAAAGTCTGCTCCTCCTGCGACTGTGCAGGGGCAGACTCAGCCATCGCTATCCGAGGTGGCATCTGGGGCTCTGACTGAGGGGGTGGCAATGGGGGACAAGTGTAAGCGATTTGAGAGGAACCCACACTTCCATGTCCTCTCTCACCATCATCCCTCTCATGGGCCACCCACACTTCCCTGCTAGCAAGGAGCTGGAGAGCACCTTGCTGCACATCAGTGGGACCATGAGGACCCATGTCTACGCTGACATCCCTCCTAGACAGGGGGTCTATGAACCTCTGACATCTATGCTCCATAGATAACCATCTATTCTCCATAGATAGCCATCTAATCTCCATAGAGACCATGTGCTCCTGTGAGTGGCGCATTAGCTGCTCCATGCAGGTGGCCATCCTATCCATGGAAGAGCCTACAGTCGCCATCACCTGTGACATGGTGGCGCACATGTTGGAGATAGACTCCTCCATTCTCTAAACATTTGCAGATGTTGCGGTCGCAAAACCTGTCAGAGCCTCCTGCACTTCTTCCTGTAGCTCCAGGATCGCCCAATTTCTGGATGCCCCCCATGGCTCAGCATCTGCATGCAGCTGAGCAGAGCTGAGAACATTCTGTGCCCTCCGGTGAGGAGTCTCCACTGCAGTCCCTGTCTCCGCCATCTACTCTTGCTCACTTGTGAGTTGTGACAGACCTGGTGACTGTCGCGGATACTCTATCTCGCATGGGACCCGAGGTGTGCGTATCTGCGCTGGTGCTGGGGATGCTTATGTCTGGTGATAGTGCGCCCTCAGAGGCTGAAGGCTCCTCTGAAGAGTTGTCTTCCTCTTCCTCCTGGACAGTGGGGGGAGGGGGGGGGATGGCTCTTGATGGACCTGTGGGAGAGTAAAGAGATGAGTTAGATATGCCATATTAAGAATGGGTACAGATACCATTATGCACATGATGACCATTCAATGGCTACTGACATCAGTCCCCATATGAGTGACTGGTGTATGCCATGTGGCTGTATGATATGTAATTCTGTCACCAGGTTGTTGAGATGTCCTCCTCTCTCCGTCTCCCACCTCCAGCTGCTCGGCCACTCATGATACCTTCAAGGCAGCCTCCTCTGCTGTTGTGAGGATGGTAAATGATGGAGGCCCACCTCCAGTTCTCTCCCTCTCCCTCTTATTGTGGGCTCTCTTTTCCTGCAAGGAGGGAAAGAAGAGAAGGTTGAGTGAAAGTGATGGAATGAGTGTAAGAAATGAATGGGTTACATCTGTAGAGGGTATCTATGATGGAGTGGGGTGGCAATGCTAAGTGGCCTCCTTGTGTGTTGTTAGTTGGTATGAGTGCATTAGGATGAGGATGAGTGTGAGGGGTGGCTAGTAAGTTGGGGATGTGATAATGTAGATAGAGAGAGGGATGGGTGGACGTGCAATGTATGTTGTTGTGAGTAAGGATGTGCAGGAGTAGGGTTGGGAAGGCAGAGTGATGGGGATGTGATGAGAGGCACAGCAGGATGAAGTTGAGTGTGGCTTTGTATTCACCTTTCCTGATCTAATGAGATCATCTAACGTTGCGGCACTGCACCCAAGGTCCTCCAGACCACATCACTGCTGTTGACCTGATCTGCAATTTAGAGCCAGGCTCTTTTTGTCTCCTGGGGAGATCTCTTCCGCCCATTGGAAGGGAAGAAGACCTCCCTGTGTGCTCTGACTCACTCCACAAGCATATGAAGACAGTCATCGGAGAACCTGGGTGCAGCCTTCTGCCTCTGTACAGTCATGTCTCCAAGTGTTTGGAGAAATCAAAGCCTCCAATGCAGTGACTGCACACTCCAAGATGAACCTTCAAATGTAATGTGACCATGGCTCCTTTAAATATCCCGGCTGAAAACGCGTCATCGATGATGTCATCAGACCCGCACCGTTTAATAGGGCCGGGTAACGTGCAGGGCGGGCTTAATAGGCCCCATTAGCGCAAGTCGATTTCTGCAACAGGATGAAAGCAAGAACGAGGTCGTGACCCACCATGCCAACCGCCTGCTCCTGACCCACCCAGGTAAAGAAAATTCTGGTCAATGTGTTTGTTGAAGAGGTTGTTGGAGAGCTGGTGGACATTTATCACACCATCAAATATCCAGTGACCAGTGCTTCGAACAGATGGTTACGTTCCTTGACAGGGTAGATGCAGGGAGGATGTTTCCCCTGGCTGGGGAGTCTAGAACTAGGGGTCACAGTCTCAGAATAAGGGGTCACAGTCTCAGAATAAGGGGTCGGCCATTTAGGACTGAGATGAGGAGAAATTTCTACACTCAGAGGGTGGTGAATCTTTGGAATTCTCTACCCCAGAGGGCGGTGGAGGCTCAGTCGTTGAATATATTCAAGTCAGAAATTGATAGAATCAAGGGATATGGGGATAGTGCAGGAAAGTGGAGATGAGGTAGAAGATCAGCCATGATCTTATTGAATGGCGGAGCAGGCTCGAGGGGCCAAATGGCCTGCTCCTGCTCCTATTTCTTATGTTCCATGACCTGGACTTGACTGTCTGAACAGCTGGTGAATTTGATTTAATTTGACTTGACTTGATTGGTTTGGGTTGGATTTGATTGGTTTTGATTTGACTTAAATTGATTTAATTTGATTGGATTGGATTAGATTGGATTGGATTGAATTGAATTGAATTGGATTGGATTGGATAAAATAGATTTTATTTGATTTGATGTGACTTGATTTGATTTGACTAGATTGGATTGGATTCGATTGAATTGGATTGGATGCGATAAGATATATTTGATATGATTTGATTGGATTTGATTAATTTGACTTGACTGGATTGGATTGGATTAGATTGGAATTGATTTGATTTCTTTGATTTGATTTGATGTGAATTGATTTGGTTTGAGTTGACTTGACTTGACTTGATTGGATTGGAATGAATTTGGACTAGACTGGTTGATTATATTTCAGTTGATAGATTTGATTTGATTTGATTTGATTTGATTTTATCGAATTGACTTGACTTAATTGGATTTGATTTGGAATGGATTGAATTTGGAATTGAGTGCCTTATTTTAATTGGTTTGATTTGATTTGCTTAATTTGATTTGTTTTCATTTTATTTGATTGATTTAATTTAAATTAATTTGACTTGACTTGACTTGGTTTGATTGGATTGGATTAGATTGATTTGATTTGATTAGATTGGATTGCATAGGATAGGATTTGAAATGGTGGATTTGATTTGATAAATTTGATTAATTTGATATGTCTGACTTGACTTGATTGAATTGGATTGGATTTAATTTGGACTGGACTGGTAGGTTTTATTTGATTTGATTTCATTTGCATTCATGTCATTTGAGTGACTTGATTTAAATTGATTTGACTTGATTTTATTTCACTTGACTTGACTTAACTTGATTGGATTGCATTAGATTTAATTAATTTTATTACATTACATAGATTTGCTTTGATTTGATTTGACCTGATTTGGTTGCATTTATTGTATTGGACTGTCTTTGATTTGTTTTGATGTGACATGACTTGATTTGATTGACTTGATTTGATTTGACTAGATTGGATTGGATTGAATTTGGACTGGACTGGCAGATTTTATTTCATTTCTGATTTGATTTGTTTTCATTTCATTTGATTGATTTGATTTGACTTGACTTGATTGGATTGGATTGGATTGATTGATTTACAGTGATTTAGTTGATTTGATTTGTCTTAATTTTTCTTGATTTGATTTGACTTCATTTGATTTGATTTGGTCAGTACTAGGACCACTGCTGTTTTTGATATATATTAATGACTTGGACTTGGGGGTACAGGGCACAATTTCAAAATTTGCAGATGACACAAAACTTGGAAGTATAGTAAACAGTGAGGAGGATAGTAATAGACTTCAAGAGGACATAGACAGGCAAGTGAAATGGGCAGACACATGGCAGATGAAATTCGACAGAGAAATGTGAGGTGATACATTTTGGTAGGAAGAATGAGGAAAGACCATACATACTAAATGGTACAATTTTAAAGCGGGTGCAAGGAAAAATCTTGTGGAAAAATCTTTAAAGGTGCCAGGACAGGTTAACAAAGCAGTTAATAAAGTATATGGGATCTTGGGCTTTATAAATAGAGGCAAGTCAATAGTAGCCTTCAAAAGGGAATTGGGTAAATACTTGAAGGAGAAAAAATTGCAGGGATATGGGGAAAAAGCAAGGTAGTGGGACTAACTGGATTGCTCTTCGAAAGAGCCTGCGCAGACTTGATGGGCCGAATGGCCTCCTTCTGTGCTGTACTAGTCTATGATACTATGATTAATTTGATTTGAATTGATTTGATTGGATTGGACTTTATTTAATTTGATGTGATTGGATTTGATTGCATTGGATGAGATTTGGACTGGCGGATTTGATTTGATTGCATTGGATGGGATTTGGACTGGCGGATTTGATTTGATTGGAATTGATTTGATTTGACTCGACTCGACTCGACTCGACTCGACTCGACTTGATTTGACTTGACTTGATTTGGACTGCTGCATTAGATTTGATATAATTTGAGTAATTATATTGTATTGTATTATATTGGATTGTATTGTATTGTATTATATTTGATTGGATAGGTTTTGATTTGATATGATTTAATTTGATTGATTCATCTTGACATGACTAAATTGGATTGGATTGCATTTGATTTGATTTGATTTGATTTAAATTGATTTGTTTTGATATGATTTTATTTGATTGTATTTGATTGGATTGTATTCGATTTGAATTGATTGACTTGCTGTAAATTGTTTAGATTGATTTGTTTTTAAATGTTTTGATTTGAGTTTATTTTTCTTATTTTAATTTGACTTGATTTGATTTCTTTGAATTGATTTGACGTTCTTTAATTGTATTGTATTGGATTTGATTTGACTTGTCTAGATTAGATTGGATTAGATTTGGACAGCACTGGCAGATTTTATTACATTTGATTTGATTTCATTTGATTGATTTGATAAGACTTGACTTGATTTGAATCGATTTGATTTGATTTGAATCGATTTGATTTGATTTGTTTTGTACTGGAGTCATCTGGTGGATTTGAATCAATTTGATTCGACTTGATTTGATTTGATTGGTTTTGATTAGATTTGATTTGGTTTGGTTTGGTTTAGTTTGGTTTGATTTGGTTTGGTTTGATTTGATGTGATCTAACTGACTTGATTTGATTTGATTGCATTGCATTGGATTTGAACTGGTAGGTTTGATTTGATTTCATGACTTGACTTGATTTAATTGGTTAGATAGAAACATAGAAAATAGGTGCAGGAGTAGACCATTCGGTCCTTCGAGCCTGCACCGCCATTTAATGCGTTCATGGCTGAACATGCTACCTCAGTACCCCATTCCTGCTTTCTCGCCATACCGCTTGAACTCCCTAGTTGTGAGTATTATATCTAACTCCCTTTTGAATATATTTAGCGAACTGGCCTCAACAACCTTCTGTGGTAGAGAATTCCACAGATTCACCACTCTCTGGGTGAAGAAGTTCCTCCTCATCTCAGTCTTAAATGGCTTCCCCTTTATCCTTAGACTGTGACCCCTGGTTTTAGTTTTCCCTAACATTGGAAACATTCTGCCCACATCTAATTTGTCTAAACCAGTCAGGATTTTAAACGTCTCTATAAGATCCCCCCTCATTCTTCTGAACTCCAGAGGATACAAGTTCAGTTGATCCAGTCTTTCTTGATATGTCAGTCTGGCCATCCCAGGAATCAATCTAGTGAACCTTCGTTGCACTCCCTCAATAGCAAGAATGTCCTTCCTCAAGTTAGGAGACCAAAACTGCACACAATACTCCAGGTGTGGCCTCACCAAGGCCCTGTACAACTGTAGCATCACCTCCCTACTCCTGTACTCAAATCCCCTTGCTATGAAGGCCATCATGCCATTTGCTTTCTTGACTGCCTGCTGCACTTGCCTTCCCACCTTCAGTGACTGATGCACCATGACGCCCAGGTCTCGTTGCACCTCCCCTTTCCCTAATCTGCCACCATTCAGGTAATAGTCTGCTTCCCTATTTTTACCACCAAAGTGGATAACCTCACATTTATCCACATTGTACTTCATCTGGCCCATTTGCCCATCATTTGCCCATTCACCCAACCTGTCCAAGTCACTCTGTAGCCTCCTAGCATCCTCCTCATTGTTCACACTGCCTCCCAATTTAGTGTCATCCGCAAATTTGGAGATATTACAATTAATCCCTTCGTCCAAATCATTAATATATAATGTGAACAGCTGGGGCCCCAGCACCGAACCCTGCGGTACCCCGCTGGTCACTGCCTGCCATTCTGAAAAGTACCCATTTACTCCTACTCTTTGTTTCCTGTGTGCCAACCAGTTCTCAATCCACGTCAACACATTACCCCCAATCCCATGTGCTTTAACTTTGCACACCAATCTCTTGTGTGGGACCTTTTCGAAGGCCTTCTGAAAGTCCAAATACACCACATCTACTGGTTCCCCCCCCGTCCACCCTATTGGAAACATCCTCAAAAAATTCCAGAAGATTTGTCAAGCATGATTTCCCTTTCACAAATCCATGCTGACTTGGACCTATCATGTCGCCACTTTCCAAATGGTCTGTTATGACATCTTTAATAATTGATTCCATCATTTTACCCACCACCGATGTCAGGCTGACCGGTCTATAATTCCCTGCTTTCTCCCTCCCTCCTTTTTTAAAAAGAGGGGTTACATTAGCCACCCTCCACTCCTTCGGAACTGATCCAGAGTCTAAGGAATGTTGGAAAATGATCGTCAATGCATCCACTATTTCCAAGGCCACCTCCTTAAGTACTCTGGGATGCAGACCATCAGGCCCTGGGGATTTATCAGCCTTCAGTCCCATCAATTTCCCCAACACCTTTTCCCGACTGATAAGGATTTCCCTCAGCTCCTCCCTCTTACCAAATCCTTTGATCTCTTTTATTTCCGGAAGGTTGTTTGTGTCCTCCACAGTAAACACCGAACCAAAGTACTTGTTCAATTGATCTGCCATTTCTTTGTTCCCCATTATGACTTCCCCTGTTTCTGACTGCAGGGGACCTACGTTTGTTTTTACTAACCTCTTTCTTTTTACATATTTATAGAAGCTTTTGCAGTCCATTTTAATGTTCTCCGCAAGCTTCCTTTCATATTTTATTTTCCCTGCCCTAATCAAACCCTTCGTCCTCCTCTGCTGAGTTTTAAAGTTCTCCCAGTCCCCGGGTTTGCTGCTACTTCTGGCCAATTTGTATGCCACTTCCTTGCTTTTAATACTATCCCTGATTTCCCTTGTTAGCCATGGTTGAGCCACCTTCCCTTTTTTATTTTTACGCCAGACAGGGATGTACAATTGCTGTAGTTCATCCATGCGATCTCTAAATGTCTGCCATTGCCCTTCCACTGATAACCCCTTAAATATCGCTTGCCAATCTAACCTCGCCAATTCACGCCTCATACCCTCAAAGTTGCCCTTATTTAAGTTTTGGACCATGGTCTCTGAATTAACTGTTTCCTTCTCCATCCTAATGTAGAACTCCACCATACTATGGTCACTCTTCCCCAAGGGGCCTCGCACCACAAGATTGCTGATTAGTCCTTCCTCATTACACAACACCCAGTCCAGGATGGCCTCCCCTCTAGTTGGTTCCTCAACATATTGGTTTAGGAAACCATCCCTTAAACACTCCAGGAAATCCTCCTCCACCGTATTGCTTCCAGTTTGAGTAGCCCAATCTATATGCATATTAAAGTCACCCATGATAACTGCTGCGCCTTTTTTGCATGCACCTCTGATTTCCTGTTTCATACCCTCCCCCACCTCACTACTACTGTTTGGATTTGGTTTGATTTGATTTTAATTTGACTTGACTTGATTTGACCTGATTTGATTGGATTTGACTTGACTTGACTTGATTGGTTGGATAGGATTGGATTTGATTAGATTGGAAAGATTGGGTTTGGACTGGTGGATTTGATTTGACTTGAGTTGACTTGAGTTGACTTGACTTGATTTGATTACGTTAGATTGAATTTAATTTGTTTGAATTGATTTAATTTGATTTGACTGATTTGATATAAATTGTTTTGATTGATTTATTTTTATATGATTTGATTTGAATTGATTTGATTTAATTAGATTTGTTTTCATTTGACTTGACTTCACTTGATTTGATTGGATTGGATTGGATTGAATTGGATTTGGATTTGGATTTGGATTTGGGCTGGTGGATTTGATTTGACTTGACTTTGAAGGGATAATTACTAGTCTAGCCCCTTTAGGGCTACCATGGATCAGGCGTATTCCTCAGACGTTCACTTTCAACTAAAGTTTGAGGTAGCCGAATCCTAAAGATGCTTAATTAGGTCTTAAGGTTCAGACTATCTCTCCCTAAAGGAAAGGAACAACCTGAAAATGTTACCGTCCTCCAGATAGCACTTTTAATAAGTTTAGCTAGACTGTAACGTTCCGGATATTATGAGGGTCCGGAAAACTCCCCCAGAATTCTGCAACTCCTCACCAAAGAGCGTACAGAGATTGAGTTTGCGAGTTTGATACAGAAGTATTATGTGAGACAATTCTAAAAATATATAGATTTATTAAAGAACCGACATGTAATTTACAGTTGGTGAGTCAATCGCAACATTAACAATTCCAAAAAGAGAAAGCTTTACAATCTTATTATCAGAGATCCTTATTCTCAAATCTTAACTTTGCTACAGTTTTACAGTTCTTAAAGTTTATTCAGGATATCCACCAAAATCAAATACAGTACCGTTGATCCCCGAGGTGCAAAGAGTTGTAGACTTACAGAGCCTGTCTCTGAAGCCGAGAATCGCTTTGCCCCTTTACAGCGAATCTACTATCCTATTTGAGAGTTCAATATTTATACCCTTTTCCAGTGGTATTCCCTTTAAGGTTTTCTGCTGATGTAAGCTAATTATCTCTAGTCATTTTTCTGCTGACTTCTGCAATTCTTACAGTCACCTCAGCTGGTAGCAATACAGAATTATGTCTCCTGTGTAGGTGTTCTAAGTTTAACATAAAAACGGTGTGACGGCAGGCGTTTCTTTTACTTGATGTCATTTTTACTAAGGCCTTCTGTTTTGTGCCTCTTTACGAAGTGTAAATTAGAGCACCTTAACCAGGGTGATCTATGCAATTCTTAGTCACCTCAGCTGGTAGTAATACAGACTCGTGTCTCTCCATTAGGTGTTCCAAGCTTACCATAAAAAACGGTGTAACAGCAGGTGCATTTTATTTGATGTTATTTTTACTAAAGCATATGTTTGTGCTTCTTTACGAAGTGTAAATTAGAACACCTTGTACAGGGTGAACTATTGTCTGTTCCCAAAGATTCAGACTGTTAGGAGCCTTTAACCTTCTGTTTCAATAAGGTTATTGATTCAGTGTCAACAACTATCTTATCTCTATAGCCAGAATACTATGACAGCTTTTTCAGTTAGGTTTCTAGATTTCCAGACCCAGTTTGTCATGTTTTAATAAGGCCAGAATTCTTTCATAGAATGGTGTATTTTTCTGACTTATTCCTTCACAACTTGACTGAATATATTTGATAGAAATTATTTTGATTTGTTTGAGATAATTTGATTTTATTTGTGTTGATTTTAATGGTCCACCACCATTCACAACTGGATGTGGCAGGACTGCAGAGCTTTGATCTGATCTGTTGATTGTGGGATCACTTAGCCCTCTCTATAGCA
The DNA here is from genome assembly GCA_030390025.1 of Squalus acanthias. Taxonomy (NCBI): domain Eukaryota; kingdom Metazoa; phylum Chordata; class Chondrichthyes; order Squaliformes; family Squalidae; genus Squalus; species Squalus acanthias. The sequence continues at coordinate 150,300,679 of CM059426.1, read as the reverse complement.
TGCTGCTTCTGCTTTTTAGCATGCATGTAGTCCTGTGTTGCAGCTTCCCCAGGTTGGCACCTCATTTTTAGGTATGCCTGGTGCTGCTCCTGGCATGCTCTTCTACACTCATTGTTGAACCAGGGTTGGTCCCCTGGACTGGTGGTAATGGTAGAGTGAGGGATATGCCAGGCCATGAGGTTACAGATTGTGGTGGAATACAATTCTGCTGCAGCTGATGACCCACAGCGCCTCATGGATGCCCAGTTTTGAGCTGCTAGATCTGTTCTGAATCTATCCCATTTAGCATGGTGATAGTGCCACACAACACGATGAAGGATGTTCTCAGTGTGAAGATGGGACTTCGTCTCCACAATGACTGTGCGGTGGTCACTGCTGCCAATGCTGTCATGGACAGATGCATCTGCGACAGGTAGATTGATGAGGACGAGGTCAAGTAGGTTTTTCCCTCTTGTTGGTTCACTCACCACCTGTCGCAGGCCCAGACTGGCAGTTATGTCCTTCAGGACTCGGCCAGCAGTGGTGCTACCGAGTCACTCTTGGTGATGGACATTGAAGTCCCCCACCCAGAGTACATTCTGTGTCCTTGCTACTCTCAGTGCTTCTTCCAAGTGGTGTTCAACATGGAGGAGTACTGATTCATCAGCTGAGGGAGGGCGGTAGGTGGTAATCAGCAGGAGGTTTCCTTGCCCATACTTGACCTGAAGCCATGAGACTTCATGGGGTCCGGAGTCAATGTTGAGGACTCCCAGGGCCACTCCTTCCTGACTGTATACCACTGTGCCACCACCCCTGGTGGGTCTGGCCTGCCAGTGGGACAGGACATACCCAGGGATGGTGATGGAGAGTTTGGGATATTAGCTGAAAGGTATGATTCTGTGAGTATGACTATGTCAGGCTGTTGCTTGACTAGTCTGTGGGACAACTCTCCCAATTTTGGCACAAGTCCCCAGATGTTGGTGAGGAGGATTTTGCAGGGTTGACTGGGCTGGGTGTGCCGTTGCCGTGTCCGTAGCCGGTGCCGAGGTCGATGCCGGGTGGTCCTGTCCGGTTTCATTCTTATTATTTTGTTTTGTAGCAGTTTGTTACAACTGAGTGGCTTGCTAGGCCATTTCAGAGGGCAGTTAAGAGTCAACCACATTGCTGTGGGTCTGGAGTCACATATAGGCCAGACCAGGTAAGGACGGCAGATTTCCTTCCTAAAGGACATTAATGAACCAGATGGGTTTTTACGACAATCTGATAGTTTCATGGTTACTATTACTGATACTAGCTTTTTATTCCAGATTTATTTAATTAACTGAATTTAAATTCCCCAGCTGCCGTGGTGGGATTTGAACTCACGTCTCTGGATCATTAGTCCAGGCCTCTGGATTACTAGCCCAGTGACATTACCACTACGCTACCGTTCCCGTAGAAGATTGGGTTGCATTGGATTGGATTTTGACTGGTGGATTTGAATTGATTTGATTTAACTTGACTTGACTTGATTGGATTGGGCTGGATTTGATTTGATTTGGATTGTATTGAATTGGATCTGAATTGTACTGAACTAAACTGGTGGAGTGGATTGGATTTGATTTGGTTTGATGTGATTGATTTATTATGATTTGATTTAATTTGATTTGGTTTAATTTAATTTAATTGGACTGGACTGGTGGATGTGTTTTGATTTGATTGATTCAATATGATTTTATTTAATTTTACTGGATTGCATTGGATCGGATCGGATTTGATTTGGCCTGGACTGGACTGGTGGATTTAATTTTATTTGATTGCACTGGTTTGGACTGGATTTGATTTGGACTGGACCAATGCTTTGGATTGGATTTGACTGGATTGGATTGGAGTAGACTCGACTGGACTGGTGAATTTGACTTGATTTGATTGGAATGGTTGGTTTGGGTCGGATTAGATTAGATTAGATTGCTAGGATTGGATTCGATTGGATTTGGACTGAACTGATGGATTTGATTTGATTGGATTGGATTGGATTGGATTAGTTTTGATTTGATTAATACTGTACTAGACGGGTGGATTTTATTTGATTGATTTGATTTGATTTGATTTGATTGGATTGGATTGGATTTGTATTGAACTGGTGGATTTGAATTGATTTGATTTGATTTGGTGGTCTGTGAATTTACCAAGGGTTTTTGGCTTTGGTTTTTCTCCTGATTGTATCCTGGCTTTTGACACTTAAAGTAGAAACTGAAAAACACTTGCTCAAATACGTTTTTAAATCAGTAATAAAATTGAATTTTATGTTTCATTATTGTTTATTACCAGAAATGTTTAAATTTTATTTCTCATTGCTATTTCTAATTATCTTTTACTGGGATTATCATAATCTGTGAAAACTAATAAACATTGAGCCAGATGTTGTGGTCAGCGGCGAATGAACAGGGTCCTGTGTGAACAGGGTATGCAACTGTGTATCTTCTGAAGAGTCTGAACCGGGAGGGAGGGGGAAGGAGGGATGGGGAGGGGGGGAAGGAGGGATGGGGAGGGGGGGAAGGAGGGATGGGGAGGGAGGGAGGAAGGGATGGAGTGAGGGAGGGTTTTGTGTCAGTCTTAATGTGCTTCTGATGACCCTGGCAAATACTCTGGGGTCAGGTACACTTGAATAATTTTGGTGGGCTCCTGGCAGGATTCTCGGGAGCCTGCCTTGAGAATGGAGGAAAATCACTTCAGCAGACCACGGGAGCCTGCAAGAGGCCTCTGAGGCAATCGAAGAATCTTTACTTTTCAAATTTTGAAATACCCAGGAGGAGAACGATTGACTATGCTCTCATGGGGCCGGGGCATTCAATCTTTAAATCCCTCTCAGCCCGCCAGAGCAAAGTTGTATGCCAGGAAAGCACCAGTGTTTCTAGCAACCACCACTGCTATGCATTGATGAGGAGATACACATAATGTAACATTTTTCTATCATTAATATGCTCACCCATATAAATAATAATTTAACTGCTTCCATCATAATTTTCATAACATCAATAAGATAAAGGGTGACTTAAAGGAAGATGGTGTATGTTCCGTGCTTTCTTTGATTGTATACATTGATTTCTGCTTGTTTTATGCTCAGGTGTTTGCTGATGAGATTCTCAGGAAATGTTGGTGTAAATTGCCATTACCAGGCTTGGTGCAGAAACCAGTGTTGGTGTAAGTTAGATCGAGAACATTTCGGCTCACTGTGTCAGCGACATGCAATGTACCCAGTATCAGATAGACAGAAATCTGATGATCTGCTGTCCCCCATGTGAGACCTGCAAGATCTTATTTCTGAATAAATATGATTCAATCATTTGCAGCAGGACCTGTGGTTTGTGTGTTGCTTTTCTCCAGTTCGGAGATAACAAGTGTACAATATGTAGGCTGTATTATTTCTTCCGTGCATCCAACAATAGAGGAGTTCACTGTTTGCCCTGGAGCAACACGAGCCCAGATAATTAGTATGTAAGGTCAAGTGTTGGTTTATAGAAACTGCATGCTTGCTATGGAAGGTGAATTTTCCAAACTGCATTGGAAAGTTTCCCAAATTATATAACTACCAACAAATGCTCATGTTTTCAAAGCCAGTTTGTCACATTAACAGGAGTGATTAACTAGATGCATTAATTTTGTAATATTTGCTTGCGCCCATTATTTGATGACATTCTCTTGCGCCTAATATCTGGCTCCAAATTTTGATTGTGTGTAACAAAATGAATATTTAATTTCAGTCTTGTTTCCCAATAAAGTAATATAAAGTAATTTGTGAACTATTTTCCAGTTGCTCTTATTTATGTGGTGTGTCATCTGTGGATTCATCTGTTGTACCTCTCCCCTCCTCTCACCTCAATATGCACTTATTTAGATACCCATTTCCTGTGTCACCAAATGAAACACCCACACATGAAAGTTTTATTCAAAATCAAAACGCAGATAAAATATGTTCAGTGAGAATAGATAGATGCAAAACAGTGTAAGTACACATAAACAGTGAAGAAACATAAATGGGGGGAAACTCGATTGTCCAGCACTGACTAGGGGTGCTTAAATACAAGTGAAGGCCCTGAACTTCCTGCGGGCGGATGCCTCCCATCAGAAAAAATTCTACGAACCTACCTGCTGGTTCCATAGATACCGAGGCTTCCGCGCCTGGGCCTCTCCTCTTCGAAATGCCCACGTGAACCAATCAAAGAAGGGAATCCCCCTTCATACTTTTGACAGTTCCGTACGTACAGAACTGTCAAAAGTATGAATGGGGATGACTGCAAAAATGCAACAACACACTGAAATAAATAAAGAAAAACCATTACACATATAAAATTAATTAAAATGGCATTTAATTAAATATGTTAAAGAAAAATTTGATTTTTTGAAAAAAAAATGTTATATGTTTTAACGGGGCTTAATATAACCTTACCTTATTGGACAGTGTTTTTAATTTATAAGTGAGTGATAAAATCTTATTTTTCTATTTTTTTAAACTCTTATCCTGCTTTTACCAGGCATAAGAATTCTATGGCCTTTCAGCAGGCAGAAGTTGAGCAAATAGCGCAACTCTCCACCCGCAGAGGCACTTTTCTTGGGCATGTTGATGATCTGTCAAGAGAATTCTTGACAGATCGCAAGTTCCGGGTTTCAGCGCATACGCTTCGCATGCCTAAACCCGGATCTTGCGCAGCCCCTATGGGCGCGTACACAACTCATACACACCCGTGGGGGTCGGAAATTCAGGGCCAAGATCTCCTTTGAGCAGCTACTCCATCAGCACTGGTTGGAGCTATTGTTCTGGGGAAGCCGGAGAACATATGGGTGGTGAAGGAGGCAGCATGAGTATTGGGCTAGAACTAAGACACGCTGCTAACCATGTGTGTTCTACGGTAATTGCAACTGTTGAGTATAGCCATCATAATGGTCTGTGGCTGCTCCAAGTGGCCTGTGTACTGTACTTCAATGTAAGTAGCATTCGTATTTCACTCTTCGCATTCAGCAGCAGGTCACACTGTTCCAATATCTCCCTCATAAAATCATTGAAAGTGCTTTCTGTCTGCTGCAATGATTCCAGAATACTGCATTATTATCTATTGCTGCATTCAGAGAGTGATTTTGCTTCCTTCAGATGGTGAAGTGAGAGCCAAGATATGTGATCCCACCTCCAAAACAAAAAGGTGAAAAACCACAAACAGATGTAGAGAAAACAGAGCTGGGTGAATCACTAAATGGAATGAATTTCTAAACAGAGGAGAGGAATATGTTGAGAGCGGGAATTAAGTGCAGAGGGTGCTAAGTAATTTAAACAAAGGGGCAACAGTAAATAAGTAAATGTAAAATAAATAATTAGAGTGATTAATTAGATCTAAAGGGATAAAATTAAAATTAATTAAGTAGAGAATGCCAACATTAAAGGGATCTGAATTGCATTAAATAAAAATCTGGTATACATAAATAATTAATAAATAAGAGTTAAGGAGATACTTAACTAAAACATATATATAACATAAGAGGCATATATTTAATATACATATATATATTTGATTTGTAAGTAAAATGATGGGACAGCTGAGACCTGTTGCCTGCAATTCCTGTGCCATGTGGGAACTCTAGCACGACCGCAAAGGTATTAATCTCTGATTATTCCCAGTGCCATGTGTTAGTGAGCATAGGAGCAGTAAAATAAGACAGGTTACCGTGTGGCTGGAGTAATGGTGCAGGAGGGAGGGCTTCAGATAACCACATGTGCAGGAAGTACCTCCAGCTGCTCAAACTCAAGTTCAGGGCTTCTGAGCTTGAGAAGTAGCTGGAGTCACTGCAGGGCACACGGGAGGCTGAGAATTTCCTAGGTCGCGCGTTCCAGGAGGTGGTCACCCCACAGCCACAGAGAGTTCAGGAGGATAGTAAGTGGGTGGCAATCTGGCAGTGTAGGAATCCTCCGGGGGTGTGCCACTCTCTCACTGGGCAACAACACTTCGGGGGAGTGCAGTCCAGAGCACATCCACAGCACTGTGGGGCAATAACTGCACGGAGGGCGGGGGGGCACAGCGAAGTGTAGAAATGCAGTGGTCATAGGGGATTTGATAGTCAGGGAGATAGACAGGCATTTCTGCAACCATCGACGTGAGTCTTGCATGGTGTATTCCCTCCCTGGTGCCAGGGTAAAGGACATCACTGGGTGCGGAACATGTTGTGGGGAGAAGGGGAATAGCCAGAAGTCGTGGTCCATGTGGGAACTAATAATATAGGTAGGAAAAGGTCCTACAGGCAGAGTTTCAGGAAGTAGGGAGGAAGTTAAAGAGCATGACCACAAAGGTATTAATCTCTGATTATTCCCAGTGCCATGTGTTAGTGAACATAGGAGCAGTAAAATAAGACAGGTTACCGTGTGGCTGGAGAAATGGTGCAGGAGGGAGGGCTTCAGATTCCTGGGGCATTTGGACCAGTTCTGGAGAAGGAGGAACCTGTTCAAGTTGAATGGGTTGTACCTCAACAGGGCTGGGACCAATGTCCTCGCAGGGAGGCTAACTAGTGCTGTGGTGGAGGGTTTAAACTAATTTGGTGGGGAAAGGGGGGGTGGAATAGGGAAGTATTAGAGAGGAGATACAAGGTGCAAAGAGGACTGGGAGAGACAATCAGCATTAGAATAAAGAGTAGCTCAGAAATAGGAGGGATCAGACAGGTGGAAAATGCAAACACAGACTAAGGTGGGTTTGGTATGCATTGGCACCATTGCATGGAGTGTGGTAAATAAGGTTAGTGAGCTACAGACATAAGTAGCCATATGGGATTATGATATAGTGGCAATAATGGAGATGCGGCTCAAACAAGGGGAGGAATGGACATTTAATATTCCTGGCTACAATGTATTCATGATAGGGAATGGAAAAAAGGAGATGGGGTGGCAGTATTGCTCAAAAATACTGTTACAGCACTAGAAAGGGATGATGTACTTGAGGGATCAAAGACAGAATCTATCTGGATAGAATTAAGGAACAATAGAGGAGCTATTATGAGGCTGGGTGTATACTATAGGCCACCAAATAGTGGGAAGGAGATAAAGGAGCAAATTTGCAGCCAAATTGCAGAAAGATGCAAGAATTATAGAGTAGTGATAATGGGAGATTTAAATTATCCTAACATGGACTGGGAAAATAACAGTGTAAAGAGCAAAGAGGGGGAGGAATTCCTGAAGCGTGTATAACAGAATTTTCTTGATCAGTATGTTTCCAGCCCAGTGAGGAAAGAAGCAGTGCTGGATCTAGTTCTGGGGAATGAAGTGGGGCAAGTGGAGCATGTTTCAGTGGGGGAGCATTTTGGAAACAGTGATCACAATATCATCAGGTTTAGAGTAGTTATTGAAAAGGACAAGGAAAAAATCAAATCTGAAAATACTCAACTAAAGGAGAGCTAATATCAGTGAGTTGAAAAGGGATCTGGCCCAGGTGGACTGGAATCAAAGATTGGCAGGTAAAACAGTAAATGAGCAATGGGAGGTATTCAAAGAGGAGACAGTTCGGGTACAGACTAGACACATTCCCATGAGGGGCAAAGGAAGGGCATCCAAAGCTAGAGCTCCCTGGATGAAATGTCTTTTATAAACATATAAAGAGTAAAGTGCAGTCAAAGGAAGGGTGGGGCCAATTAAGGACCAAAAAAGAGATCTTCTTATGGAGGCAGAGGGCATAGCTGAGGTACTAAATTAATACTTTGCATCGTCTTCACTAGAGGATGCTGCCAATATCACAGTAAAAGGAGGAGGAAGTAGAGAAATTAGATAGGATAAAAATAGATAAAGAGGAGGGTACTTAAAAGGTAGGCAGCACTCAAGTAGAAAGGTCACCCAGTCCGGATGGGAAGCATCCTATGCTGCTGAGGGAAGCAAGGGTGGAAATTGCAGAGGGTTTGGCCACAATCCTCCTTAGATAGGAGAGTGGTGCCAGAGGACTAGAGGATTGTAAATGTTTCACCCCTGTTCAAAAAAAGGGAGAGGGATAAACCTGGCAACTACAGGCCAGTCAGCCTAACATCATTTAGAGACAATGGCCGGAATTTTCATTACCTGGGCGGGTTGGGTGCGGTTGGTCGGCGTGGCGGGTCTGAACCACATTCTTCTTATCATCCCGCTCCTCAGAGCGACTTTCCGTTAATGGTGACTATTAAGGCAGGCCTGCGTGTTTCCCGGCCCTATTAAATGGTACGGGTCTGATGACATCATCAATGACTCATTTCCAGCGGGGATATTTAAAGCAGCCTTGGCCACATCGCATTGAAGGTTTATCTAGGAGTGTACAGGGAGGATATATCACCATCTGGTTATTGCTCAGCCTTGCAGAGATGGCTTCACAAAGACAGAGGGCTGCACCCAGGTTTTCAGATGACTCCCTACATATTCTTGTGGAGGGAGTCAGAGCACACAGAGAGGTCCTCTTCCCTGCTGATGGGTGTAAGAGACCTCCCCAGGAGACTAAAAGAGCCTGGCTCCAAATTGCAGAGGAGGTCAACAGCAGGGATGTGGTCAGGCGAACCTGGGTGCAGTGCCAGAAACGCTTCAATGATCTCATGAGATCAGGAAAGGTGAGTGCAAAGCCACACTCACCTTCATCCTGCTGTGCCTCTCATCACATCCCCATCACTCTGCCTTCCCAAGCCTGCTCCTGCACATCATTACTCACACTAACATGCCTTGCACATCCACCCATCCCTCTCTCTCTCTCCAGCTACATACTCACATCCCCCTCTGACTAACCACCCCTCACACTCACCCTCATCCTAATGCAATCATGCCAACTAACACCACACAAGGAGGCCATTTGGCTTTGGCACTTTGGCATTGGCACCACACTTCCTCATAGACATCCTTTAAAGATGTAACCCACACATTCCTTACACTCATGCCATCACTCTCACTCAAACTTCTTTCCCTCCTTGCAGGAGAAATGAGCGCACAATAACAGGGAGAGGGAGAGAACTGGAGGTGGCACTCCTTCCTTCGACACTTCGACAGCAGCAGAGGAGGTCGCCCTGGAGGTGTCAGGAGTTGCCGAGCAGCTGACGGTGAGAGATGGAGAGAGGGGGACATCTCAGCAACCTAGTGACAGAATTACATCTCATACAGCCACATGACATACAGCAGTCACTCATATGGTAACTGATGTCAGCAGCCAGTGAATGTTCATCAAGTGCATAATGGCATCATTACCACCTCTAAATATAACATTTCTAAATCATCTCTTTACTCTCCCACAGGTCCATCAAGAGCCATCCCCCACTGTCCAGCCGGAAGAGGGAGATGACTCAACGCAGCCTCCAGCCTCTGAGGGCGCACCATCACCAGACCGAAGCGCACCCAGCACCAGCGCAGGTATGCACACCTCGGTGGGTCCTACGCAACGTAGAGTAGTGTTGTCACCTGGTGTCTCACAGATCACAAGTGAGTAAGAGCAGATGGTGGAGACAGGGACAGCAGTGGAGACTCCTTGCCAGAGGGCGCAGGACACTCCCAGCTTTGCTCAGCTGCATTCAGACACTGAGCCTCGGAGGCATGCAGACACTCAGCCTTGTGGACCATCGAGAAAGAGGTCAATCCTGGAGGTGCAGGAAGAAACGCAGGGGGCTCTGACAGGTTTTGCGGCTGCGATGTCTGCAAATGTGCAGAGAATGGAGGAGTCCATCTCCAACATGAGCACCACCGTGTCACAGGCGATGGCGACTGTAGGCTCTTCCATGGATAGGATAGCCACCTGCATGGAGCCACTCACATGAGCATATTAGCTATCTATGGAGAACAAATGGTAGAGGCTCATAGACCTCCTCTCTAGGAGGGATGTCAACATAGACATCGCCCCACTGCTGTGCAGCAAGGTGCTTTCCAGGTCCTTGCTAGCAGGGAAGTGTGGGTGGCCTATGAGAGGGATGATGGTGAGAGGGGAAATGGAAGTGGGGGTTCCTCAAAATGCTCACACTTCTCCCCCATTGCCTTTCCCTCAGTCAATGCCCCAGAGGCCTCCTTGGATCGTGATGGTGCTTACTGAAGGGCTCCTCCAGGTCTGTCAAGGCATCCAAAATGCATTTTCAGCAAGACTATTGTTTGCTCTATGACGCATCTGGTGGACATGTGGCTTTCATTATATCTATCCTCGGCCTCAGTACTTGGCCTCCTCAAGGGTGTCATGAGCCACGTCTTCAGTGGATTGCCCTTGTTTCCAAGCAGCCAGCCAGAAAGTCTGTTTAGAGGAGCGAAGAGCTGAGGGAGGGTGTGGACTGGCAAAGGACGAAAGAGTCATGGCAGCTGCCAAGGAATTTGTTGCACACATGCATGATGATCTTCCTATGGTTGCAGATGAGCTGCACATTGAGGGAGTGGAAGCCCTTGCGGTTCATGAAAACTCCTGGGTGATGATGGAGTGCCCTGATGGCCCCATGTGTGCAGTCGATAATGCCCTGCACCCGTGGAAAGCCAGCCAGAGTGGCAAGCCCAGCGCGCGCTCAATAACACTGGCTTCTTCAGTGGTAAAGTTGATGTAATTGGCTGACTTGTCAAACATGGCATCGGTGACTTGTGTGATGCATCTGTGGGCGGCCAATTGCTAGATGCCGCAAATGTCTGCAGCAGATTCAAAAAGGAGCCTGAGGTGAAGAATTTGCGGGCACTGGTGACTTTGACAGCCATTGGTAAGGTGTGTCCACCGGGTCCGCTGGGCTGCAGCTCTTGCTCCAGCAAGCTGCAAATGTCTGCAACGACCTAATGAAAGGGGGGGGGGGTGGGAGGATTCAGGAAAGAGTAAATTTAAAAGCAGCAAGAGAAATGTCAAGGCTCTAGAGCAGAGTAGAGTTTTGGGTAAAAATAAGCAGAGTGGGTCAGGAAGGGACAGAGAGAGTAACAAAGGTAATAAGGCATCAGTGACAAAGGTGACATCAGGGAAAAATAGAAATAAGTCGAATCTAAAGGCACTATATCTGAATGCGCGAAGCATTCACAACAAAATAGATGAATTAATAGCGCAGATAGAAATTAACAGGTTTGATCTAATAGGCATAACGGAGATGTGGTTGCAAAGTGGCCAAGGTTGGGAACTAAATATTCCAGGATACTTAACTTTTAGAAGAGAGAGGCAAAATGGAAAAGGACGAGGGGTAGCCCTGATAATAAAGGATGGGATAAAGACAGTAGAGAGAAAGGATCTTAGCTCCGAAAATCAAGAAGTAGAATCAGTTTGGGTGGAGCAGCAAGGGGCAGAAAACATTGGTGGGAGTTGTTTATAGGCCCCCAAACAGTAGTTGTAATGTAGGGCAAAGTATAAATCAGGAAATTAGAGGCGCATGTAACAAGGGTAATACATTAATCATGGGGGACTTTAATCTACATATAGACTGGGCAAATCAAATTTGCAGTAATAGTGTGGAGGACGAATTCATGGAATGTATGCAAGATAGATTTCTAGATCAGTATGATGAAGAACCAACTCGGGAACAGGCTATTTTAGATATAGTATTATGCAATGAGAAAGGATTAATTAATAACCTTGTAATAAAGGGGCCTTTAGGGAAGAGTGACCATAAAATGATAGAATTTTATATTTAGTTTGAAAGTGATTTAGTTAAATCTGAAACTAGGGTTGTAAATCTAAACAAAGCAAACTTTGTAGGTATGAGGGGTGAGTTGGCTAAGGTAGATTGGGAAACTACATTAAAAGGTATGATGGTAGACAAGCAATGGCAAGCATTTAAAGGATTAATACATAATTTACAACAAATATACATTCCTTTAAGGCACAAAAACCAAACAGGAAAAGTAGTCCAACCATGGCTAACAGGATTAAAGATAGTATTAGATCAAAGGAAGAGGCTTATAATGTTGCCAAAAAGAGTAGTAAGCCTGAGGATTGGAAGATTTTAGAATTCAGCAAAGGAGGAGCAGGAAATTGATAAAGAAGGAAAATCGAATATGAGAGTAAACTAGCAAGAAACATAAAAACAGATTGTAAAAGCTTCTATAGGTATGTAAAAAGGAAAAGATTAGCGAAAGTAAATGTGGGTCCCTTACAGGCTGAGACAGGAGAAATTATAATGGGGAATAAGGAAATGGCAGAGAAATCAAACAAATACTTTGTGTCTTTCTTCATGGAAGAAGATGCAAAAAACCTGCTGAAAATAGTGGAGAACCAAGGCTCTGGCGAAAATGAGGAACTGAAAGAAATTAGTATCAGTAAAAAAATAGTACTGGAAAAATTAATGGGACTGAAAGCCCATAAATCCCCATGACCTGATGGCCTACATCCTAGGGTTTTGAAAGAGGTGGCTATAGAGATAGTGGATGCATTGGTTGTCATCTTCCAAAATTCCATAGATTCTGGAACGGTTCCCGCAGATTGGGAGGTAGCAAATGTAACCCCACTATTTCAGAAAGGAGGGAGAGAGAAAACGGGGAACTACAGACCAGTTAGCCTGACATCAGTAGTAGGGAAAATGCTAGAATCTATTATTAAGGACGTGGTAACAGGGCACATGGGGGGAAAAATTAGGTCGCGCCCCGTTTGGGGCGCAAATATCGTCTGGACGCAAATATTAGCGCCTGGCGCTAATTATCGCCACTGACTGGAAACTTCACTTTTACCGCCCCGGGAGGTGAGTGGAGCGCTAAATCAGGCGCTGCACACCTGTCTTAAGGCGCAAAGGCCAAGGAGTGAGGCGCTAACTCAGAGCGCTGGCGAAGCTCATGTAATGTCAGTCAACAATGGAACACACACACAATGGCACGGGCCAGTTCTTAAAGGGGATGGTTAATCTTGCTTTCCATCCACATCCTGTTCATTGCAGCCTTGAATCTCGGCCTGGAGAGACTTGCACATCAAATGTGCTGGAAAGAACAATGGAGAGTACCAGGCAAAGAGCTCAGAGTGCAGCTCCCACAGTCTCTGCTAAATCGATACAAGGAATGGCAAATCAAAATGAACCTGCAAAGTGCTGCTCAGTACCCAAAACTCCTTCACACAACGTTGAATCTCTCCAGAAGCCTCTCCCTCTCTCTCTCAGAATGCGTAGTTCAAAAATGCCACCAACAATAAAAGACAGGAAGAGGCCCCCTTTAAATAGCGGCCCCCCCAGCCCCACAGCGATTGATAGCGTTCCAGTCTTCTGGTCGTTGGATGCGCCAGGCGGTAAGGCAGGGGGTGCCACTCAATTTCCGCTCCGGGGCGCCACAAGGGCGTTGCACCATGGAATGATGTCACAATCTGCGCGCGCAGGTGGTCGCAGCGGTAAAGTTTAGCGCCGCCGCACAATCTCTAGTTAAGTTCCCGAGCGGCGCAAACATCGCTGCGCCCGGGCGTTAGAGGCTTTGCGCCCCATTAGCGCCCTCTTAAGGCGCTAACGGGAGGCGCAACCAACTGAATTTTTACCCCTTAGAAAATAATAATAGGATTGGGCAGAGTCAACACGGATTTATGAAAGGGAAATCGTGTTTGACAAATCTGTTAGAGTTTTTTGAGGTTGTAACTAGCAGAATAGATAAAGGGGAACCAGTGGATGTGGTGTATTTGAATTTTCAGAAGGCATTCAATAAGGTGCCACACAAGAGGTTATTAAACAAAATTAGGGCTCATGGGATTGGCGGTAATATACTAGTATGGATTGAGGATTGGTTAACGGAGAGAAAACAGAGTAGGAATAAACGGGTCATTTTCGGGTTGGCAGGCTGTAACTAGTGGGGTTCTGCAAGGATCAGTGCTTGGGCCTCAGCTATTCACAATCTATATCAATGATTTGGATGAGAGGACCAAATGTAATATATCCAAGTTTGCTGATAATACAAAGCTAGGTGGGAATGTAAGTTGTGAGGAGGATGCAAAGAGGCTTCAAGGGGATATAGATAGGTGAAGTGAATGGGCAAGTGGAATATAATGTAGAGAAATGTGAAGTTATCCACATTGGTAGGAAAAATAGAAAAAGAGTATTTTTTAAATGGTGAGAGACTGGGAAATGTTGGTGTTCAGAGGGACCTGGGTGTTCTAGTACACAAATCACAAAGTTAACTTGCAGGTACAGCAAGCAATTAGGAAAGCAAATGGTATGATGGCCTTTATTACAAGAGGATTTGAGTATAAGAGTAAAGACATCTTACTGCCATTATATAGGGCCCTGGTGAGACCACAGCTGGAATATTGTGTAGTTTTGGTCTCCTTACCTAAGGAAGGATATACTTGCCATAGAAGGAGTGCAACGAAGGTTCACCAGACTGATTCCTGAGATGGATGGATTGTCCTTTGAGGAGAGATTGAGTAGGCTAGACCTATATTCTCTAGAGTTTAGAAGAATGAGAGGTGATCTCATTGCAACATACAAAATTCTTACAGGGCTTGACAGCGTAGATGCAGGGAAGATGTTTCCCCTGGCTGGGGAGTCTAGAACCAGGGGTCATTGTCTCAGAATAAGGGGTCGGCCATTTAGAACTGAGATGAGGAGAAATTTCTTCACTCAGAGGGTGGTGAATCTTTGGAATTCTCTACCCCAGAGGGTTGTGGCGGCTCAGTCGTTGAGTATATTCAAGACAGTGATCGATAGATTTTTGAATATTAAGGGAATCAAGGGATATGGGGATAATGCAGGAAAGTGGAGATGAGGTAGAAGATCAGCCATGATCTTATTGAATGGCGGAGCAGGCTCGAAGGGCCAAATGGCCTACTCCTGCTCCTCTTTCTTATGTTCTTATGAGTTTCTTGCTTTCATTTGGCATTGACAGTGAGATTATTCATAGTTCAGCATTATTACTTTTGAAGCTGTAAGTATTCAATAAAAGACTTTTTTGCATTCCATATAACATGCAGATCATCAACTACAAGCATTGAACCAGAATATTATTTTTTGTTTGTATTTTTCATTTCAGACACCTCAAAATGACAATAATTTCAGAAACCAGCAAAGGTTGACCAAAAAAGTGATAAAAAGGGAAAAAATAGAATGAAAAAAATCTAGCAAGAAATATAAAAGCAGATTGTAAGAGTTTCTACAAGTATCTAAAAAGGAAAAGAGTAGCAAAAGTTAACGTTGGTCCCTTAGAGGCTGAGACAGGAGAAATTATGATGGGGAATAAGGAAATGGCAGAAACGTTAAACAAATATTTTCTATCTGTCTTCACAGTGGAAGACACAAAAAACATACCAAAAATGGTGGGAACCAAGGGTCTATTGAGGGTGAGGAACTTAACGTAATTAATATAAGTAGAGAAAAAGTACTAGAGAAACTAATGGGACTAACAGGAGGCCTTACCCTCCGAGGGTATTCGGAGAGCACTTCTCCTACCTCCAGTTAAGGAGCAGTATATTAGAAGGCTCTGCTTCACTAAGGAGGTGGTCACAGAACTCTGCCAACTCCTGAAACCAGACCTGGAGCCTCAGATCAGGAGCACCATGGCTTTCAGTGGCAGTCAAGGCCACCATCGCCCTCAATTTCTTCACCGGCGGATCCTTCCAGTCTGCAACAGGAGACATAGCTAACATTTCGCAGTTCGCCGTCCATTGCTGCATCCGGGACGTCAAAGAGGCTCTCTACAGTAGGAGAAGGGACTTAATTTCCTTCCACATCACCAGAGAGAAGCAGGACAAGCGTGCCTGTGGCTTTGTCAGGATAGCGGGATTTCCATAATGCAGGGCGCCATTGACTGCACCCACGTGGCTTTGCGGGCACCGCATAACAATCCTGAGATCTTCCATAACTGCGAAAGCTACCACTCACTTAATGTGCAGTTGGTGTGCGACCACACACAGTGAATCCTCAATGTCAATGCCCGCTATCCTGGCAGCAGCCACGATGCCTTCAACCTGCACCAGACCAGTGTGCCAGCACTCTTCCAGCCACCACGTCAAGCTTGTGGCTAGCTGGTCGGAGATAAGGGCTATCCGCTCTCCACCTGGCTAATGACTCCCCTCCGCAACCCCAACACTCCTGCCCAGCACTCATATAATGAGAGCTATGCTGCGACCAGGAACATCATTGAGCAGACCATCGGGGTGCTCAAGCAATGGTTCTGCTGCCTTGACCGCTCGGGAGGAGCCCTCCAGTACTCGGCTGAGCAGGTGTCACATTTAGCGGTGGTCTGCTTCACGCTCCACAACTTGGCCATCATGAGGGCCCAGCCCTTGCCACCAGGGATTGCGGGACCACCTCAGGAGGAGGAGGAAGAGGGAGAGGAGGAGGAGGACAAGGAGGAAGAGGAAGATGAGGAGGACGATGAGGAGGACAACAAGGAGGAGGAGGAACAGGAGCGAGGAACAAGGCAGCCACTCAATCGGCCTTCCAGGAGGGCGGTCCGTGGTCACCTCATCAGACTGTGGTTCCAATAAATTAAACCCCAGATCCCCGTTGCCCACCACATCCCCATCATTCCATCCCTGTCGGAGGCCATATCACAGTGCAAAGCTGAAATGAGAGACACCACAAATGAATCCAAACAAAATGAATACATTTATCGATAATCAGTGAACACATATTTACAACAAAAATATTAATTATTCACCCTTGTGCAATCCTTTAGTGCCTCTCCTTACTGTGCTCCTATGAAGTGTTGGCCCAGTGGCTGCAGCAGGGCTGGTGGAAGGCTGCTGAGTGTCCATGTGGGAGACTTCAGATGGCCTTGCAGGATGCCCTCGACCACCTCTGGACCTAAAAGGTCCGGCTGTAGACTGCACCACCTCAGCATGGGCGGCAGCAGTCTGGGCTGGCTGGATGACAGGCAGTGACAAGGTCAATGGCAAAGCGGCAGTGGTGGGAGCAGGAATGCTGTCATCCTGAGAGAGGACAGCAGGTTCCTGCTCCACTGACCCACTGCCACTTCCCCGGGGCAGCACCTCAGCATCCCGAGCAATCTATTGCAGCACAGATTGCTGGCCTGCTGCAACACCGTGAAAGCCCCAGTCGATGGTCGTAAACCCAGCCACGATGACAGCAGTCAGAGCTTGCATGGCATCAAGCTGAGACTGCATTACAGCACAAAGACGTTGTGTTGCTTCCGGCTGTACGGCAATGGAAGCTGCCAGATCGCCCATCACATGTGGCATCAGGTCTGGGTCGCCACGGTCTCTCTGGGAATCTACCATCCTTTGCAGACTGGAAATGATGGGCTCCATGGTGTGCGCAGAGCCTTGTGCAATGTTGGAGGCGGACTCCTCCACGCTCCTTATCATTACCGAGAGGCTGTTGGCTACACTTGCCATTGCACCTATCATCTCCGTGTGCATGCCCATCACCCTTCTTCTTA
Source organism: Squalus acanthias (assembly GCA_030390025.1). Taxonomy (NCBI): domain Eukaryota; kingdom Metazoa; phylum Chordata; class Chondrichthyes; order Squaliformes; family Squalidae; genus Squalus; species Squalus acanthias. Next base: position 150,283,446 of record CM059426.1, on the reverse strand, counting down.
ATACCTCTCCATAGAGGTCCTCATCCGAGTCCTGTGCAGCAGAACTCTCACGCGAACTCGCCCTCCGGGAAGCTGGCCCCCGAGCTACCCTTTCTCCCCCTGGCCTTGCTGCAGCCCACTCATCCCCAGTGCCTCACCTTGTGCAGATCCCGCTACTATACTAGCCTCTAAAGAACGCGTAGTTCCAGTATCTGAGTTGGTGCCTGCGGGTGAGACATGCAGTGACGCGGTGTAATCTTCCTCCCCCGCCTCCTCTTCTCCAGCCTCGTTCTCTACGGTGCCCTCGGACAGGCTGCTCAGGTGCTTGTGCCTTTATGCTTTCAGATAATCAGCAAGAGTCAGGTTAAGGTGAGGGGAGTGAGGCAGGAAAGAAGAAATGCATGCATAAAGCATGATTAGCTGGAAAGTGCAAAACGCTTGCAGGGTGAGGGGGAAGCGGGATGCGAGAAGGAGTAGGGATGAACATACCATTGTTGTCCCCAAGGGGGTCAACGTCGCCGGTGGCCACGGCACCCACCACCTGGCGCCCAATAATCTGCAGTACGCTATTCTCCAGCTCAGACAGTGGTTGGGTGTCGGCTTGTCCCCTGCCTGTGCGCTCCTGCTCCCTCCTGTTGTGAGCCACCTTGGCCAGCAAGAGAAAGGAAAGTGTGATTGAGTGTGGAGCAATGTGTCTGGGTGATGTGCCTGCCATAGTTGAATAGCTGTCATTGTGTGAAAGGTGTGAGATATGGGTATGAGTGTTGGCAGGTAGAGATTCTTGGTGGGTGAGTGTTGGGGGTGTGGTGCTTTGGGCAGTGTGTGAAGACTGTGGATCAGAAGGTGGTATGTAGCATTTGTTGAAGCATTGACGCACCATGACCACCCAACTGAGCTCATTAAATTTCTTCCTGCACCGTGTGGGGGTCCTGGGGACCACAGTGCTGCCCGCCACATGGTGCACAAGACTTGCAGCGAGGGCCTCCTGCCACTTGTCAGGTAGAGCACCACCCTCCGTCTCTCCACAGTGAAAACCAATGCCTCGAATGCTTGATCGCAGAATCTGCGGGCTCTCTCCCTGGGGCGTAGATCTGCCATGAGTACAGCTGCTTCAGTTGTCTGGCTCTTTCTCCTTAACCTGATGCTGCTGCTTGCTGAGGCAGCTGCACAGCCAGCAATGCTCAGAATGAGGTCCTGCAGCATCAATGAACCTCCCCTTTAAGAACTGGAAATAGCTTGTGGCAATGATAACTTGCGATTAGACTGCACGCAATATTGGCCCACCCTTTGAGTGAAATGCCAATGAGCCTGAGCTTTAAGGCTTGAATTAGCGCTCCAATCATTTCTTTGAGCAGTGAGAATGAATTTTGGGTGAAGTCTAAAGCGCTAGCGCTAATTCTCCAACTTTTCTAATGATACTGCCTATTCCTGGGCTATAATGAATTTCTAGCCCTATGATCCTTCTTCAAGTCTTAGTGCTCTGCTTAAACCCATAAAAGCAGTGACATTTACAAAACCAAATATGTTTCTGATGCCCTGCGATGTATCCAGAAAGTTAAAAAATTTGGAGTATCTTGATTTAACACACAATTTGCTCAGTGACGGAATTATGCGAGAAAGGTTTGTCCAGGAGCTTGGCCTTCTCTGCGTTCTTATTCTGAGAAAGAATATTTTGAGCTCCCTCGGTACAACAAGCCCAAAATTATCTACGCTTTCTATTCTTACCCATTTAGATTTGAGCCAGAATAGCTTCAGTGACACTAGGACTTCATGTAAATGGTCCGAAAATCTACAATTTCTAAACCTTTCGAGCTGTGGTATAAAAATATCACAATGTGTCCCTCCAAATGTTGAGGTATTGGATTTAAGTCACAATGACATCAGCAGTTTTGCTGTTAATCTGCCTTCTCCCAAAGAACTGAATGTGTCCAATAACAAGTTTAAAAGTTTACCGGGTGATAGTTATTTACCAAAGATGGAAGTTCTGAAAATCAGCAGCAATAAACTCATCTCACTCACTGGTGAAGAAATCATGGCGTTTAAGAAGCTTGAATCTTTGGAGGCTGGGAAAAATTACATTTGTTCATGTGAATTCCTACTTTACATGAACCATCACATAACAGTACAACTGTTGGACCGATCAGAAAACTACGTATGTGATTCACCTCTAACTCTCAGGGGAATGTTGGTGCAAAATACGAAGCGCTCTTTCTTTGACTGTCACACGACATTGTCTGTAGCCTTACTGTCTGTTGGCATGGCTTTGGTAGTAGCCATTGTTGGGATAATGTGCTACAAATATCATGGGATCTGGTATATCCAAATGACCTGGGCATGGCTGCAGGCAAAGAGGAAACCAAAGAAAGTGAGGAATACTGATATTTGTTACGATGCATTTGTTTCTTACAGTGAGATGGACTCCGAGTGGGTGGAAACTTTCTTGGTAAGCGAGTTAGAAAGTGTTCATCCACCACTGACACTCTGCCTTCATAAGCGTGATTTCATCCCAGGGAAGTGGATAATTGACAACATCATTGAGTCCATTGAAAAAAGCAGGAAAACCCTATTTGTTTTGTCTCAACATTTTGTCCAAAGTGAGTGGTGCAAGTACGAGCTTGACTATACCCATTTCCGTCTATTTGATGAGAACAATGATACAGCCATACTTGTTCTGCTGGAGACGATCCCAAAGGAGACTATTCCTCAGAGATTCTGCAAGCTTAGGAAACTGATGAATACAAAAACCTATTTGGAATGGCCTCAGGATGAAGTGGAACAGCAAATCTTCTGGATTTCTTTAAAAATTGCATTAAGAGGAGATGAAAATGCAAGTGCTCCTTTGCAACTATTTTCAGTATTATGTTGCATTAAAGTAAACCTATGTTTTTAAATAACATTGCCCGAGCTGCAGCAGCAGTGATTACACAGCTTGGGGACATCCATTGACATAGCGGTAATGTCATCATGCTTAACTGAAGAGAATTCCCTTCGAAGTGCAATAAATGGCTACAATAGACTTCAACCCGCCTCTGCACCACAAAGGTTATAAAGTAATTTTGTGTACAAAAATGTAGCTCCTTGGCTTGGCAAGATCAGAAAGGAAGAATCAAATGAGCAATAAATTACTTGGCTTGTCAAACTCACACATGTCACATAACCTATATACAATCTAACTTATCATGGACTCTAATACACCTTATTAAATCTGCTGCTGGACGGTTTTGCGTAAATGTTCCCCGGTCCTCAAAGTAATCAAGGGAAACTCCAGAAATCTCCTCATTCTCAGATCTCTGCTATTCAATTGTGGCCAACAGCTCTCCACTTCTACCTTGGCCCTCGCACTTCAGAATCATTGCGTCTCCTACATGCCAACCAGAAACCTGGCAAAAGCTGATCAATAGCTTCAAAATAGCTGATGCAGCCACCAAAAATCTGGCAACTCAAGAGGGCCCTGATGTGGAAAAAAAGTGGTTACGCAGGCGTTGTCCCTGAAGTGGTAGAGATACACAGCATTGCTTCACCTGTACTGAAGAAAAACAATACACAACTACAAGAAAACCTGAAGTAGAAGTCAGCATGCTGAAGGCACAACATTGATCGTGCATTTCTAAGTCGAGAGGTGTGGTGCATGCTTCCTTGGAAAAAGTTGCATTGCACATTAAAAATTTTGTTGATTCTTTTTAAGCACTTTGATCCTTCACAATTAACAGATTTTTAATTTAAAAAAGGGAAAAACAAAGTGATATTTGGACTTTCAACAGAATCACTTACCAAAAAGTTACCTCAACAGTCACTCTCCCACATACACCTCATCATCCCAAGTAACAAAGGCCCTCTACCCCCTCCAGACCCAATTCACAGAGACAGGTATTCCATGCTCTTCTCTAACAATTCCAGTTCGTACAGACCCTCGTCTCCCTCTCCAACCTAGGTAAGATGCTGCTCTTTTCCCCACTTTCTTCCTTTCAAGCTGGCACTCTGCTCCTTGCCTTACAAGATTTCCCTGGCACTTTGTTTCACCTCCCCCAGTTTATGCTAATACCCTCCTTCCTCTCTTCACCGCCCCCCGACCCCCCACCTTAGTTTCTGCTGGTACTCCCCTTCCTCTCTTTCTGCCCCCTTCCCCCCAGCTAATTACATCGAATTTACAGAACAGAAACAGGCCATTTGGCCCAACAGGTCTATGCTGTTGTTTATGCCCCACACAAGCCTCCTCCCACCTTACTTAATCTCAGCCTATTAACATATCCTACTATTCCTTTCTCCCTCATGTGCTTATCTAGTTTCCCCTTAAATGCATCTATGTTAAATCGCCTCAACCACTCGACATGCTAACAAGTTCCACATTCTGATCACTATGAGTAAATAAGTTTCTCTTGAATTTCCTATTTGATTTATTAGTGACTATCTTGTATTTATGGCCCCTAGTTTTGGACTCCCCCCACAAGTGGAAATATCATCTCTAGATCTACCCTTTCGAACCCCTTCATAATTTTAGGTCTATCAGGTCATCTCTCTGTCTTCTCTTTTCTGGAGAAAAGAGCCCCAGCCTGTTCAATCTTTCCTGATAATTATAACCTCTCAGTTCTCGTATCAGCATTGTAAATCTTTTTTGCACGTTTTCCAATTTCTGCCATACTCTCCATCCTCTTCCCCCGCCCCCAATTTATGCTGTTACTCTTCATCCTCTTCTTCTCCACCCCACATGCACTCTCCCCTCTCCCTGCTTCTACCAAAGTCCTTTGGCTAATGCACTGGACAGACACCATTCCTCCATTTCACTTACTAATGTTAAATTCCAGTTCTTGTGAAAGTTCCCACCTCTGGCATACAGAAACTGGGACTGGGAAAGTGTGAAGAAGGAATGGGTGCTTTCCACTGCATTCTCTATCATGCAAGTAGGAGTAGGACTGGGGGACTGCTTGTGATGTCAAACATAGGCATGCTGGTCTCAGAAGGATCTTTATAGCAGTAGGTATACAAGACACATAACAGGATAGAGAAAGTAAGCCAGGAAATATACTTTCAAATACACTGGCCTCGATTATTACAGGAACAGGAAACGTGCAGGGGACCCCAGTAGTGGGCAAGACCTAGGATGTGGAGGTCCTGCCCATCTTGATGGCAGGGCTTCATTTGAATAAATATTTGCAGAGTCCCACACAACACCCAGCTAGACTGAATACCTGGCTGGCAGTCAGTAGATGGAGGGGATTCCCTGGCTTCACAGTAGTAGGGGCAGGCCAGGCCAGGCTTTCTCTTGGTTGAAGATCGTGGGGGTGCCAGTGCTAGGGATTACCCAAAGATCCGGTGCTGGGGATTCCCCGACGATAGTGGGGATTCCAAGCTGGGGAGGCCCAAGGACTCCTTGAGGGGCCTGTTGGGCTCCTGGCCCAAAAGGAGTTCAAAAACAGGCAAAGTATTAAAACTTACCTGGGCCTCTTCTGGCCAGATAGCGCGGGACTCCTCGTGTGGACCTTAAAATTACTTCGGGCTGCAGCTTTGGAATCTTAAGTAGGCCTCTGCCTGCTTTCAGCCAGAGCCTTGTCCAGGGCCTGTTGCGCCCGGCTGGGACCACAGCGGCGTGGAAACGGGATCTCAATTCTCAGGATTTTCACCCCTCGCCCGACCCTTACATGCCCATCAAGGTGGGGTCAGGGGGTTAAAATCGCGGCCATTAAGGGAGCAGGATTAGGTTACATCAGTTCAACATGTGGGAGAAGAAATTTAGGATGAACATCAAGAAATTTTTCTTTACATGGAGGGTGCTAACTGGCTGGAACAGGTTGCCAGGAAGGGTGATTGAGGAAGGACATTAGAGTTGTTTAATAAACAGCTGTCACGGGGACAAATAGTAGGGTTGATATTCTGGAAGAATGAAATCAGATGGGCTTAAAGACATTCTTTATCTGTGATGAATTTCTTTGCATAAAAGAAATATATACACACATTAAATAACAATGGTACATAAAGTAATAAAGTGTTAAATAAAATATCGATACAGCTTTGTTGGCAATTTATCAATTTTAGTGCTGAGTAATGGAACTAACTAAAGACTGATTTCTGTACTTCTTGGCTTTTAACCACAGCAGTGTGCCAAATGTCAACATCCAGGCTTTGAAATAGTTACCACAGTCCTTAATATTAAGTTAATGAGAACACTTTGACATGCACATCAAGCAATAAATCATATATGCATGTTGTTTCCTGCAAGTTTATAAGTAGCTAATCAAAGCAATTTTTAAGTAGTTCAAAGATTCCTAGGTACCACTGCAACCAGAAAGGTTGTGTGAAATGTTTGAACTTGCATTTTATAAACTCTTAGCATACTTTGTGAACCTAATGGATATCAAAAATGTGCGATCATATTGGAACATTTATTTCCTCGGAATTACAGTTACTTACTGTCAAAACAATGCTCAAGTATTTCCAGGAACAGTGGTTATATGCCTTTGAAATTATGAGATGCAGGCATTTAAATGATATAAGACTCTTCTCCTTGTAGATACTTTTAAGTTGTTCAATCAGATGTGCAAAATATGTATGCAGAAAGCTTTCATATAACTATTTTAAATGTCACACCTACTTTTCCCTTTATTTTAATCACATTGTATATATTTTAATTATGCGTGAAAAATAAGTTTACTTCTCAAAATGTTCTAATAGGGATTGTGCTCTATCAAGTTATGGAAAAAGTATTTCTGATGAAATAAAAGATTCTACTATAATTAACATATTGTCAACTAAATGCAATCAAGCCCTTTTATTTTGTAGATTTTTACTCTGTGTAGAAAGAGGAGGAAAAAATGGAATTGAAATTATTACCATAAACCTTGTTACATTTTCTTTGCAATTCAAAAGCAATAGTCTGAAATGATTATAAGCAGTATTATTGTACAAGCACTTAATGCACTTGCATCAAATCCCTCTTTCCAGGATTTTAATAGAGATGTTAACCTATTTAATTTAAATGGTTAATGCCTCCATTAAAATAGAATCATAGACTCTTACGGCACAGAAGGAGGCCATTCGACCCATCACACCTGTGCCAGCTCTTTGAAAGGGCTGTCTAATTTAATCCCACACCCCAGCTTTTTTCCCCCATAACCCTGCAAATTAGGTCTCTTCAAGTACATGTTCAATTGCCTTTTAAAAGTTCCCAAGGAATCGGATTCCACCAGCCTTTCAGGTATTGCATTCCAGATTTAAACAACCCTCTGTGCGAAGAAATTTCTCTTCAGTTTACCTCTAGTTCTTTTACCAATTATTTTAAATCTATAACCTCTGGTTACTGACCCACTTGCCAGAGGAAACAGTTTCTCCCTACTTGCTCGATCAAAACTCTCCATAATTTTGAATACCTCCATTAGGTCTCCCCATAAACTTCTCTGTGCTGAGAACAATTGCAGCTTCTCCAATCTGTCCACATAACTGAACTCCCTCATCCCTGGTATAAACCTTGGAAATCTCTTCTGTACCTTCTCCAGAGCCTCGACATCCTTCCTAAAGTGTGGTGCCCAGAATTGTACACAATACTCCAGCCGAGGCCTAACCAGAGATTTGTAAAGGTTTAGCATGACTTCCTTGTTTTTGTATTCAATTCCCCTATTTACAAAGCCAAGTATCCCATGCACTTTCTTAACTGCCTTATCAACTTGCCTTGCCACCTTCAAAGCTGTGAATATGCATCCCCAAGACCCCGCTGTTCTTGCACCCCCGCAAAACAGTACCATTTAGATTATACTGCCTCTCCATGTGGTTTCTCCCAAAGTGCATCACTTCACACTTATCTGCATTAAATTGCATCTGTCATGTGTCTGCCCATTTCACCAGTCTGTCTATGTCCTCCTGAAGTCTGCTGCTATCATGCTCACTACATTGCCAAGTTTTGTATCGTCTGCAAACTTCAAAAATTATACCCAAGTTTAGGTCATTTATATATAACAAGAAAAGCAACGATCCTAACATCGACCCCTAGGGGACCCTACTGCATACTTCTCTCCAGTCAGAAAAACATCCATTCACCACTACTCTCTGCTTCCTCTCTTAGGTAATTTCTTACCCAAGTTACCACCATCCCTTTAATCCCATGTGCTTCTATTTTCCGAATAAGTATATTATGAGGTACTTTATCAAATGCCTTTTAAAAGTCCATATATACAACATCTACAGCACTACCTTCTGCAACTCTCTCTGTTAACTCATCAGAGAACTCAATCAGGTTAGTTAGAAATGATTTACCTTTAAGAAATCCATGCTGGCTGTCCCTTATTAACCCATGCTTCTCCAAGTGAGAATTAATTTTGTCTTTGACAATGGTCTCTAGTAGTTTTCCCATCACTGACATTAGACTGATTGGGCTGTAGTTACCAGGTTTATCTCCCTCTCCTTTTTTGAACATGAGCATAACATTTGCAATCCTCCAGTCCTCTGGCACCATTCCAATATCGAAGGAGGAATGAAAGACTGTGGTCAGAGCTTCTGCTATCACTATCCTAGCTTCCCTCAGCAACCTAGGATGCATCCCATCCAGATTGGGTGGCTTGTTAACATAGAATGATGCCAACATTTTTATGACCTCCTTTCTATTTTTATCCTCTCCAATATCTCTACTCCCCCTCCTCTACTGCAACATTTACTTCATCCTCTCCTTTTGGGAAGACAGATGCAAAGTACTCATTCAGTACCGCAGTCATGCCCTCTGCCTTCACAACAAGATTTCTTTTTTTGCATTTCTTTAACTATCCTTTTACTTTTTATATGTTTATAAAAGATTTTTGGGTTACCTTTTATGTTATCTGCTAATCTTTTCTCATACGCTCTCTTTGCCCTTGTAACCTTTTTCAAAATTTTTTTTTCAATCATGGGATGCGGGCGTCACTGGCAAGGCCAACATTTATTGCCCATCCCCAATTACTCATCAGAAGATGGTGGTGAGCTGCCTTCTTGAACCGCTGCAGGCCGTGTGGTGAATGCACTCGTACAGAGCAGTTAGGTAGGGAGTTCCAGGTTTTTGACCCAGCGACGATGAAGGAACAGTGATATATTTCCAAGTCAGGATGGTGTTTGACTTGGAGGGGAACTTGGAGATGGTGGTGTTTCCACGCACCTGCTGCCCTTGTTCTTCTTGGTGGTAGAGGTCGCGGGTTTGGGAGGTGCTGTCAAAGGAGCTTGGTGAGTTGCTGCAGTGCATCTTGTAGATGGTACACACTGCAGACACGGTACGCCGGTGGTGGAGGGAGTGAATGTTTACGATGGTGGATAGGGTGCCAATCAAGCGGGGGCTGCTTTGTCCTGGATGGTGTTGAGCCTTTTGAGTGTTGTTGGAGCTGCACTCATCCAGGCAAGTGTAGAGTATTCCATCACACTCGTGACTTGTAGATGGTGGAAAGGCTTTGGGGAGTCAGGAGGTGAGTCACTCGCCACAGAATACCCAGCCTCTGACCTGCTCTTGTAGCCACAGTATTTATGTGGCTGGTCCAGTTAAGTTTCTGGTCAATGGTAACCCTCAGGGTGTTGATGGTAGGGGATTCAGTGATGGCAAACATTTAAAGATCGCATGGATGAACTACAGAATTTGTTCATCCCTGTTTGGCATAAAAATAAAACAAAAAATGTGACTCAACCGTGGCTAACAAGGGAAATTAGGGATAGCATAAGATCCAAGGAGATGACATATAAATTGGCCAGAAAAAGCAGCAAACCTCAGGATTTGGAGCAGTTTAGAATTCAGCAAAGGAGAACAAAGGGATTAATTAAGAGGGGGAAAATAGAATATGAGAGTAAGCTTGCAGAGAACATAAAAACTGACTGTAAAAGCTTCTATAGATATGTGAAGAGAAAAAGATTGGTGAAGTCAAGCGTAGGTCCCTTGCAGTCAGAATCAGGGGAATTTATAAATGGGGAACAAAGAAATGGCAGACCAATTAAATACATACTTTGGTTCTGTCTTCACAAAGGAGGACACAAATAACCTCCCAGAGATGTCGGGGAACATAGGGTCTAATAAGAGGGAGGAACTGAATGAAATCAGTATTTGTAGGGAAATGGTGTTAGGGAAATTGACGGGATTGAAGGCCGATAAATCCCCAGGGCCTGATAATCTACATCCTAGGGTACTTAAGGAAGTGGCCCTAGAAATAGTAGATGCATTGCTGGTCATCTTCCAAAATTCTATAGACTCTGGAACAGTACCCATGGATTGGAGGGTAGCTAATGTAACCCCACTATTTAAAAAAAGGTGGTAGAGAGAAAATGGGGAATTATAGACCGGTAAGCCTGACATCGGTAGTGGGGAAAATGCTAGAGTCCATTATAAAAGATGTAATAGCAGAGCACTTGGAAAACAGTGACAGGATCAGACAAAGTCAACATGGATTTACAAAACATAAATCATGCTTGACTAATCTACTGGAATTTTTTGAGGATGTAACTGATAGAATAGATAAGGGAGAACCATTGGATGTTGTGTATTTGGACTTTCAGAAGACTTTCGATAAGGTCCCGCATAAGAGATTAGCGTGCAAAGTTAAAGCACACGGGATTGGGGGTAAGGTACTGACTTGGATAGAAAACTGGTTGGCAGACAGGAAGCAATGAGTTGGAATAAACGGGTCTTTTTCCGAGTGGCAGGCAGTGACTAGTGAGGTACCACAGGGATCGGTGCTAGGACCCCAGTTATTCACTATATATATTAATGATCTAGACGAGGGAACTAGATGTAATATCTCCAAGTTTGTAGGCAACACAAAGCTGGGTGGGCATGTGTGCTGTGAGGAGGATGCAGAGAAACTCCAGTATGATTTGGACAGGTTGGGTGATTGGGCAGATGCATGGCAGATGCAGTATAATGTGGATAAATGCGAGGTTATCCACTTTGGTGGCAAAAACAGGAAGGCTGATTATCATCTGAACGGCAATAGATTGGGAAAAGGGGAAGTGCAACGAGACCTGGCTGTCCTTGTGCACCAGTCACTGAAGGTAAGCATGCAGGTGCAGCAGGCGGTTAAGAAGGCAAATGGTATGTTGGCCTTCATAGCAAGAGGATTCGAGTACAGGAGCAAGGATGTCTTGCTGCAGTTGTACAGGGCCTTGGTGAGACCACACCTTGAGTATTGTGTGCAGCTTTGGTCGCCTTATCTTGCCATGGAGGGAGTGCAGTGAAGATTCACCAGACAGACACCTGGAATGGCAGGAATGACGTATGAAGAGAGATTGGGTCGATTGGGCTTGTATTCGCTAGAGTTTCGAAGAATGAGAGGCGATCTCATTGAAACTTAGAAAATTCTAACAGGACTAGACAGACTAGATGCAGGAAGGATATTCCCGATGGTGGGGGAGTCCAGAACCAGGGGTCACAGTCTAAGGATAAGGGGTAAGCCATTTAGGACTGAGATGAGGAGGAATTTCTTCACCCAGAGAGTGGTGAACCTGTGGAATTCTCTACCACAGAAGACAGTTGAGTCCAGTTCATTAAATATATTCAAGAAGGAGTTAGATATATTTCTTAAGGCTAAGGGGATCAAGGGATATGGGGAGAAAGCAGGGACAGGGTACTGAATTTGGATGATCAGCCATGATCGCATTGAATGGCAGAGCAGGCACGAGGGGCCGAATGGCCTACTCCTGCTCCTATCTTCTATGTTTCTATGATGGTAATGCCATTAATGTCATGGGGAGGTGATTACATTTTCTCTTGTTGGAGATGGTCATTGTCTGGCAGTTGTGTGGCGTGAATATTACCTGCCACTTATCAGCCCAAGCCTAAATGTTGTCCAGGTCTTGCTGCATGCAGGCATGTTTGAATATCTGAGGAGCTGCGAATGGAACTGAACACTGTGCAATCATCAGCAAACATCCCCATTTCCGACCTTATGATGGAAGGGAGGGAAAGTTATTGATAAAGCAGCTGAAGATGGTTGGGCCTAGGACACTGCCTTGAGAAATTCCTGCAGCGATGGCCTGGGGCTGAGCTGATTGGCCTCCAACAACTACAATCATCTTCCTTTGTGCTCAGTATGACTCCAGCCAGTGGAGCGTTTTCCCCGATTCCCATTGACTTCAATTTTACTAGGGCTCCTTGATGTCACACTCGGTCAAATGCTGCCTTGATGTCAAGGGCAGTCACTCTCACCTCACCTCTGGAATTCAGCTCTGTTGTCCACGTTTGGACCAAGGCTGTAATGAGGTCTGGAGCCGAGTGGTCTTGGCGGAACCCAAACTGGGCATCAGTGAGCAGGTTATTGGTGAGTAAGTGCTGCTTGATAGCAGTGTCAATGACCCCTTCCATAATTTTGCTGGGTAGGGCGCGCACACAGAGAGGGGGCCGGGCCTGCGGGAGAGGGAGGGGGCCAGCCCGGCGGGAGAGGGAGGGGGCCGGGCCGGCAGGAGAGGGAGGGGGCCGGGCCGGCAGGAGAGGGAGGGGGCCGGGCCGGCAGGAGAGGGAGGTAGAAAGCGAGAAACAGAGCGAAGCCAAGGAGAGAGAGAGACAGGAAGAGTGGAAGACAAATACAAAGACAGAAATAAAATTTGGAAATGAGAGTGAAGCAGAGACTAATAATAGGAAGATCAACTGTGTTAAAAGTAACTTGTCAGTACATAGCTATAAGTTTCAGTGCAAATCTTTTACAGTGATATGCAATCAGGTTATTGCTGGTTGGAAGATATATAATGCATTACTGAATACACAAGTCTAATGTATGACTTCCTGTTAAGTCTGTACTTTCATGTTTTCCAATTAGGTTATTAAACAAACCTGTAATTATACTGATCTGTCAATGAGCATGCTTTCTGTTTAATGATTCTTAATTATTTCCTCCCATCATGCTAGTAAACTTGCCTGTATTATACTTACCTCCCAATGAATCCTCCCCGTTGCATTGTGGCACTTTTCTTTACAGTATCACCCATCTGAGACAACAACTTGCATTTATATAGCACCTTTATAAACGTAGTAAAACGTCCCAAGGCGCTTCACAGGAATGCAAAGAGACAAAAATTGACATTGCACCAAAAGAGGTGACATTAGGATAGGTGACCAAAAGCTTGGTCAAAGTAAATTTTAAGGAGCGTCTTAAAGGAGGAGAGAGAGCTGGAGATGCGGAGAAGTTTAGGGAAGGAATTCCAGAGCTTAGGGCCAAGGCAGCTGAAGGCACGGCCGCCAATGGTGGAGCAAAGGAAGTGGGTGATGCACAGGATGTCAGAGTTGAAGGAACGCAGTTGTGGGAAGGTTGTAGGAGGTTACAGAGATAGAGACTAACTAACATTGGCAGCCAACTGTCATCTTCCCCACTGCTTGTAACTCTGATTTGACTTTATAACACAATCCCAAGGTGGCCTTCCCTGCCCCACCCTTGCTCAATAGCTCTACAGGACCCTGAGTGGTAAATTTCTCATCTCTGCTTCCTGCTGCTGCTTTCCCCTCATCTTCGGGTGGTGGGGTCTGGAACTCACTACTTGAAAGGGTGGTAGAGGCAGAAACCCTCATTGCACTTAAAAAGTACTTGGATATGCACTTGAAGTGCCATAACCTACAAGGCTACGGACCAAGAGCTGGAAAGTGGGATTAGGCTGGATAGCTCTTTCGGCCGGCACAGACGTGATGGGCCGATTGGCGTCCTCTGCACTGTAAACTTCTATGATTCTAACTTGCTCCACACATGCACTGTAAACGTTGCACTCCTGGCCCTGACTGAGAGCAAGCATTTGAAGTGTTAACTCAAATTCCTGCTTATGGACTGGTATGTGGATTTTGAAGTGCAGGAGTAAGATTCTCTTAACGACTTCTCCACTACTTTTGGGAAATTCCAATATTTGAAGTGGAAAAAGTCTCTCATCTTGCTCCTTACCAACCGCCGAGAAAAAAACACTTTTTTTCCACATTCCTTACCATGGACTGGTTTTAAGCTCTTTAAAGCAGTTCCTACACTTTTACCAAGACAAGTGCAGTAAGCGCTAACAGAATTTATACCTATTTCCTCAGTCAGCTGCATAATATGACCACACTGCTTTTCCTCAATGGCGTGTTGGAACCTATTCCCCCCCACCCCCCCACCCCGTCTCCATTGTTTCCATCAACCAGAATGTGCCTTCCCACACCCCAAAACCCCTGCCCTAAAGCTTCAACACCCTGGAATGGAGGCAACCTATTGGTTGGATAGGGAATTGGTTAGGAAGTAGGAGACAGAGAGTAGGGAGAATGGGTATGTGCTCAAATTGGTAGGATGTGACTAGTGGTGTCCCCCGGGGATCTGTACTGTGGCTGCAGCTTTTGGCTATATTTATAAATGACTTGAATGAAGGAATAGAGAACCATATATCTAAGTTTGCTGATGACACCAAGTTCGATGGCACAGTAAATAGTGTAGATGGGAGCAGAAAGTTGCAAAGGGACATTAATAGATTAAGTGAGTGGGCAAAACTGGAGTTCAATGTGAGAAAGTGCGAGGTTATCGACTTTTGACCTAAGAAAGATAGTTCAGAGTATTTTCTAAATGGCGAGAAGCTAGGAACTGTGGAGGAGCAGAGAGATTTAGGGGTCCAAGTACAGAAATCACTAAAAGCCAGTGGACAGGTACCAAAAATAATTAAGACTAATGGAATGTTGGCCTTCAGCTCAAGAGGGCTGGAATACAAAGGGGTGGAAGTTATGTTACAGCTGTACAGAGCTCTGGTTAGACCACATCTGGAGTACTGCACTCAGTTCTGGGCACCACACATCAGGAAGGATATATTGGCCTTGGAGGAGGTGCAGCACAGATTCACCAGAATGATACCGAGGCTAAAAGGGTTAAATTATGAGGACCGGTTGTATAGACTAGGCTTATATTCCCTTGAATATAGAAGATTAAGGGACGATCTAATTGAAGTCTTTAAGATGATTAAAGGATTTTATAGGGTAGATAGTGAGAAACAATTTCCCCTGGTGGGTCCAGAACAAGGGGCATAATCTTGAATTTAGAGTAAGGCTGTTCAAGGATGATGTCAAAAAGCACTTCTTCACACAAAGTGTAGTGGAAATCTGGAGCTCTCTCCCACAAAAAGCTGTTGA
Organism: Squalus acanthias; assembly: GCA_030390025.1. Taxonomy (NCBI): domain Eukaryota; kingdom Metazoa; phylum Chordata; class Chondrichthyes; order Squaliformes; family Squalidae; genus Squalus; species Squalus acanthias. Next base: position 150,268,418 of record CM059426.1, on the reverse strand, counting down.
GGCTAAGTCAATTGAAAATGTCAAAACAGAGATTCATAGATTTTTGTTAGGCAAGGGTATTAAGGGTTACGGAACCAAGGTGGTGAAATGGAGTTAAGATACAGATCAGCCATGATCTAATTGAATGACGGAACAAACTAAAGGGGCTGAATGGCCTACTCCTGTTCCTATGTTTCTATCTCTATCCCAGTCCTTCCACAGTCCAAGAAAAACCTCCCACCACTAATATATCCCAGCACATCCTCCCACCACTTCCACATTCCCAACACACCACTCCAGTACTCAAAAATGCAAGAATCCTCCAATACCCAAGAACTTCTTTACCCCAAACTGTCTTGTTTCTCCCACACTTCACCAGCAATGTTCCCGCTAAGCCGTGCAGTGGTCTGGAGATCCTGCACAGGCCGCTCACCAGCTTTTACATGCAAGAAACCATGCAGGCGCGAAAATCTGAATGGGCCATGCAGCCTGTTAAAGTGACCGCGCACGAAAAAAAATTAGAGGGAACATTGCTCACCAGCCCCTTCAACTATTTCCATACCTTCAACTATTTCCATACCTTAAACCACATCCCTATACTACTATAATCACATCACTTCCCCCACTGCCTCCACAGTACTTCTACATGCCTGCTGCCTACCAGCAACCTGAAGCATTATCTTTACCATCTTCCTCTGGATCCTGGACTTCATTTTTTTTTTTAAAAGGCAAGACATAAAATTCACTTCATACCTAAACAGACATGTAATAATCAAGGCCACTGATTTGCCAGTTTCATGAAAATATGGATATAATCACAATTTCAATGTGAAAATACTACTAAAAGCCCTATAACATGTTATAATGAAATGTAATTTTCATTATTCAATATAGATGGTTCTGTGGCAAGTTTACATTCAACAGGCTAAAGTATAAACACTTGAGTTTACAGCTCCAAGAGTCTTTCACCCACCAGTTGCGTTTTTCCATGTTTTCTGTTGCCATTTGCTTTATAATTAACTATAACTGCACTGTGGAAATGGGAACTGCACTAACTATGAATTATGTGCATTTTCAGCTGAACTACAGTACTGCATTTGTAGTAAACTCAGTAAAATGCTATACAATAGCAGTTAAATATCAAAAAAGCCAACATACCAAAATTACAATACACTATCATTTAACATTGTTGATTGTACAAATACAGCCCCCTCCTTTTCATGTGAGGGAGATAAAGGCTGCGATTTTCCGAGTGGAGGCGGCTTTGATGTCCGGCGGGTTCTGGTCCTGCTGCCGGTTTCAGCTGCCCTGGAATTACGATTTTTGCTTAAGTGGGCTGATTAAGCCCGTCGTGCGCGCTACCCGGCCCAATCAGTGGGTTCGGGTCTACTGCTTGCCTCTGCTGACGTCTCTCAGCCAGCTGTATTTAAGGGGCCCATGCAGCCTTGTTTTTGATCAATCTTATTCTGCTGCTGCTCAGGTGTGGCACATCTGAAAATGACTGCTTCAAGACCAAAGGCATCTCCCCGATTTGATGATGACTCCCTGCATGCTCTTGGAGGGAGTGAGAGGGCGCCAAGAGGTACTGTTTCCCTCCAATGGACGGAGGAAGCCTCCTCAGCAAACCAAAGCAGCCTGGCTGCAAATTGCTGAGGAGGTGAGCTCCAGGTCTTTGTGCTCACGCACCTGGGTTCAGTTCAGGAAAAGGTTCAATGACCTGCTATGCACAGCAAAAGTGAGTATAACATCACACTTACCTTCAATCTGTTCACATCTCCTCTCATCACCAGCACTCTGCATTGTCAACCTACTGCTGCACATCCCACTTTACCCTTACATCCCTTGCTCCCTTAACCATCCCTCTCTCTCTATGTACAGAATCACTTCACCATTCTACTATGCACCCCTCACACTCACCATCACTCTTATGCAATGACAACAACTAACAATGCACAGGGAGGGCCCTTGGTATTGGCACCTCACTCCATCTTTGTCTCCCTCTAAGCATCTATGCTATGGATTCTCTACACTCTCCAACATTCTCACTCAAACTCCACTTGTCTCCCTCATTACAGGAAAAGAGAGCCCACAATAAGAGGGAGAGGGGCAGGACAGGAGGAGGGCCACCTTCGATTGCCCACTTGACCACCGCTGAGGAGGCTGCTCTCGACATCGTCGGAGGTGCTGAGGATCTGGAAATGAGGGACGGTCAGACGGGCGCAGTAGAGCAAGCTGGTGACAGAATAGATTTGCAGCCCTCTCATTTAGATTGCATGAGTGACTGATATAGAAACATAGAAGATAGGAGCAGGAGTAGGCCATTCGGCCCCTCGAGCCTGCTCCACCATTCAATGCGATCATAGCTGATCATCCAAATTCAGTACCCTGTCCCTGCTTTCTCCCCATATCTCTTGATCCCCTTAGCCTTAAGAAATATATCTAACTCCTTCTTGAATATATTTAATGAATTGGCCTCAACTGCCTTCTGTGGTAGAGAATTCCACAGGTTCACCACTCTCTGGGTGAAGAAATTCCTCCTCATCTCAGTCCTAAATGGCTTACCCCTTATCCTTAGACTGTGACCCCTGGTTCTGGACTCCCCCGCCATCGGGAACAGCCTTCCTGCATCTAGTCTGTCTAGTCCTGTTAGAATTTTATAAGTTTCAATGAGATCCCCTCTCATTCTTCGAAACTCTAGTGAATATAAGCCTAATCGACCCAATCTCTCTTCATACGTCATTCCTGCCATCCCAGGTATCAGTCTGGTGAATCTTCGCTGAACTCCTTCCAATGCAAGAACATCCTTCCTCAGATAAGGCGACCAAAACTGCACACAATACTCAAGGTGTGGTCTCACCAAGGCCCTGTACAACTGCAGCAAGACATCCTTGCTCCTGTACTCAAATCCTCTCGCTATGAAGGCCAACATACCATTTGCCTTCTTAACCGCCTGCTGCACCTGCATGCTTACCTTCAGTGACTGGTGCACAAGGACAGCCAGGTCTCGTTGCACTACCCCTTTTCCCAATCTATTGCCATTCAGATAATAATCAGCCTTCCTGTTTTTGCCACCAAAGTGGATAACCTCGCATTTATCCACATTATACTGCATCTGCCATGCATCTGCCCAATCATCCAACCTGTCCAAATCATACTGGAGTTTCTCTGCATCCTCCTCACAGCACACACGCCCACCCAGCTTTGTGTCGTCTACAAACTTGGAGATATTACATCTAGTTCCCTCGTCTAGATCATTAATATATATAGTGAATAACTGGGGTCCTAGCACCGATCCCTGCGGTACCCCACTAGTCACTGCCTGCCACTCGGAAAAAGACCCGTTTATTCCAACTCTTTGCTTCCTGTCTGCCAACCAGTTCTCTATCCAAGTCAGTGCCTTTAAATCCCATGTGCTTTAACTTTGCACGCTAATCTCTTATGCGCGACCTTATCGAAAGCCTTCTGAAAGTCCAAATACACCACATCCACTGGTTCTCCCTTATCTATCCTACCAGTTACATCCTCAAAAAATTCCAGTAGATTAGTCAAGCATGATTTACCTTTTGTAAATCCATGTTGTCTTTGTCATATCCTGTCACTGTTTTCCAAGTGCTCTGCTATTACATCTTTTATAATGGGCTCTAGCATTTTCCCCACTACCGATGTCAGGCTTACTGGTCTATAATTCCCCGTTTTCTCTCTACCACCTTTTTTAAATAGTGGGGTTACATTAGCTACCCTCCAATCCTTGGGAACTGTTCCAGAGTCTATAGAATTTTGGAAGATGACCAGCAATGCATCTACTATTTCTAGGGCCACTTCCTTAAGTACCCTAGGATGTAGATTATCAGGCCCTGGGGATTTATCGGCCTTCAATCCCGTCAATTTCCCTAACACCATTTCCCTACAAATACTGATTTCATTCAGGTGTGGCATGGCATCTGATGTTCATACAGATTGAGTTCTGATCATCTGCACAATTCGATGTGCCTGCTACATTAATATCACATGTCTAACTCATGCCGTTACTCCCCCACAGGACCATCGAGAGCCCCCCTCCCCACTGTCCAGGAGGAAGAGCTGGAAGACTCCTCAGAGGAAACTACAACCTCTGAGGGTGCAGTATCAGCAGAATTGAGCACACCCAGCACCAGCACAGAGACGCGCACCTCGGTGGGTCATTCGCGAGATAGATTAGTGTTGTCACCTGGTGTATCACAGCTCACAAGTGAGCATCAGCAGATGGTGGAGACAGGGACAGCAGTGGAAACTCCTCATCGGAGGCCGCAGGGCGCTCCTAGCTCTGTTCAGCTGCATGTGGACCCTGTGCATCTGGGGTCATCCAGAAAGAGAGCGGTGCTGGAACTTCAACAAGTTAGGAGTCTCTGACAGGTTTTGCATCCACAGTAACTACGATTGTGCAGAGAATGGAGGAGTTCATCTCAAACATGAGCACTGCCATGGTGGAGGCAATGGCACATGAACGTGCCACCATGGAGAGGGTGGCAACCTCCTTGGAGGACATAAGTCGCCAGACTCAACAGAGCAGGGTGACTCTTCCAAATAGATGGTCTGCTATGGAGGACAGGTGGGCATCTATTGAGGAGAGACGCCAGAGGTACATGGACAACACCGTTATGAGGACTGTCAGTACAGAGACAGATCCTCATGGCCCCACTGATGTGCAGCAAGGTGCTCTCCAGCTACTTGCTAGCAGTGAAGTGCGGGCGACCCATGAGAGGGATGTTGGTGGTCGACAACAAGGAAGTGTGGGCTCCTCTCCAAGTGCTCACACTCCTATGCCACTGCGGAGCCCTCGGTCAGAGCCCCAGATTCCTCACCCAACTGAGATGGCCGTCTCAGCCCCTGCACAGCCGCAGGAGGAGCAGACTATTGCCGAGCCCTCACAGGCTCGCAAACCCAGAGGACGCCCGCCAAAGGTGTCGAAGCAGGAGCATGAAAGTGAGCAAGGTGCCTCCACATCTGCTGAAGCCACAGGGGAAGCACCATGTAGAAGCACGCGTAAGAGAAAGTTAACACACAAATAGTCACAAGGGAAGTCACTTGGGTGTTTTGATGTAATACAAATTTAAGATTATCATCGTCATTTCAATTGTAATAAAGAAATGCGATGGCAAACATTCAAAGAGTTGGCCTATGTGTGCCCAGAAATGGAAGTGTCACAGTGAGGTGTCAGGGCGCCTTTCATCTGTAATGATGGTGCTGAGAGTGATAGGAACCCACAGGTGCTGAGAGTGATAGGAACCCACAGTTTATTGTACAGATGGTGTATGGTGTGTTAAGAAGGTGGCAGCCACATGTGTTTGCTTCGTAAACTTAAGCGAATCTGGCATAGATTAGTGCATCCCTTGCATCACGGCCAGCAATGTGCTCGCGTGCTGGTGGAACTAGCACATCCGCTTCCGCAAGGTCTTCCTCCTCCTCTTCCTCCTCCAAGGAGGAGGCTGTGTGATGAGCCACTTGTCCCTCAGGCAGCACTAAGCCACGCTGCTGTGCGATGCTGTGCAGTGCACAGCAGACCACGATGATTCTGGAGACCCTGGCTGGTGAGTACAGTAGGGCTCCACCTGATCTGTCGAGGCATCTGAATCGCATTTTGAGCAAGCCGATGGTTTGCTCGATGATGGCTCTGGTGGAGATGTGGCTCTCATTGTAGTGCTCCTCAGCTTCGTTTGATGGCCTCCCCATCGGTGCTATTAGCCACGTCTTCAGGGGATAGCCCTTGTCTCCAAGTAGCCATCTGGAAAGTTGGGTTGGCGGATTGAAGAGCTGAGGCACAGTAGACTGCCGCAGGATGAACGAGTCATGGCAACTGCCAGGGAACTTGGCGCAAACATGCATAATGTTCTTCCTGTGGTTACACACCAGCTGGACATTAAGGGAGTGGAAGCCCTTGCGGTTCACAAAAACAGCTGGGTTGTGATCGGGTGCCCTAATGGCCACATGTGTGCAGTCTATGATGCCCTGCACCCTTGGCAAGCCTGCCATATTTGCAAAGCCAACCGCATGTGCGGTTACACTTGCTTCATCCATGGAGAAGTGGATGTAATTGTGCGCCTTTGCAAAGAGGGCATCGGTAACCTGCATGATGCAAGCGTGTGCAGCCGACTGGGAGATGCCGCTGATGTCTGCTGATGATCCCTGGAAGGACCCTGGAGCAAAAAAATTGAGGGCGGTGGTGACTTAAACAGCCACTGGTAAGGAGTGTCCATCCGCTCCTCTGGGCTCCAGGTGTTGGTACAGCATTGTGCAGATGTCAGCGACTACCTTTCGTGAAAGTCTCAGCCTCCTTTGGCACTGCTGCTCAATCATGTTGAGGAAGCTCATCCTCTGCCTGTAAACCCTGTGTTGGGGGTATCTCTTGTGGCGAGGTGCAGCCCTGCGCTGACGCCCTCTGCAGCATCAGGTGGGTGAGGAGGAGGTTGGCGCTCCTGTTGTGCCTCATTCTGCTGCTGCCGTGGCTGCTCTTCCTCTGATTCTGAGGACCAGGATGAGAGGGTATAAATGGTTCCTATTCCGCTGGTATATATGTCAGTTGAGGAATAGATGTTATAAGCGCTCAGTCAATTTGGGGAGAGAGTTTTCCAAGGAGGTCACAGTGCATATGGATCTCAGCTTAACCACTTACAAGCTCAATAGACCTGCAAAATGTGTTCCAACACCTCAAAAAACAAAGTTCTGTCATCTGAAAGTCAGCCATGTTACAGGTCCGCTTTTATGCTGCAGGTGCAGCTGTCAAGAATTCGCGTAGTTGCTGAACCCGGCACAATCAGCTGGCGTGTTTTGCGAACGGCGTGGAACACGCTGAAAATGTCCTAAAATGGGAAGAGCCTGTTAAAATGGGATTATGTAGGCAGTTAACAAGCTGTTAACTGCCTTAAGTGCCTCTCCCACCGTTTGGTGGTGGGTCTGATCGAGACTCCCAAACCCGACACTTGGCAAAGTTGCGAGGAGGCGGGTTGATGGAGGGTTCGGAACCCACCATCAATCAAAACACGGTGGCATAGTGGTTAGCACTGGTGCCTCACAGCGCCAGAGACCCGGGTTCGAATCTGACCTCGGGTGACTGCCTGTGTGGAGTTTGTACATTCTCCCCGTGTCTGCGTGGGTTTCCTCCGGGTGCTCCGGTTTCCTCCCACAGTCCAAAAATGTGTGGGTTAGGTTGATTTGGCTATGATAAATTGACCCTTAGTGTTAGGGGGGATTAAATATGTGGGGTTACGGGGATAGGATGGGATATGTTAGGGGGAATTAAATACGTGGGGTTACGGGGGTAGGGTGGGATATGTGTACTGTGGGGATTAAAGCAGGGACAGGGTACTGGATTTGGATGATCAGCCATGATCGTATTGAATGGCGGAGCAGGCTCGACGGGCCGAATGGCCTACTCCTGCTCCTAGATTCTATGTTTCTATGTTTCTAAAACAAATTTAACCTCTGACCCGCCTCCAAACCCGCCCTCTGAGCGGCGGCAAAATCGTGGCCATAGGGCCGAAATTTGCAGTCGGAGGCGTACCTCCGGAGTACGTCTCCGACCTGAGAAAATATCCGAACCTACCCGCTGGCTCCTGGGCTTCAGAGACTTCAGGTCCTGGGCCTGCAGGCGTACGCCTGCGTAAAGGCCCACGGATCCCAGGGACGCAGGCGGTTCGGAAGCGTCCCTGGGATCACGTGGGCCAGGTCCTCCAATCAGAAAGGGGGATTCCTCATCATGCTTATGGGGATTCGATTTACAAATTAAATCCCCATTAGCATTTGAGGAATCCCCAAATAATTAAATAATTTACACAACTGGAATAAAAATAAATGTTCCCATTTTCAAATTTAATTAGAAGTCCTTTTAATGAAGCCTTTACAATAAAAATTTAATTTTTTGAAACATAATTTTAAATATTTTAATCCGGGTCACAGTTTACATAAACTAATTTTAAATGTTTGTGGATGATGTTTTATTTTTTAATTTAACATTTATATTAACCCTTACACTGGTGAAAGCAGGCCCTACTGGGCATTTGTTGGGCAGATAGCCCAACTCTGCGCCAGCGAAAGTGATTTTTCTTTCGGTTCGGAGGATCTGTCAAGGTGAACAGATCACAAGTTCCGGGTTTTCGCGCATGCGGAAACTCGGAACTTGCGGGGCCTTTTGTAAGGCTTACGGTGGCGTACGCTGTGCGTACACTGTCATCGGCCCCGCAAAATCCAGGCCATAGTTTACAACACAGCATGGTTAGACACTCGAATGGTGGTCATAGGCCAGTAATTAATTTCAATCTAGTAAAATAGTAATTACTCAATCAGGACAGCTATGGACCATGTTATTATGCTGTTTAGTTGACTATTAGTTGTCCATGGGGGACATTTAAGTGTAATACAGATTTTAGCAGTTTTTTGTTGAATGTTGTTACACAAGAATAGGGTATTTCGTACCGATTCCAAAGGCTGCTGTTAGCCATGAATCGAATCTTGAATTGTTGGATGGTGACATGTCAGGTTTTTTTAAACCCTTTCCACCACAAATGCTTGTTTTGTCAATGACAAATACATGGAGAATTATGCATGGTTTAGAAGGAGCTATATGATTGTAATTTGATGCTGGGATTCAAACACAAAAGCAATGTTCAAGTGGCTTATGAAAGTCATGTAACGCCCACAATTAAATTAGATCCTTATACTTACTCGCCACTATCCATAATTATGTAGTCATTTATACAGTACATATTTTTGAACTAGTGGTTCATGACTCAGAGGCTATTTCCTTCAAACCATTGGAAAATAATGTTTTAATTTCTCCTAACTCAACCACTCCTAGTTTATCGATAAAAAAAAATAAACAAAGTTAAATAGAGTCAGAGTCATTGTGGCACAGAAGGTGTCCATTCGGCCCATTGAGTCCATGCCAGCTCTCTGTAAAACAATCCAGTCAGTCCCATTCCCCCGCTCTATCCCCGTAGCCCTGCAAGTTTATTTCCCTCAAGTGCCTATCCAATTTCCTTTTGAAATCATTGATTGTCTCTGCCTCCACCACCCTTGTCGGCAGCAAGTTCCTGGTCATTACCACTCGCTGTGTAAAAAAGTTCTTCCTCACATCCCCCCTGTATCTCTTGCCCAAATCTGTGTCCCCTAGTCCTTGTACCATTAGCTAATGGGAACAGCCTTGTCTACCTTATCCAAACCTGTCATAATCTTATACACCGCTATCAAATCTCCCCTCAACCTCCTTTGCTCCAAGGAGAACAACCCCAGCTTCTCCAACCTAACCTTGTAACTAAAATCCCTCATCCCTGGAACCATTATGTCCTGTTGCAATCGATTGGTATCCTCCTCACTGTTTGCCACACCTCCAAGTTTGGTATCATTGGCAAATTTTGAAATTTTACTCTCTATTCTGTAAATCTCCTCTGCACCCTCTCAAGGACCTTCACATCCTTCCTAAAGTGTGGTGACCAGAACTGGATGCAATACTCTAGTTGTGGCCTAACCAGAGCTTTATAAAGGTTCAGCATAACTTCCCTGCTTTTGTACTCAATACATCTATTTATGAAGTCCAAGATCCCATATGCTTTGCTAACTACTCTCTCAATATGTCTTGCCACCTTCAAAGATCTATGTACATGAACCCCCAGGTCCCTCTGTCCCTGCACACTCTTTAAAACTGTGCCATTAAGTATATATTGCTTCGCCCTATCCCTTCTGCCAAAATGCATCACCTCACACTTCTCTATTAAATTCCATCTGCCACTTGTCTGCTAGCCTATCTATGTCCTGTTGCAGTCGATTGGTATCCTCCTCACTGTTTGCCAAATTTTGAAAAAAGCAGTGGCCCCAGCACTGACCCTTGGGGAACACCACTGTCTACCATCCTCCAGTCTGAAAAACAACTATTTACCACAACTCGCTGTTTTCTGTCCTTAAGCCAATTTCTTATCCAAGCTGACACTGATCCTCCTATTCCATGAGCCTCAATTTTGTTAACCAGCCTTTTATCTGGTACTTTGTCAAACGCTTTCTTAAAATCCACATAGACAACATCCACTGCATTCCCTTCATCAACCTTCTCTGTTACTTCATCAAAAAATTCAATTAGATTAGTCAAATACGATCTGCCTTTTACAAATCCCTGCTGGCGCTCCTTAATTAACTTAAACCTCTCCAAGTGCCTGTTAATTTTTTCCCTGATTATTGTTTCTAAAACCTTACCCACCACTGATGTTAAAGTGGCTGGTTTGTAGGTACCAGGATTGTCCTTACACCCTTTCTTGAGCAATGGTATCACATTTGCCACTTTCCAATCCTCTGGCACCTCCCCCGTATCTAGGGAAGATTGGAAGATTATGGCAAGCCCTTCCGCTATCTCCACCCCCACTTCCCTTAGCAACCTGGGATGCAAGCCATCCGAACCAGGCGACTTATCCACTCTAAGCATATCCAGCCTTTCCAGTACATCCTGCCTATCAATTTTCATCCCATCCATTATCTGTACCATCTCCGCTTCTACCGATATTTTGTCATCCTCTTCCTTAGTAAACACCGATACAAAATACTCTAAATATTCTAACCTTGTCCTGCACCTCTAAGCATATATCCCCTTCTTTGTCCCTAATAGACCCCACCCCGCCTCTTACTACCTGTTTACTATTTACATGCCGGTAGAAGATTTTTGGGTTCCCTTTTATGTTAACTGCCAATCTATTCTCATGGGGCTCGATTTTACCTTAGACCCAGAGGTCGAGGCAGGACTGCTGGTTTTCAGGTTTCAGTCCCGCCCCCAGCGACGTCTGACGAACAAACGCTATTTTCCCTTGATTGACCTTGTTAAGCCCGCCCTGCGGGCTTGCCGGCCAATTAAGGGAAAGCCGGTGTCAGATGACATCAGTGCATGACACTTCATCTGCCGGTTTTGTTAAAGTGACAGGTACCATAATTTTTTGGCAGATGAATTGTCAGTGTTTGACAGCATTGAGGTGCTGTCAAACACTGACAATCACTGTCCAAAGGTGAGCCCTTGTACCTAGGTTCTCCAATGACTCTCCTTAGGATGAAACAGATGACAGCTGCATGTGAGATTGCAGAAGCCATCTGTCACTTCTCCCGATGAGATGAGGCTGCACAAACACATCACAGCTTGTCACCTGCAGAAGCATCAAATCACAGTGAAAAAAATTTCCCTAACATTCTCTCACCTGTCATACTTACCAGTGTCCCATTGCAGCCTTCACACTACCTCTGCAGCTGTCATTTCTACAATTACAGTACAACAGACCCACAGCTCACCTCACTTACCCTGCGGGGTTTCCTGACATTGGGAAGCCCGCAGCAGTAGGTGCAAAATGGGAAAAAGCCTCTTAACTGCCTGTTAACAGGCAGTTAATTGAATTGGCTCTAATCTCCTTCCCGCCACTAAGAGACAGGTCTCTGCGCGAATCGGGGACCCGCCTCCCGGGAAGATCGTTTGGAGGCGGGTTGGGAGCGGGTTCGGAATCCGCTCCCATTTTTTTACCATTTTGCCACCGGTCCCGCCTCCAAACCCGCCCCCGAGCGCTGGCAAAATTCCCTCCCAGTCTTATTTTCCTCTTCACTTCCCCTCAACATATTGTATTTGGCCTGGTTCTCACTTGAAGAATTCACCTGACATGCATCATACACCCTCTTTTTTGTTTCATCATATTCTCTATCTCTCTCGTCATCCAAGGAGCCCTGGCTTTGGTTCTCCTACCTTTCCCTCTTGTTGGAATGTACCTAACCTATACTTGAAACATCTCCTCCTTAAAGATTACCCATTGCTCCATTACAGTTTTTTCTGTCAATCTTTGGTTCCATTTTACCCTGGCTAGCTCCCCTCTCATTCCATTGAAATTTAGAAGTTCAACTTTAGATTGTTCCTTGCTCTTCTCCATTACTAATCTAAACCTTATGATACGATGATCACTCTTACCCAAGTATTCTCCCACAGACACTTGGTCCACCTCATTGCCCAGCACCAGATCCAGCAATGCCTCCTTCCTAGTTGGGCTGAGAACATACTGGTCAAGGAAGTTCTCCTGAACACATTTCAGAAACTCCTCCCCCTCCTTTCCCTTTACTCTAACATTAATTACCCAAATATCGATTTTGGGATAAAGTCCCCCAATATCACCACTCTAGTTCTTGCACATCTCTATGATTTCCCTGCAGATTTGCTCCTCTATCTCCCTCTCACAATTTGGAGGCCTATAGAATATCCCCAATAGCATGATCATACCCTTTTTGCTTCTCAACTCTAACCAAATGGATTCTGTCCTTACCCCCTCAAGGACATCCTCTCTTTCCAACAGTACAGTGTCTTCCCTAATCAGTACTGCTACCCCACCTCCCTTTTTTCCTTCCCTATCTTTTCTGAACACCTTGTATCCATGAATATTAAGCACCTAGTCCTCACCATTTTTAAGCCATGTTTCCGTTATTACCACTACATCATATTCCCACACGGCTAATTGTGCTTGTAGCTCACCAACCTTATTCACCACTTTGTGCGTTACATACATGCATTCCAATCCTGTCTTTGTATTCCTCAATAGTCCTTCTTAGTCTGTTCCTATCTAATATGGTACTACTTCCTTCTCTAGTACTATCCAACATTCTCCCTCCTTTATCCACCTTATTCCTCTTTACTACTTCTATATGCTGGTGCCCACCCCCCTGCCTATTTAGTTTAAACCCTCCCCAACCACACCAGTGAACCTCCCCGCGAGGACATTGGTCCAAGTCCTGTTGAGGTGCAACCCGTCCCTTTTGAATAGGTGCCTCCTGCCCCAGAACTGGTCCCAATGCCCCAAGAATCTGAAGCCCTCCCTCCTGCACCATGCCTCAAGCCACGCATTGATCCTCCCTATCTTCCTATTTCTACTCTCGCTGGCGCGTGGCACTAGGAGTAATCCAGAGATTACTACCTTTGAGGTCCTATTTTTTAACTTCCTCCCTAGCTCCTGAAAGTCTGACTGTAGGTCCTCAATACCTGCCCTCTCTATGTCGTTGGTACCAACGTGTATCACAACTTCTGGCTCACTCCCTTCCCCCTGCAGAATATTCTGCACCCTCTCCATGATGTCCTTTACCCTGGCACCAGGGAGGCAACACACCTTGCGGGACTTATGGTGATGGTTACAGAAATGCCTGTCTGTCCCCCTAACTATGGAATCTCCCATAACGACTGCATTTCTACACTTTGCTGTTCCCCCTGTGCAGTCCCTTGCCCATTGGTGCCATGGTTTGGACTGCACTCCTTCAAGGGGTCGTCACTCCCAGCAGTCTCCAATGCTGCGTACCAGTTTGAGAGTGACACACACCCTGAAGACTCCTGCACTTCCTGCCTCTTCCTACTCTTCCAGATGGCCACCCATTTACTATCCTGAACACACTCTGCCTGTGGGGTGGCCACCTCCTGGAACATACGGTCCAGGAAACTCTCAGCCTCCCTGATGCTCCACAGTGACTCCAGCTGCCCCTCAAGCTCGGAAACACTGAGCTCGAGCTCAAGCAGCTGGAAACACTTCCTGCACACATGCTCCCCCAAGACACATGAAGTGTCCTGAAGATCCCACATGGCACAGGAATTGCAAGCAACAGGTATCAGCTGCCCAATCATGATCTAAAAAATGTCTAGTCCCTCTTTCAGAAGCTAATTAGTATCTTGTTTAAACTATTAATTTTAATTAATGTCTCTGGACCTCAGCTCTCTGGTATTGCTGTCTCCTGCTCCCTCTCTCAGACAGCTCCTTGTTTTTTTAAAATACCAGAACAGCACCACTCCCCTCACTCACCAAATTCTGAGTTTAGTACTCTGTCGAAGCAGTACTCTGTCGAACTAGACTCCATGCTACTTACTCTGTGCGTTAGCAAAAGCCTCCTGTATTTATACTAGCAGAAATTCCAGAGACCCGAGTCAGCCCCTGCTGACAGTAATTACCAGGTAGCCAGTTCTAGCTAGCCACCTAATAACTCTGCAACTGCCACTAGCAGGCAGCTTGCTTACCATTGCCTAACACTGTGAAAGAAACTACAATGCAATTTTTTTTGGTCCCACTTTACATGACGCCATTTACAGCCTCCACATTGTGCGTGAATTTGCTGATAATTGAAGCAATTTACTTGCACCATTCTTAGCTTTAAAAAAAATGTAAATCCAAAGACGAGTGCAATTGCAGTAGACATGAGTATATGCAAAAGGTTTTTCTGTTTTTGACAGTTTTGGATCACCAGCAATGGCATCAGCACCGATATAACAATGGCATTCATTCTGATACAACAAAAATTAATTTGGCTGTGACAATAATGTTGGATAACCAGAACACTTTTTGATTATACTAAATAAATTATTTGATTTGCTTTTATATTACGCAGTTTCATGTACAGTGCTTATCGACCATAACATCGGTTATAAAATTAACAAAACTAATGATCCCTTTCATCCTCACTGCAATCTTTTTCTCTGGAGGTTTAATCAGTCAAAAATGAGGTGAAGACCAAGAGAAGCTAATATAAAAGTCAGTGAAGAATAATAGGGTCACAATATAGGGAGCAAGGCCTGAGCAGAAGAGATTACAACAAGAGGGCAACATTTTATTTTATACAAGAGTGCAGAGTAGACCATTAGTGCCAAAATATGTAAAACTGAGATGATTTGGAGGGGGGCGGCAGGAACAAATTGTAGAGTGATCTGGTTAGACCTCACCTTGAGTACTGTGTCCAGTTCTGGGCACCAAGAGACAAAAGGAGACATTCAGACATTGGAGGCAGTGCAAAGAACCATGAGGCTGATCCCTATTGTCAAAGATCTGAGTTATGAGGAAAGACTGAAAAGATGATGTTTGAAAGGGGATCCTATAAGACAGTTAAGAAAATAGAAGAGGTAAATCTACAAAATTACTTTGAATTATGAGAGTAGAACACGGAGACACAGGTTCAAGCTAGTAAAAGATACATTTAAGATATCAGGAAGTTTTTCTTTACACAGTGAATAATCAACACATAGAAACATAGAAGATAGGAGCAGGAGTAGGCCATTCGGCCCCTTGAGCCTGCTCCGCCATTCAATGCGATCATGGCTGATCATCCAAATTCAGTACCCTGTCCCTGCTTTCTCCCCATATCCCTTGGTCCGTTTAGCCTTAAGAAATATATCCAACTCCTTCTTGAATATATTTAATGAATTGGCCTCAACTGCCTTCTGTGGTAGAGAATTCCACAGGTTCACCACTCTCTGGGTGAAGAAATTCCTCCTCATCTCAGTCCTAAATGGCTTACCCCTTATCCTTAGACTGTGACCTCTGGTTCTGGACTCCCCCACCATCGGGAACATCCTTCCTGCATCTAGTCTGTCTAGTCCTGTTAGAATTTTATAAGTTTCAATGAGATCCCCTCTCATTCTTCTAAACTCTAGCGAATATAACCCTAATCGACCCAATCTCTCTTCATACGTCATTCCTGCCATCCCAGGTATCAGTCTGGTGAATCTTCGCTGCACTCCCTCCAAGGCAAGAACATCCTTTCTCAGATAAGGCGACCAAAACTGCACACAATACTCAAGGTGTGGTCTCACCAAGGCCCTGTACAACTGTAGCAAGACATCCTTGCTCCTGTACTCGAATCCTCTTGCTATGAAGACCAACATACCATTTGCTTCTTAACCGCCTGCTGCACCTGCATACTTACCTTCAGCGACTGGTGCACAAGGACACCCAGGTCTCGTTGCACTTTCCCTTTTCCCAATCTATTGCCGTTCAGATAATAATCTGTCTTCCTGTTTTTGCCACCAAAGTGGATAACCTCGCATTTATCCACATTATACTGCATCTGCCATGCATCTGCCCAATCACCCAACCTGTCCAAATCATACTGGAGTTTCTCTGCATCCTCCTCACAGCACACACGCCCACCCAGCTTTGTGTCGTCTGCAAACTTGGAGATATTACATCTAGTTCCCTCGTCTAGGTCATTAATATATATTGTGAATAGCTGGGGTCCTAGCACCAATCCCTGTGGTAGCCCACTAGTCACTGCCTGCCACTCGGAAAAAGACCCATTTATTCCAACTCTTTGCTTCCTGTCTGCCAACCAGTTCTCTATCCAAGTCAGTACCTTACCCCCAATCCCATGTGCCTTAACTTTGCACGCCAATCTCTTATGCGGGACCTTATTAAAAGCCTTCTGAAAGTTCAAATACACCACATCCACTGGTTCTCCCTTATCTATTCTAGCAGTTACATCCTCAAAAAATTCCAGTAGATTAGTCAAGCATGATTTACCTTTTGTTAATCCATGTTGACTTTGTCCGATCCTGTCACTGTTTTCCAAATGCTCTGCTATTACATCTTTTATAATGGACTCTAGCATTTTCCCCACTACCGATGTCAGGCTTACCGGTCTATAATTCCCCGTTTTCTCTCTACCACCTTTTTTAAATAGTGTGGTTACATTAGCTACCCTCCAATCCATGGGAACTGTTCCAGAGTCTGTAGAATTTTGGAAGATGACCAGCAATGCATCTACTATTTCTAGGGCCACTTCCTTAAGTACCCTAGGATGTAGATTATCAGGCCCTGGGGATTTATCGGTCTTCAATCCCATCAATTTCCCTAACACCATTTCCCTACAAATACTGATTTCATTCAATTCCTCCCTCTCATTAGACCCTATGTTCCCCAACATCTCTGGAGGTTATTTGTGTCCTCCTTTGTGAAGACAGAACCAAAGTATGTATTTAATTGGTCTGCCATTTCTTTGTTCCCCATTATAAATTCCTCTGATTCTGACTGCAAGGGACCTACGCTTGACTTCACCAATCTTTTTCTCTTCACATATCTATAGAAGCTTTTACAGTCAGTTTACTCTCATTCTATTTTCCCCCTCTTAATTAATCCCTTTGTCCTCCTTTGCTGAATCCTAAAATGCTCCCAATCCTCAGGTTTGCTGCTTTTTCTGGCCAATTTATATGTCCTCTCCTTGGATCTTATGCTATCCCTAATTTCCCTTGTTAGCCACGGTTGAGTCACCTTTTTTGTTTTATTTGTATGCCAAACAGGGATGAAGAAATTCTGTAGTTCATCCATGCGATCTTTAAATGTTTGCCATTGCCTATCCACCATCAACCCTTTAAGTAATGCTCCACAATCCATCCTAGCCAACTCGCGCCTCATACCATCGTAGTTTCCTTTATTTAAATTCAGGACCGCAGTCTCTGAGTCAACTACTTCACTCTCCATCTTAATGAAGAATTCTATCATATTATGATCACTCCTCCCCAAGGGGCCGCGCACAAGATTGCTAATTAATCCTTTCTCATTACATAATACCCAGTCTAAGATGGCCTGATCTCTAGTTGGTTCCTCGACATATTGGTCCAGGAAACCATCCCGTATACACGCTAGGAATTCCTCCTCCACAGTATTGTTACTAACTTAGTTAGCCCAATCTATATGTAGATTGAAGTCACCCATGATGACTGCTGTGCCCTTATTGCACGCGTCTCTAATTTCCCGTTTAATGCCATCCCCAACCTCAGCATTACTGTTTGGGGGTCTGTATACAACTCCCACTAACGTTTTCTGCCCCTTGGTATTTCTCAGCTCTACCCATACAGGTTTCACATCATCAGAGCTAATATCCTTCCTTACTATTGTGTTAATCTCCTCTTTAACCAGCAATGCTACCCCACCTCCTTTTCCTTTTTGCCTCATCCCGTTTTTTTACCTATATCGTTGGTACCTATATGCACCACGACAACTGGCTGTTCACCCTCCCCCTCCAGAATGCCCTGCAGCCACTCCGAGACATCCTTGACCCTTGCACCAGGGAGGCAACATACCATCCTGGAGTCTCGTTTGCGGCGGCAGAAATGCCCATCTATTCCCCTTACAATAGAATCCCCTATCACAATAGCTCTCCCGCTCTTTTTCCTCCCGTCCAGTGCAGCAGAACCACCCATGGTGCCAGGAAGTTGGCTGCTGCTGCCTTCCCCGATAAGCCATCCCCCTCAACAATATCCAAAGTGGTATATCTGTTTGAGAGGGGGATGGCCACAGGGACCCCTGCACTACCTGCCTGCACCTACTACTCTGCCTGGCGGTCACCCATTCCCTTCCTGCCTGTGCAGCCTTTACCTGCGGTGTGACCAACTCCCTAAACGTGCTATCCACGATGTCCTCAGCATCGCGAATGCTCCAGTATGCATCCATTCACAGCTCCAGCACCGCAATGCGGTCTGCCAATAGCTGCAGCTGGATACACTTCCCGCACACATGGTCGTCCCACATAGTGCAGAATGGACATCCACATAAAGTAGTGGAGGTGAAAACCCTGGAATCATTTAAGAAACAATTAAATGCTGAAATGGGAGGACTTTAAACTCTTTCTAGATGGATGAATCAAGATGGGCTGAATGGCCTTCCTCATCCGTAATTATCTTATGACCTTGTGAACAGATTCACCTGGGTTGTGAAGACTGCCAAAATTTCATTCACGAGTTGACAATGAGGTAAGTATTAGCGACCAAGAAGGGTTCAGAATAGAGGACTGATTTTAACTTTTGGTGGTGGAGGAAAACAATGGTAACAGATTGACCACCTAAAGTTAAAATGACCTCTCTGACCTTTTCAAATGTCGGAGTCAAACTGGGTTTCCTGGTGTGACCCGAAGCATTGTGTTCAACAATTCTACTGCAAGAGTATTTATACATAAACAAATTGCACAGCATTACAGAAGAGATTTTCATTTTTGAACATTAATGTAAATCATTTGTTAGACTATATCTGTGGAAAGATAGATTCTCAGCTATCTAGATTCTTCTGGACTTACTCAAATCTCAGGGACTCACTAACATTAATAAAATATCGATGTCTAATGCTGTTTGTTTGGGCCACAATGCCCCAGCTGTAAATTCCTTCCAGACAGTTTGCAGTTTTCTTCACATACCTAGGTTATATTTCAAAAATGACCAAATATCAGATCTAACCAAATACCTTTAAACACATGCCAATACAGAACAACTGCTTCCCTGTGGTTTCTTAAACTTTGTTTAAATGCACATTGTAATTTTTCTGGCACGATAAGTAAAGTTGTCTGCCAATTTTATTTTCCACATTTTCGTTGCCATGCTATACAGTCTGGATTCATGCAAGAACATTCGGAAAGGCCAGAGTTGTTTAACTTCTTTCAAAGATTGAGCAAGTTTCCTTTTAAAGCCAGGACATATAGCTCAGAAAGGAGAAATTCTGAGAGATTTTATTTTGTTCAGATTATGTGTTTTACAGTGTTTGGATGCCAAATTAGACTCTTGCATTCCGTATCAACTCCTGCACAGCTGCAGTTTTTGAATTTCCACCAAAACACAGAGGCTAGAAAGTGAGCAATGCTCATAAAATATTCACGATAAAAATGTAGATGTGGAAGGGTTTGGAAATCATTCAAATATCAGACAAAATGTGATGCCAAGGAAAGTGCAGACATACAAAGACCACTGAAAATCAAAAACAATTAAGGCTTTGTTTGGTTTCTTTACTTTTATTCTCCCAACTTCTTTAACTTTAAAATTAACTTCCAGAAAGTTGTAAAGAATGAAATTTTTTTTTGCTGTATCGGCAGTGTGAGACCATTGCCAATAGTCAAAGCTGCCAAACACAAAAGCTTTGCTGTATATTCACTTCTTCTCTATGGCTTAGTGCGGAACAACACAAGAAAGCAAAATACATCAGAACACTGACTGATGCAAAGTTAATTTATCACTAACCTTAAAAAAAGCTAATATTTTAAAGAAATAAAAGATTCTTGTAGCATTTCTCATGGTAAGGCCAGGATTGTGATTTTTTTTACATACCTGTTTGTTCTTGGGACGTGGGCAACGCTGATGAGGTATTTATTGCCCATCCCTGGTGGCTGAGAAAGTGGTGGTGGGCCGCCGCCTTCTTGAACCGCTGCAGTCCTCATTGCTCATGTTCACCACAGTCCTGCTGTAGCTTAAATGAGAGAGTGACTTGCCCGTCAATGTAATATAGCAAATTTACTGACGCAATATATCACATGACTAATACAGCATAATATTATTACATAAAATTACATAGAATTTACAGCACAGAAACAGGCCATTCGGCCCAACCAGTCCATGCCGGCGTTTATGCTCCACTCGAGCCTCATCCCGTCTTTCCTCATCTAACTATCAGCATAATCCTCTATTTCCTTCTCCCTCTTATGCTTGTCTAGCCTCCCCTTAAATGCATCTATTGTTGAGGCTGCCGCGAAACACGAATTAAGACTGAAACCATGTGTAGAAAACAAAGGCTTTTTAATACAACTGCATGGTCCAAAATGGCTGAAACAAACTGCTCCCAGAATTCTCTGGAAAAATCCTGAGGCCCTGCCCACTCCTTTTCTCCTGCCTTAAAGGCAAGGTGCCCGATATATTGTCCACGGACGGAAAAGTGGATAATGCCCGTTTAGGTGGCGATCCGCCACACAGCTCCCCCAGAATCCGCTTAGGAGGTGTGGACGAGACGGTGCGGCGGTCTGATGGGCCGGCCGGAGCGGCTCTTGTAGGACGCCGGTGGACGTGGAACGGCTGGGCGTGGAGCAGCCGGGTGAACCGGCTTGAGGGCAGGTCGGCCGCGTGGCGGTGGACGAGCTACAGGGACCTGCTCACCGGGCTCTGAGTGTGCTGGCTTCAGTCGGTCAACCGACACTTTTTCAGTCCTGTCACCCACTTGCAGGGTGAAAAATTTGTCCCCAGCCTGTAACACCTTGTAGGGCCCGTCGTACGGGGGTTGAAGGAGTCCCTGGTGGGCGTCGTGCCGGACGAAAACGAACCGCGCCTGGTGCAGGCTTAGTGGGACGTGTGAGATGGATTCGCTGTGTCGGGCAATGGGCACCGGGGCGAACTGCAGCGCCGGTGAGGCGAAGTCATGGCGTTGCTGGTCGGCTGACCAGGGTGTTGTGGCGGTGGGCAGGAACTCGCCGGGTACGCGCAGCGGCTGACTGTACACGAGCTCTGCTGCCAATGCGTGGAGGTCTTCTTTAACCGCGGTGCGCAGGCCGAGGAGGACCCACGGAAGTCGGTCGGTCCAGGCGCCGTCCTGGAGGCTGGCTCGAAGAGATGCCTTCAAGGATCTGTGGAACCGCTCACACAGTCCGTTGGCTTGGGGGTGGTACGCTGTGGTGCGGTGAATGGTCACCCCGAGATTGCGTGCGACGGCGGTCCAGAGTTCAGAGGTAAATTGCGGACCTCTGTCCGCGTCATGTCAGAGGGGACACCGAACCGGGCGACCCAGGTGCTGACGAAGGCTCTGGCGATGTCGGCGGTGGTGGTAGAGGTCAGTGGAATTGCCTCGGGCCAGCGCGTGGTGCGGTCAACGATCGTCAGCAAGTGCGTGTGGCCTTGCGACGGCGGCAGGGGCCCGACGATGTTCACGTGGATGTGGTCGAATCTACGCGAGGGGACGGTAAACTCCTCGAGGGGTGCTTTCGTGTGTTGCTGTACCTTGGCCCGTTGGCAGGCTAGGCAGGAGTTGGCCCAAGTATGCACATCCTTGCGAAGGCCGCGCTAGATAAAGCGGTTGGGTACCAATTTGATGGATGCGCGGGCGCCGGGGTAGGAGAGGTTGTGGAGAATCTCGAATACCCGGCGGCGCCAGGACGCTGGGACGACGGGCCGAGGTTGACATAGGGATATGTCGCACTTGACCGTGACTGCGGTCGGGCCACAGGCGACGTCGGCCAGGCGTAGCCCTAGTAGGTGCGGAGAGCAGATCAGGGTCGGTGATCTGCTCTGCTGCAAGTTGAGCGTACTCGACTGCCAGGTGTGCGGCGTGGAAAGCAGGGCGGGAGAGGCAGTCGGCTACCACATTGTCTCAGCCGAAGACGTGTTGGATGTCCGTGGTGAACTCGGACACTGCCGCGAGCTGGCGCTGCTGCCTGGCAGACCAGGGGTCGGTTGTCTTTGCCATTGCGAGTGTCAGGGGCTTGTGGTCGACAAACGCAGTGAAGGGGTGGCCCTCCAGCAAAAAACGAAAATGGTGGACCGCCAGGAACAGCGCGAGGAGCTCGCGGTCGAAGGTGCTGTACTTGACCTCCAGGGGGGCGTAGTTGGCGGCTGGAGAAGGCAAGTGGTTGCCAGGCGCCGTCGACCCACTGCTCATACACGGCGCCGACCGCGTGGTCGGAGGCGTCCATGGTGAGCGCTACCCTGGCATTGGGCCGTGGGTGCGCGAGCAGGGTGGCGTTGGCGAGCGCGGTCTTGGTAGAGTCGAAGGCGGCGGACGCGTCTGCCGTCCATTCGACTGCCATCTTGCCACTCCTGCCCCGGAGGGCTTCATACAGGGGCCTCATGAGGGACGCCGCTTTGAGGATGAAGCGGTTGTAGGAATTCACCATCCCGAGGAACTCCTGGAGGCCTTTGATGGTGGTGGGGCGGGGAAATTGTTGGATGGCCTGCACCTTGGTGGGCAGGGGAATGGCCCCAGCATGGGTGATGTGGTGGCCGAGGAAGTCGATCTTGTCCAGGCCGAACTGGCATTTGGCTGGGCTGAGATTGAGCCCGTGGTTGCTGAGGCGCCCGAACAGGATGCGAAGGTGTTCGAGGTGTTCCTGCTTGGAGGAACTGGCTACTAGAATGTCGTCCAGGTAGACGAACAGGAACTTCAGGTCCCGAAGGACCGAGTCCATGAGCCGTTGGAATGCCTGGGCCGCGTTTTTGAGGCCGAAGGGCATCCGCAGGAACTCGAACAGGCCGAAGGGGGTGATTACAGCTGTCTTGGGGACGTCCGCGGGGTGGACGGGGACTTGGTGGTAGCCGCGCACCAGGTCGACCTTGGAAAAGACTGAGCGGCCGGCCAGTCTAGCCGAGAAGTCCTGAATGTGCGGCACGGGGTACCGATCAGCGGTGGTGGCGTCGTTGAGGCGGCGGTAATCCCCGCAGGGGCGCTAACCCCCGCCTGGTTTGGGGGCGATGTGGAGTGGGGAGGCCCAGGGACTGTTGGAGCGGCGGATGATGCCGAGCTGTTCCATGGTGGCAAACTCGGTCCGCGCGATCTCCAGTTTGGCCGGGTCCAGCCTGCGGGCGTGGGCGTACACTGGGGGGCCTGTGGTGGGGATGAAGTGTTCCACCCCGTGTTTGGCGGCCTCCGCGGAGAAGGTCGGATTGGTAAGGGCCGGGAATTCGGCCAGGAGTGCCGAGTAGTCATCCGTGGCCCGGGCGTGGCACTGTGACGCCATGTCGGCGGGTTGACGGGGGGGCCATGGTGCCCAGGATGGGGGACATGGTGTTCATGTCCACGAGGCGGTGACGAGGGATGTCTACCAGTAGGCCGTGGGCGCACAGGAAATCTGCGCTGATGAGAGGGGAGAGCACCTTGGCAGTGATGAACTCCCATCGGTAGCGAGGTCGAGGGTGACTGTCCGGGTGCTGTACGTCCGGATTTCCGAGCCGTTAGCAGCAGCCAGCGCCGGTCCTCGTTCGCCCTTTTGGATGTTGAGGGAGGAGGCCGGGATGATGCTGTGCTGAGCTCCAGTGTCGCACAGGAACTGGCGGCCGGTTTTGTCATCCGTGACGTACAGCAGGGAGCCCGCGTGGCCCACGGCCATCGCGGGGGCTGGTACGGGGGTGGACTTGAAAGAGCAGGGAGGTGTGCACCGTTGTGCCCTGGCGCCAAACCGTGCATGGTAGTAACAGTGGCCCGGGTTAGTGGGGTGCGAATGCCCTGTGGGCCTGGTAGCTGGTCCTTGTGGCCGCGTGGTGGCCGGTGAGGGGCGCGCCCAGGCATTGGCTGCCAGGTCCGGAGTGACGTCGCGGTTGGAGTGAGCGGACAGCAGCTTGTCGGCCTCATCGGCCAGGGCTTCCAGGCTCGTGAGGCCGGACGCCACGATCGCTGGGCGGATGCTGAGAGGTAGCTGGCGGATGAACAGCGTGCTGAAGAGGGATCCGGGTGGGCTCTCGTCGGTGAGGGAGAGCATGTGGGAGAGGAGGTCTGACGGTGAGGCATCACCGAGGCCTGGAAGGTCGAGGAGGTGGCAGTTTCGCTGGTATGCCGAGGCCGTAAATTTTTTAAGGAGTGCTGCCTTAAGATGTGCATACTTGCCTTCCTGTGGTGGGTTCTGCAGCGCTATCCAAACCTTCGAAACTGTGGCGCTACCGAGTGATGGGACGAGGTAGTCATACTGCGTCCCATCTGTGGTGATGTTTCGCAGCCGGAAGCAGGATTCAGCTTGGAGAAACCAGGCTCGGGCTGGTTTTCCCAAAACGCCGGCAGTTTCACGGAAACTGCGTTCGTGTCCGCCATTGCAGTGCTCGGAATACGTTCTGAGCGTCGGGGTCACCAATGTTGAGGCTGCCGCGAAACATGAATTAAGACTGAATCCATGTGTGGAAAACAAAGGCTTTTTAATAGAACTGCATGGTCCAAAATGGCTGAAACAAACTGCTCCCAGAATTCTCTGGAAAAATCCTGAGGCCCCGCCCACTCCTTCTCTCCTGCCTTAAAGGCAAGGTGCCCGATATATTGTCCACGGACGGAAAAGTGGATAATGCCCGTTTCGGTGGCGACTCGCCACACTATCCTATTTGCCTCAACCACTCCCAGTGGCAGCGAGTTCCACATTCTCACCACTCTCTGGGTAAAGAAGTTTTTGCTGAATTCCCCATTTGATTCTTGCTGGCTATTTTATATTGATGGCCTCTAATTTCGCTCTTTTCCAGTGCAAACTCTCGCTCTGTCTACTCAATGAAAACCTTTCATAATTTTAAAGACCTCTGTTAAGTTACCCCTCAGGCTTCACTTTTCAACTAAAAAGAGACCCAGCTTGTTCATCCTTTACACATAACTAATACTGAAAAGATACAGGCCTCGTAGATATATTTGCAACACCATTCACCTACCACTTTACAAAATTTAAAATGTTAAGTAAATGTGTTTGTTGAAGAGGATGTTGGTGGAGTGCCGGACCAGGGACATTTATCACACTGTCAAAACTCCAGTGACCAGCGTCTTGAACACATGTTTATTTGCCATGATGTGGACCTGACTGACTGAAGGGCTCCAGCAGTAATGTCAGAGTTCAGCATAAAGTGCCCATTGAACATCAGGCCTCCCTCAGTGATTCAAGAAAACCTTCATTTAGACCTTTTCACTTAGAAGTTTTAGTTGATGATTTAAACTGTTTTAAACGCTGAAAACCATGAAAATATTTTATTTTGATCATTTCCCCCCCCCAAAAAAAAAAATCGCTCATCTGCACAGGGAATGTAAATGGAGGAATTTCTAACATAAAATGGATGACTTTATGGGCAAATTTTTTTTGGATTATTTGAGAGATTATATTATAAAATATTATTTTCAACCACAGAGAGTAGCATTGTGGTAAACTAAGATGGCCATTCACAACATGGAGAAAAACATTTCAAGTATTCGATTGGTTGGTGTTGGTGTATTTGGAAGCTGCGATTGGGTACATAAGAACAAAGAAATAGGAGCAGGAGTAGGCCATTCGGCCCCTCTAGCCTGCTCTGCGATTCAATAAGATCATGGCTCATCTTCTAGTTCAACTCCACCTTCCTGCACTATCCCTATATCCATTGATTCCCTTAATATCCAAAAATCTATCGATCTCTGTCTTGAATATACTCAATGACTGAGCTTCCACGACCCTCTGGGGTAGAGAATTCCAAAGATTCACCACCCTCAGTGAAGAAATTTCTCCCCATCTCAGTCCTAAATGTCCGACCCCTTATTCTGAGACTGTGACCTCTGGTTCTAGACTCCCCAGTCAGGGGAAACATCCTCCCTGCATCTACCCTGTCAAGCCCTGTAAGAATTTTGTATGTTGCAATGAGATCACCTCTCATTCTTCTGAACTCTAGAGAATATAGGCCTAGTCTACTCAATCTCTCCTCATAGGACAATCCCACCCCCCCCACCCCAGGAATCAGTCTGGTGAACCTTCGTTGCACTCCCTCTGTGGCAAGTATAGCCTTCCTTAGGTAAGGAGACCAAAACTGTACACAATACTCCAGGTGTGGTCTCACCAGGGCCCTATATAATTGCAGTAAGACATCTTTACTCTTATACTCAAATCCTCTTATAATAAAGGCCAACATACCCAGGTCCCTCTGAACACCAACATTTCACAATCTCTCACCATTTAAAAAATACTCTGCCTTTCTATTTTTCCTACCAAAGTGAATAACTTCACATTTCTCCACATTATATTCAATTTGCCATGTTCTTGCCCACTCAGCCTGTCTATATCCCCTTGAAGCCTCTTTGCATCTTCCTCACAACTTACATTCCCACCTAGCTTTGTATCAGCAAACTTGGATATATGACATTTGGTCCCCTCATCCAAATCAGTGATGTAGATTGTGAATAGCGTTGGCCCAAGCACTGATCCTCGCAGATCCACTAGTTACAGCCTGCCCACCTGAAAATGACCCGTTTATTCCTACTCGCTGTTTTCTGTCCGTTAACCAATCCTTATTCCTGCTAGTATATTACCCCCAATCCCATGAGCCCTAATTTTATTTAATAACCTCTTGTGTGGCACCTTATCGAATGCCTTCTGAAAATCCAAATACACCACATCCACTGGTTCCCCCTTATCTATTTTGCTAGTTATAACCTCAAAAAACTCTAACAGATTTATCAAATATGATTTCCCTTTCATAAATCCGTGTTGACTCTGCCCAATCCTATTATTATTTTCTAAGTGCCACGTCCTTAATAATAGATTCTAGCATTTTCCCTACTACTGATGTCAGACTAACTGGTCTGTAGTTCCCCGTTTTCTCTCTCCCTCCTTTATTAAATAGTGGGGTTACATTTGCTACCTTCCAATCTGTGGGAACCATTCTAGAATCTATGGAATTTTGGAAGATGACAACCAACACATCCACCATCTCTATAGCCACCTCTCTCAAAACCCTAGGATGTAGGTTATCAGGTCCACGGGATTTATTGGCTTTCAGTCCCATTAATTTCTCCAGTAGTACTTTTTTACTAATACTAATTTATTTCAGTTCCTCATTTTTGCTAGACCCTTGGTTCTCCACTATTTTCAGCAGGTTTTTTGCATCTTCTTCTGTGAAGACAGACACAAAGTATTTGTTTGATTTCTCTGCCATTTCCTTATTCCTCATTATAATTTCTCCTGTCTCAGTCTGTAAGGGACCCACATTTACTTTCGCTAATATTTTCCTTTTTACATACCTATAGAAGCTTTTACAGTCTGTTTTTATGTCTCTCGCTAGTTTACTCTCATATTCGATTTTCCCTTTATCAATTCCTTGGTCCTCCTTTGCTGAATTCTAAAATTCTCCCAATCCTCAGGCTTACTGCTCTTTTTGGCAACATTATAAGCCTCTTCCTTTGATCTAATACTATCTTTAATCCTGTTAGCCACGGTTGGACCACTTTTCCTGTGGGGTTTTTGTGCCTTAAAGAATGTATATTTATTGTAAATTATGTATTAATTCTTTAAATGCTAGCCATTGCTTGTCTACCATCATACCTTTTAATGTAGTTTCCCAATCTACCTTAACCAACTCGCCCCTCATACCTACGTAGTTTGATTTTTTTTAGATTTAGGACCCTCGTTTCAGATTTAACTAAATCACTTTCAAACTTAATATAAAATTCTATCATATTATGGTCACTCTTCCCTAAAGGCCCCTTTACTGCAAGGTTATTAATTAACCCTTTCTCATTGCACAATACTAGATCTAAAATAGCCTGTTCCCTAGTTGGTTCCTCAACATACTGATCTAGAAAACTATCTTGTATACATTCCATGAATTCGTCCTCCACACTATTACTGCAAATTTGGTTTGCCCAGTCTATCTGTAGATTACTGTATTACCCTTGTTACATGCGGCTCTAATTTCCTGATTTATACTCTGTCCTACATTACAACTACTGTTTACTGCCCTTTGCTGTTTCTTAGCTCCACCCAAACTGATTCTACTTCTTGATTTTCAGAGCCAAGATCTTTCTCTCTGCTGTCTTTATCCCATCTTTTGTCAGTGCTACCCCTCCTCCTTTTCCATTTTGCCTATCTCTTCTGAAAGTTAAGTATCCTGGAATATTTAGTTCCCAACCTTGGTCAGTTTGCAACCACGTCTCCGTAATGGCTATTGGATCAAACCTATTAATTTCTATCTGTGCTATTAATTCATCTATTTTGTTGTGAATGTAGCTTTTCTTACCTGTCTATACTGGGGTGACTCAGCATGGTTAACGTAACAGAACGCGGTTATGAGCCAATTGGAAAGATGTGATGCATACCTTTAAGGTATAAAGCTATTGGTGTGATGTCCTGCTATGTATGAGACACAAGACTTGTATAATGCAATACATTTGATCAAATACAAAAATAGAAAAAAGTAAATACTTAGTAAAGTACAGAAAAAAGGATTTGAGACTCAAGCCAAGTTCTTCCATATACAACATCCTCAAGGATGAAGATAGCCAAGACTAAAAATTTTTTGAGACAACTTATTTTCATGTAGAATTGCATTTACTTAGTGCAGCAGACAATTTGTAATTACACTTTTGTTATTATACAAATCATAGAATGGTTACAGTATGGAAGGCGGCCATTCGGCCTGTCGAGCCCATGTCAGCTCTCTGCAAAAGCACCTCAGCTAGTCCCACTCCCCTGCCCTTTCCCCGTAGCCCTGAAATATTTTTCTTTCAGGGACTTATCCAACTCCCTTTTGAAAGCCGTGATCGAGTCTGCCTCCACCACCCTTTCAGGCAGTGCATTCCAGATCCTAACCACTCACTGAGTAAAAAAGTTTTTTCTTATGTTGCCTTTGGTTCTTTTGCCAGTCACTTTAAATCTGTGTCCTCTGGTTCTCGACCATCCCTCTGTCAATGGGAACAGTTTCTCTCTATCTACTTTGTCCAGACACCTCATGATTTTGAACACTTCTATCAAATCTCCTCCCAATCTTCTCTGCACTAAGTAAAACAACTCCAGCTTCTCCAGTCTATCCACATAACTGAAGTCCCTCATCCCTGGTATCATCCTTGTAAATCCTTTCTGCACCCTCTCTAAGGCCTTCACATCCTTCCTAAAGTGCGGTGCCCAGAATTGGACATAATACTCTAGTCGAGGCCGAACCAGTGTTTTATACAGGTTCATCATAATTTCCATGCTTTTATAATCTATACCTCTATTCATTAAGCCCAGGATCCCGTAAGCTTTTTTTAACTGCTTTCTCAACCTGCCATGCCACCTTCAACAATTTGTGCACATATACCCCTAGGTCTCTCTGTTCATGCACCCTCTTTAGGATTGTACCCTTTAGTTTATATTTCCTCTCCTCATTCTTTCTACCAAAATGTATCACTTCACACTTTTGTGCATTAAATTTCATCTGCCACGTATCTGCCCATTCCACCAGCCTGTCTATGTCCTCTTGAAGTCGATCCCTATCCTCCTCACTGTTCACTATACTTCCAAATTTTGTTTCATATGCAAATTTTGAAATTGTGCCCTGTACACCCACATCCAGGTCATTAATATATATCAAGAAAAGCAGTGGCCCTAGTACTGACCCCTGGGGAACACCACTGTATACCTTCCTCCAGTCCAAAAAACAACCATTCACCACTACTCTCTGTTTCCTGTCACTTAGCCAATTTTGTATCTATGCTGCCACTGTCCCTTTTATTCTATGGGCTTCAACTTTGCTGGCAAGCCTATTATGTGGCACTTTGTCGAACGGCTTTTGGAAATCCATGTACACCACATCAACCACATTGCCCTCATCAACCCTCTTTGTTACCTCATCAAAATACTCAAATCAAGTTGGTAAACACGATTTGCCTTTAACAAATCCGTGCCAGCTTTCCTTAATTAATCCACACTTGTCCAAGTGACTGTTCATTTTGTCCCTGATTATTGTTTCTAAAAACTTCCCCACTACCGAGGTTAAACTGACTATAGTTGCTGGGTTTATCTTTATACCCTTTTTTGAACAAGTGTGTAACATTTGCAATTCTCCAGTCCTCTGGCACCACCCCCGTTTCTAAGGATTGGAAGATTATGGCCAGTACCTCCACGATTTCTTCCTTCACTTCCCTCAGCATCCTAGGATGCATCCCATCCAGTCCTGGTGACTTATCTACTTTAAGTACAGACAGCCTTTCTAGTGCCTCGTCTTTATCAATTCTTATCCCATCCAGTATCTCCTCTACCTCCTCCTTTACTAGGTCTATGGCAGCATCCTCTTCCTTGCTGAAGACAGATGCAAAGTACTCATTTAGTACCTCAGCCATACCCTCTGCCTCCATGCGTAGGTCTCCTTTTTTGTTCCTAATTGGCCCCACCCCTCACTACCCATTTACTATTTATATGCCTATCGAAGACTTTTGGATTACCTTTTATGTTAACTGCCATTCTATTCACACTCTCTCTTTATCCTCTTATTTCCTTTTCCACTTCTACTCTGAACTTTCTATATTTAGCCTGATTATCAGATGTATTCTCGACCCTGCTTCATCTTGCTCTCTATCTCTTTCGTCATCTAGGGAGCTCTGACTTGAGTTGTCCTACCTTTCCCCCTCGTGGGAATGTACCTCGACTGTATGGTGAACTATTTCCTCTTTAAAGGCAGCCCATTGTTCCACTGCAGTTTTGCCTGCTAATCTTTGATTCCAATTTACCCGGACCAGATCCGTTCTCATCCCACTGAAATTGGCCTTCCTCCAATGAAATATTTTTACTCTAGATTGCTCTCTGTCCTTTTCCATAGCTAATCGAAACCTTATGATACTATGATCACTGTTCCCTAAATGTTCACCTACTGACACTTGCTCCACTTCACCTACTTCATTTCCCAGAACCAGCCATGCCTCCTTCCTCGTTGGGCCAGAAACATACTGATCAAGAAAGTTGTCCTGAAGACACTTCAGAAATTCTTCCCCCTCGCTGCCCTTTCCACTATTACTATTGCAGTCTATATTGGGATAGTTGAAGTCGCCCATTATGGCTACTCTATAGTTCTTGCATCTGTTATTTCTCTGCAAATTTGCTCCTCCATATTTTTCCCCACTAGTTGGTGGCCTATAGAATACACCTAGTAGTGTAATGGTACCTCTATTATTTCTTAACTCTAGCCATATAGATTCTGTCCTCGACCCCTCCAGGACATCCTCTCTCTCCAGCATTGTAACATTCTCCTTAACCAATACTGCCACACCACACAAAGCAAGACAATTGCTATAACTTTGTAAATACAATACACCATTGTAAAATAAACGTGATTCATGGCTAGCATACCAAGTAAATGAGGACTTATTTGGTCCCATGTATATGTGCATTAAAATTAAGCTTCACTGTAAAACTATAAACAATACACAATTCTTGCCAACTACACAACCAAGAGAATCCTGGGTGGGCAAAAGGGTTTCTCCCTCCAAGAGCAAATAAGGCAGGTCGGTAGCAAATGAACAAACTTCCAGTTATTTAGCATTGTTCATGTCCTCAAGACATCCCAAAGATCTTCACAGCAAATTAATTACATTTGAAATGTTTATTCTGCTCTTTTGTCAAGTAGTTAATTGACAGTGTCAACTGTTTTCACTGTTCCACAAACAGCATTAGTCCATGGGATGGGAGAACACGTAAGCCTCGCTTTTGAGAGATCGGCAAAACCTGTGTCAAGAATGGCTGCCAGCTCGGGCCGAGCTTGCCCACACCACACTGACCGACTGCGTCTAATTTTGAAAGTCATCTTTGTTGAATAAATAGCATAAGCTTTGGCCTTGTGCTGGCAACTAGGCTAATAGGCTCAGAGAACAGATGCAAAACCTGACTGGTAGCTCAAATTTAAAGAGATCTGTGCACTTAAAGGAAAACGGCTGTATTTGGGGACAAATATAATTCAGCCATTATTAG
The DNA here is from genome assembly GCA_030390025.1 of Squalus acanthias. Lineage (NCBI taxonomy): Eukaryota > Metazoa > Chordata > Chondrichthyes > Squaliformes > Squalidae > Squalus > Squalus acanthias. The sequence continues at coordinate 150,236,504 of CM059426.1, read as the reverse complement.
GCTTCAAAATGGATTTTAATATTTGTAAACGATTGCCAAGTAAATGCTCTGTATATTGATTTTCCAAAAGACCTTTTTTTAAGATGTTTCATAGGAGGCTTGTTAAAAATGAAAGCACATCTATTAAAGCACGGCTAGGAAGTTGGCTAAAGGATAGAAAACAGGCAGTGGCTAATGAACTTTTTTCAGACTGGAGTGATGTAAAAACTGGTATCGTCAGGACCATTGCTATTCTCAAAATAAATGTATATACAGATCTGGACTTGGCAATAGGGTGACCACCACCAAAATGCAAATGACAAAAAGTAGGGTTAACTGAGGTTTGTAAGCGACTTCACGAGAACATAGGTGAGTAGATTAAGCAAATTGAAGTGAGATTAAATTTAAAGTGGAGAAATGGGAAGGATAAGGAGATGACAACACTAAATTGTAAACTTTAAAAGGGGCAAAGCAGCAGAAGGACAGGCATGGATAGATCAAATCTTTAACAGTGGGAGGACAAATTGAGAACACTTAAAAAAAAATATACAAGATCCTAGATTTTATAAATGGGGGCATAGAGCATAAAAGCAAATGGTTAATAATAAAACAAAACTATTGGTTAGACTGCACTTAGAATATTGCGTCCAGTTTTGGCACCCTACTTTAGGGAGAATATCTAGGCCATAGACAGGGTGCACAAGAGATTTACTAAGATGATACAAAGGATGAGGGGCTTTAGTTATGAGGCACAGAATAAAGTGGGGCTCTTTTCATTAGAGCAGAGAAGGCTGATGGAGGTGTTCAAAATTGTGAAGGGTTTTGAGAAGATAAATGGGAAAAATAAACTATTTCCAATGGTTAGTGAGTTGGTAATAGAGGGCATTAATTTGAGATCACCACCAAAGAATGAAGGGAGAGGTTATGAGATTTCTTTTGAAAATGCAGAGGGTTGTTAGGATATGGAGTACCCTACCAGAAATAGAGGTAGTAGAATACATAATCACTTTTAAAAGGAAAGTGGATATTTGAAAATTGAAAGATTATGGGGCAAGGACAGGGGAATGGTTCAATGGCCTCCTTTTGTGCTGTAAGATTCTATATCATGCAACACTATTGGAACCCCAATGGAATGCCTATATTCACCACATTAATATAGTGCTATTTCAATAGCAGCAGCAACCATTACGATGGACAGCACTGGCAAAAGAATGCAAAACAAATGAAAATATGGCACTCTCCCCAGCTATTACAGCTAATGCATAGAGCAAAATGTGCAACAAAAATGGAAAAAGGAATTTTCAAGCAAATACAGCAACAATTACTTCCTTTTATGAAGCCTACTCGAGCAGACCAGGCCACAGGATTACTCATGCCCATTTCATTTTATCGTGCTAGGGGCAGCGTCTACGCATAAAGTGGAAATCCAGCAAGGTAAAATTTGCATTTTTTCAAGCCTGTAGAAAGATTTGGCCCACAGCACAGCCTCTCCCATTTTGCCCCAAGTGCAGAGACACACTTTTATGATTCAATCTCCCAGGCACCATCCCCCGCTCCCCCTCCCCACACCATTTCCATCATCATCAAGGCCTCTCAGCTTTTTAAAAAACTTGGCTCATGTTCTTCCTCAGTTTTTTTTCCCCCCCCAAGTATATGCCGCTAATTAATAACACATTACTGGTTAGATCTTATGTCAAATATTCAAGATTGAAGAAATAACCTCAGTGCTGTAAACTAATAAAAACAGCATTTTTCTCAAATATAATGTGCACTGTATGACACTGTAAAAAGTTTCAGGAAGGTTAACAAATTTTTGTTATATGTAGACCCCCTTCATTTAAAAAACAAGGAATATGACACTGAAAGGTAAATTTCCCTTCTTTACTCATTATCTTGGATGGAACATGCATCACACTCCCAATTAAGAACATAAGAAATAGGAGCAGGGTAGGCCATTTGGCCCTTCGCGCCTGCTCCGCCATTCAATAAGATCATGGCTGGCTGATCTGATCTTGGCCTCAACTCCACTTTCCTGCCCGCTCCCCATAACCCTCGACTCCCCTATAGTTCAAAAATCTGTCTATCTCCACCTTAAGTATATTCAATGACCCAGCCTCCACAGGTCTCTGGGGTAGAGAATTCCAAAGATTCACGACCGTCTGAGAAGAAATTCCTCCTCATCTCCGTTTTAAATGGGCGATCCCTTATTCTGAAACTATGCCCCCTAGTTGTAGTGCACATCCACAAGGCAGCGTCTGTTTAGGGTTTAAGGCTTGCATAACTTCAATAAAATGGTCTCTATTTTTGCTATTAAATCCAAGCTAAAATCTAAGTATTCCTTTGTACTCTACAGATGTCTTTAACAAAAGAACATTTTATTAGTGTGAAGAATGTTAACTGTTGAGAATAGACCACTTCCTCATTTCAGGCACCTAATGTTAGTTTTAGAAATAGCCCAGATTTTTCTACTTGTCCCCAACAATGCGCCTTTGTCCTTACCTCAAAAAGGTACCAGAGCCATTTCTACTTTTGTGTCAGCCATCTTCATGGCCTCTGAGTCTGAATGCTAGTTAAGGGCAGTTTAGCACGTCACATTCTTATCCACTGGGAATTTAGTTGAGATTGCCTAAACTTAGTTCAGATGGGCACTAATAATTGGTCAAGAGGGGAGGCCTACATCCTAGACTGGTTCCAACCCAGGTGTTAGAAAGAAAAGGCAAGGGCTCCAGGCCACTATGCCATCCAACCCTCTACAAATATCATTTAATGGGATATACTTCAAAAATAATCACTTAATGTGCCTACAGTTTGTGTAGAATGGCCTTTACTTTTGAAAGAGAGAAATCTCTTCCTCCAAGCTAATATCCATTGCTTGATGAGTTTATCCATTTCTCTGGAGTTCGAAGAATTGAGGGAATTCTTTGTAATTTTGTCTAAATAGCAGCAGACATCCAAATGATGCAATATATGTTCTTCTAAACTTTAGACTGAGCTGCAAAGAATGGTACAGCATGATCATCCTTTGAACCACTCTTCTCACACCATTGATGAACCATGTGGGCTCAGACTGAGGTAGGAAATGTTCGACAAACCAAATTGCTCTGGCGCTAATTATCGCCACCGATTGCAAACTTGACTTTTATCGCCCCTGGAGGTGATTGGAGCGCTAAATCAGGCGCTTCACACCTGTCTTAAGGCGCAAAGGACGAGGAGCGAGGCGCTACCTCAGAGCGCTGGCGAAGCTCATGTGCTGTCAGTCAGCAATGGAACACACACACAATGGCACCGGCCAGTTCTTAAAAGGGGATGGTTGATCTTGCTTTCCATCCACATCCTGCTCATTGCAGCCTTGAATCTCTGCCTGGAGAGACCTGCACATCAAATCTGCTGGAAAGAACAATGGAGAGTACCAGGCAAAGAGCTTAGAGTGCAGCCCCCACAGTCTCTTCTAAATCGATACAAGGAATGGCAAATCAAAATGAACCTGCAAAGTGCTGCTCAGTACCCAAAACTCCTTCACACAGCGTTGAATCTCTCCAGAAGTGTCTCTCTCAGAACGCGTGGTTCAAAAATGGCACCAACAATAAAAGGCAGGAAGCGGTCGCCTTTAAATAGCGCTCCCCCAGTCCCTTCATGACTGCAATTCGCTCCCCTCAACCTGTCGTTGCTAGTGTCAGGCGGTAAGGCAGGGGGCGCCACTCAATATCTGCTCCGGGGCGATACCGGGGCGTTGCGCACTCGACCGACGTCATGATCTGCCGGCACAGGAGATCGTGGCGGTAGTGTTTAGCGCCGCCGCAAAATGTCTAGTTAATTTCGCGAGCGGCGCAAACATCGCCGCGCCTGGGCGCTAGATGCTTTGCGCCCCATTAGCGCCCTCTTAAGGCGCTAACGGGAGGAGCAACCAACTGAATTTTTCCCCCCAGAACTTTTGAGGCCACTTGTCTCAGAATTGTACGGTTCACACGAGCAGGGATAATTTGAAACTTGATGTCTACTAAGACGGTCTTTAAAAGGCTCCATTTGTAATAGTGACTAGATCTAACAATATGAATTTACTGCAGCTAGTTGAAAAATAGCACCTTCTCTTCCTCAACGGAGTATATCCTCATGAAGTATTCACCTGTATTGTGGCAGATATGCATTCCTTTATGCCAGACACTGGTAACAAAAGTCTTGGAAAAGGGAACAAGCAATTGAGAACAATTAACTGCCACTTACAACAACAGGAACTTTCTATAACTTGCCCTAAAAGCTGTACGAGACCAGGCAATCTTCTGGGTAAATCTCCCATTTTGAATTTTCCAAAGTTTTAAGTGCTTTAGTCTAAACTTGTCCTGAAGCCTAGCCTCTCTCATTGCATCTTAAAACAATAAAAACCACAACCTTTGTGGTGAAATATTTATATCCTGGGAACTTAACTAAAGTGTTTAACTCACTTAGGGACATCCATCTGTGGAGGATTCAAAAGCTCTTGTCTGAATATAACCAATTAGACAGCTATTCTGAACTTTGGGGGATGATTTCAAAAAATGAAAGAGGCACCATATAGCAACAGATTGTCTCATCCAGATACCTAATGATTTGCATCCACTAACTTTTTAAAACCATAATAGTCACCCCCTTTATTCTCATCTTACCCTGTGATGCACACAAAGTTGAACGTTAATGTCTGGATTATTTTTTGCAATTAGTTGTCTTGAGGTCATGTGGTAGCATCTTGAAAATGATTTTTAAGGACCCCAATTTGGATTTCAATGCATTGATGCCTTGCTTTTAGGTACAAGACAACATAACCTGAGCAATTGCTAGATCTTAAAACATTAACATCTTCTAAACCCAAAGGGTAAACCAAGCCAACCACAGGAAACAGGATCTACTTTAAGAATACCTTTCAAGTCTGCATCTTCATTTTGTATATCAGCTAAGTAGTACAATATAAGCACATTGCACCATTGCCAAATAGCTTTTTACCACCAAGTGGAACTTTAATATCAGGAGCTGTAGATCTGCCCAACCTGGAGATTGGTTTATTCCATTGACTTCAATCGGGCAGGGTGTAAAATGGATAGCTGCCAGTTTTTCGCTTGGTGATAAAAGTAGTGTCAGCTGTGGCTCAGTGGGTAAACATACATAGAAACATAGAATCTAGGAGCAGGAGTAGGCCATTCGGCCCGTCGAGCCTGCTCCGCCATTCAATACGATCATGGCTGATCATCCAAATCCAGTACCCTGTCCCTGCTTTAATCCCCACAGTACACATATCCCACCCTACCCCCGTAACCCCACGTATTTAATTCCCCCTAACATATCCCATCCTATCCCCATAACCCCACATATTTAATCCCCCCTAACACTAAGGGTCAATTTATCATAGCCAAATCAACCTAACCCACACATTTTTGGTAGCACTATTGCCTGAGTCAGAGGGTTGTGGGTTCAAGTCCCACTCCAGAGACTTGAGCACAAAAATTTAGCCCGACACCCCAGTGCAGTTCTGAGGGAGTGCTGCACTGTCGGAGGTGCCGTCTTTCAGATGAGACGTTAAACCGAGGCGGTGTCTGCTCTCTCAGGTGGATGTAAAAGATCCCATGGCACTATTTCGAAGAGCAGGGGAATTATCCCCGGTGGCCTGGCCAATATTTATCCCTCAATCAACATAACAAAAAAAAAGAGATTATCTGGTCATTATCACATTGCTGTTTGTGGGAGCTTGCTGTGCGCAAATTAGCTACTGCGTTGCCTACATTACAACAGTAACTTCAAAAGTACTTCATTGGTCATGAAAAGTGCTATATAAATGCAAGTCTGTCTTTCTTTCTAAAATTACCCCAAGTCTCTTAGGAGCTAAAACCTGCATGTTATGCATGCTATTGATGGAATAGCACACCACAAGGCTAACAATTACCTTTTTATTAAGATACAATACACCAGAGACCATATTGGATGCCCACTATGCTCTCTTGCCTTCTCTGAATGGTGGCAAATACCACACTGCCAGACACTACATTCAGGATAAACCTAAGATTTATTTACAAGATAATTGCATAGAAGCACAAAAACACGATACTGATGGTACAATTACTTACAAACCAAAGTTAAAAATCAGTCAAGAAGTTAAATTGTCTTGATTGGAACACATGTATAGTTCAATAATTGCAAAACCTTTGGTGGAAACAATCTTTTGTAACTTTCCGATATGAAGTTTGTAGATGTGAGAGGCGGTACTCTGCGCACTGCATTCAAGTATCAATCCCAGAAACTGAAAGATTGAAAAAGTGAACTGAAAATATTGAACACTGAACTAATGATGAGTAGCTGTGACAGTATCTTTATACCAAGACAAGTCCTCCAAGACAAGATGTTAATCTTGAGATGTTAATTATCTTGCTCCCAGATACCCTGCTGCCTCAGCCATTAGTGACAATGAATTTGTCTACTTCCCTCATTATCCAAACTTGCATACCCTAACATTTCAAAGAAATAATGGCCCATACAAACAAATTTGACCTAATTGGTTTCTAAATTAAGTCAGCGTCACCAACAAAGGAAGTCAGCCAACTCTATCAAACTGGATAAATCATGGCAGTTTTATTTTATTGACTACTCCCCAGTGACAGAGACAAAGGAAATCTTTTTCCAGCGATGGATATCTGAAATCAATTTTCAATTCATATCTTGTCTGCCAAAAGACATAAAACACACAGAAATTCTCTAGGTTTAATGCAGGATGTAACCTTCAGTCACAACACAAACTGTTGATTCAATTGTCTCACTGTCCAGCTCAATAATTATTTATGGCCAGTATCCTGTGACATCATCATTCATAGTTTAGACAATACTTTTAAATTAAAAAGGATGCAAATATTGCAAAAAAAAATTTTAAGGGTCCTAATGGACAGATTTATAAATTATAAATATAGATTACTTCTAAATATAAATTGTACTCTGAATTGTAAAACAGCTTTCTGGATTAAAAAGTACCAGAAACAGAGATGGCAATGTTTAGGTTCTAAGTCAAATTAGCCACAGCTATTATTTTTTTCCCATCTTAATGCAGTATAAAGTATCAAGTTTCAGATGAATGGAATTAAAAAGTAAAAATACCAAAAGCACAAGAGTTAGTACCTTCAAAATTAAACAAAAAGGAATATTGGCACCGTAACAGACAAGACACATTTTTAAAATTCGTTTATGGGAAGTGGGCGTCACTGGCAAGGCCAGCATTTATTGCCCATCCCTAATTGCCCTTGAAAAGGTGGTGGCGAGTCGCCTTCTTGAACCACTGCAGTGCGTGTAGTTAAGGTACTCCCACAGTGCTGTTAGGTAGGGAGTTCCAGGATTTTGACCCAGCGACGATAAAAGATCGGCGATATATTTCTAAGTCAGGATGGTGTGTGACTTGGAGGGGAATTTGGAGGTGGTAGTGTTCCCATGCGCCTGCTGCCCTTGTTGATTGCCAGTTGAATGGCTAAATGAACTACATCTTGAAAGAGAATATAAAAACAGCAACCCACTGTAAGTAAATACAGCATTGGTGCTCAACATTAAATACCAGAAGGAAAATCACTACAGGAGGTATGAATTAGGATTGTGTAGATCCATAAACAGCTGATTACACCAGAATAATTTTTCACAACATTGCTGTAACTTATGTTGAAATTACAAGAATGATGAACTTCATTCATTTTTTTAATAAGCTATTTTGTATCTGTACATTTTATCGTCAAATTTCCTTTGAAGTAATATTTACAATTTCCAAATCAGCATTATAAGCTACAATCAACACTGCATCATAGGAATATAGCATGGTAAACAAACACTTTTTTAATATTTGTCAACATTGCTGTTGTTGGGGACTGCATTCTTCTTTAGTGAAACAAACTGAGGCTCTTTTTACAAAATCTGGCTTTACTGCATTTGTAAAAAATATTGCACGTTAGTTAAGTGACAGCATAACCACCACAATAAAAAGTAATTAATTTACCAACAAAACATTTTGCAGCTATGTAATGCTAAGTGTCATATTCAGAGTAAACTTTTTTTTTTTACACAATATAAAGTACAGAATATACAGAATTTAAACTGGTTCTTTTCATTTATAATGTGCATCACAAAAAATTGCTAGGGTCTTATTCTAGACCTAGTATGTAGTTAATACCCTGTACGAGACCTATAATTACAGGCTGCCATGCAACTAGGTATCGCAGCCAATCCAATAGCTGGCCATACAAAACATGTGTGCGCTCCCACCTATGAAGAAGTTAAAGAAAATAAAATATTCTGTACACACTTAAGACAACATTTGTTAATATTTTACACTTTGGAAACTACAAGGCACCTTGTACACGGATTGCTCATTTTTCATTGGATGACAGTAAATATTATGCATTTCCAAAAGATGTACAATCACCTCTATTAGGCCAAGCAGCCTTGCTTTTATTGCTATAATTCATATACCATCTGATATTCAGTTATAAATACATAAAATGCTGACAAATCAAAAAGGTTATCTGTACTCAGACAAGTTTCCTTGCAGATAATCAACTCTGATTACCCAGTCTTTCAGTACTTAAGATATTTATAAGGGTATAATGTTTGAATGGGTACAGTCATTCTTGTCAATACAATATCAAAAAAAATGGTAGAGTGCGTGAAATATTGCTGTTCTAATGCTGATGATTTAATTAAATTTGGTGCAGCTTGAGTTAATATTAACACATAAATGTTTGTGTATTGTTCTGCGGAATTGCATATTAATAAAAATGTACTCTTCAGGATTGATGTAAAGGCCTTAGAATGGGTACAGAGGAGGTTTGCCAGGATGTTACCAGGGATGAGGGCCATCCGTTATGAGGAGAGGTTGGAAAAGTTAGGACTGTTCTCCGTGGGACAGAGAAGGTGAAAAGGTGACTTAATAGAGGTTTTCAAGATGATGAGAGGTTTTGGTAGAAAAGATAGGGAAAAACTATTCCCTCTGGCGAGTGGGTCAATAACCAGAGATCATAGATTTAAAATCACTGGCAAACTATCTGGAGGGGAGATGAGGATAAGTTATTCCCCCAGAGTTGTCGGGATCTGGAACGCTCTACCTGAAAAGGTGGTGGAAGCGAATTCCATAAATAATTTTAAAAGGGAGTTGGACAGGTACTTGAGGAGGAGGAGGAACTTGAGGGTTACGGACAAAAAGCGGGGATGTGGGACTGAACACAACTGCTCTTTCAAAGAGCCAGCACAGGCACGATGGGCCGAATAGCCTCCTTCTGTGCTGTAAGTTTCTTTGATTCTACAATACTCAGGAAAACTGAACAGTTTGCATGTGTGCTTGTCATCTACTGAAAATACCCACTATGTTAATACTAAAGTGTTGGCAGGGACTTAGGAAAGACACTATTTTAAAAGAGTATAGAAGTTAGTGGCAAACATTGCTAGGAGCTGTGGGGAGGATCTCACACTATACATATATATATATATGTTTAAACCAATTACCATAAACTGACCAAGATGAAAAAGAAAATCTGAAAGAAATGCAAGGCATCTTATGAGCAGACCAGGAACATTCACACATCTTGCATGATTAGCAAAAATGCAACTTCAAGGAGTAACAGATAACACCAAGTAAATGAAAGAAAAGGAGAACCATTAAATTTGCAGCTGAAAGGAGGAAGACAAGCTTATAGGGTTCAATCTTCTGACTATTCATAATGAATAGTTGGAAAATCTGGCTTGACGGATCAGAACAGCACAATGGTTAGTCAATAAATATGAAGTGAATTAAAAGTCAAATAGCAAGCAACTCATTTTTTATTTTTGTACCTTAATGAACTTGCAAGAAATATTACTGCAATACCTGCAATGATTATTTTTCTTTCTTTCAAATAGGAAAGGATAGAACCAAATAATCAACCATACAAACATGTTAGAGAGACTAATGGGAGTTAATACGAAGAACAAAAGACATGATCAGTAAAAGGAAAGATGCCTGAAGGAATCATTAGGGATATAATATGATTACTTGGATAGAGAGGGACACATTAAGGACACCCAACATGGCTTCAATAAAAGGAAGTCATATCTTATGAATTATTTTTTTTTGAAGAAATCACCAAGGTGGTTGATGAGGGAAGCTTAGTCAACATCGTCTACTGGGTAGTGATTAGAAGCAGGAATTCTGGATGGTTTCTTTTATGTCCCTACATCTAGAGACACACAGGACTAACTAACCGTATATTAAAGATCAAATCTGGGATCTTCCTGCTGAGTATGTTAAGTTTAACCAGTTTGGAGTGAACTGTTGAACTGATGTGCAAATATACTGCAACTCAAAAATTTTTAAACTGGTTATTTTGAATCTTCAAATTAAAGGTATCTTTTGACTCAAATACAATTCAAACAAAACCTATCTTAGCAAACTAGTACTGTTATCAGGATTCAACTGCACCACACATTACAGTATGAGAAATTTTGTAAAAAATTGGAAATACACAGATCGAGCAGCATCTCAGAAAATATTGGTTAAACTTTCAGGTGCTAATGAAGATTTTGCATCCAAAACATTGGTCCAGAATTTGCTGCAATAAGTTAGACCATTGTGCTATTATATGAAGCCTGTTATACGACTACAAATCTTCGTGTAAAATATTGCTTGTAACCATAGAATTTAATTACTGTTGTCACCATGAAAGTTTCAAAGTGGTTTGCTTAATAACTAATTTGCCTCAGAAGTAATGAAGTCTGATATGCATGCTATGAGCTGTGAACAGATTACAGATCTAAAGTCAGTTAGTACAACAAAGCATCTAAGATATCAGAGAAGAGAGACAGATCCACATAGTATTCCTGCCCGTCACAGCTAACAAAGCAGTTTATCAAGTGGGCAAAATCCAAAATAATAAAGTGGGTGTGTGAGAGGGGCGGGGGTGAAAGAAGAGACTGCAAACAAACATACTTAGGGCACTTTCCATACTCGCCTCAAAAAAAAGGGGACCATCTCCAAAACTTGCACGTGCCATAGGTGGTTATGTAGTGTGGAAATGAAACGAGCAGTTTAATCATCACTGGGATCTTCTATCACAGGCCAGCACTGTTTTTTGTGGCAGACACATGCACACATGCCTGCAGGCTCACTAAAATCAAAACCATTACTTAAAATGACAAGGAAATATTGGCACAATGTGTTTTTAAGTCATTAATTACTTCCAAGTAGCTCTTATCTGAAATGTAACTAAATTTTAAAAGGATACGGATTACTCAGCATTCTTTTGAGGTCCACCTTCTCATTACAGTATGGGCATGTCTGCTTTTTACCCACAATGCACCAACCACGAATGCAGAATTCATGAAATCTGAATGTGTCAAGTTAAGGATATTCTGCTATTTGGCAGTAACAAAATAAATGTCAGCTAGCAATCTCAGTGTGTGCCGATTCACTGTTTAGTTACCAACATTGATGAACACAGCAAAACACATGCTTCTAATGTGCAATACACAACGTGCTAACGAAAGGTCACAGACCTGAAAAGTTAACTCTGTTTCTCTCTCCACAGATGCTGCCTGACCTGCTGAGTATTTCCAGCATTTTCTGTTTTTATTTGATTTTCAGCCTACGCAGTATTGTGCTTTTGTGCTAACAATGTGAGTGGTTCATATGTACAACTGTAAAATATAGTATCCTAAAATTCTTTTATCAAAGGTAACTAGATGGTAAAGTTTTAGATGCGTAGCTCATGCGCGCACACACACTAGTCAACTGATGACACGTCACACCGTTCTACAGGCACAGCAGAATAAGCGTTTTCTGGAAAAATTTTGGGGAAGCATTTTTTTTAAAACACAGTAATGAGTCATCAATCGGATATGTGCAATGCGTTGGCCTCCAAATACGGTATAAAATAAATTACCCAACCAATCTTTGCAAAACAGGCAGTATTTCAACAGTTTATTACTGTTGGATATCAAAGTATAATGAAATGACACAATAGTACAGTTAGCTAAAAGCTTGAATATTGATCCAGTAAGTTTGAAGCCCAAAATTTACTTTCACTCATTTACCAGATTTGGGTGAATTTTGTAAGTTCTCAACTACCTGCCAGAAGATGGCGTTGTTTCTTCTTTGGGGCAAGAACTTAACATGGCTTGGCCAAGTCTGCTCTGAATTCCCCTACTGCCAGCTGGATAAGGAATTGCAGTCACAGTAGTTATGCGCAATCTCTACAACTCAGACTTCCCTGTGTAGCATGCTGCGTGCTGGCAAGTAAAATACAAGGGTAGAACAGATACACCAAAGAAGGTGAACTAAAAATTGTATTGGTTGGGCATTCCGTTATCAGCTAGCTCTTGCCAAAAAAAAGAGAAGTCGCACAACACCAGGTTATAGTCCAACAGTTTTATTTGAAATCACAAGCTTTCGGAGCGGCTGCTCCTTCGTTAGGTGAAGCACTTCACCTGACGAAGGAGCAGCCACTCCGAAAGCTGGTGATTTCAAATAAAACTGTTGGACTATAACCTGGTGTTGTGCGACTTCTCACTTTTGTCCACCCTAGTCCAACACCGGCATCTCCGCATCATTGCCAAAAAAAGGAAGCAAATTTTAAATTTACCTGCATGACTCACTTCACTTTTTAATCCAGTCACATGCATTGGGACATACCACGCATTTTACTGCTTCCCTGCTCAGAAATGACTGAATAATGAATGAACCACCCAGATAAATTTAAACTCTACAAATTAACACATTAACAGATGTAATTGCCCCAATAGAGTCATTTGTTCATCAAAAACTAGACATATACACCAGTTACATGTACAGGAAACTTTCGTTTATCCGGCACCCAAATATCCGGAATTCTCGCTTAACCGGCAAAAATCATCCTCCGAAAACTCCTCTCAAATAACCGGCAATGTTGCCGAGTCGCAGTCGAGTCTTCGCGAACGCCGAGTGCTCCGAAAAATCCTCTCAAATAACCGGCAATGTTGCCGATCCCGAGTCCGAGTCAGAGTCCGAGAACGCCGATTTAGTCAGTAGGGGTACTTTTCAAAAGTGCCACTACTCGGCCTCCTGGCGCTGTCGCAAGTCCGAAACATTGCAGTAGCAGGAGTAGATTCTCCTGTGCTGCTTGGAGTCTCTTTGTTAAAAATAGCCTCGGTAGATATAACTCTCTGTTATCCGGTACTTTCGATAAACCGGCACCACGCCGGTCCCGTCGATGCCGGATAAACGAAAGTTTCCTGTATTCAGACATTGAAACTATTTGAAATTAATTTGGGGAGGGGAAGAAGAAACTAAATTTCAAGTGTGCCTTCAAAAGACACATACATAAATTTATATAGTTAAGAATTTTATTGTGGTATTATATTACTGCTTTTGCATCAATGCAAAGCAGTTTCAGATGTGTACTAACGTAAAAGCAGCAGTATTGGCCTCAGTTTTCAGCAGTCTGATTCCGAAGGCACAAGATAGAAGAAACCCTATATTAAGGTGCTTATACATGAATGCCAGAAGCATTCGTTACAAATTAGAGACTGTTGCAGCAGCAAGGAACTTGAAAAGAAACAATTGCTTACCTCACAAAATGGAAATGAATAAAGCCCATTCAGGAAATACAATTGTTAGAAAAGGAGTAGGTGTTGCTCTAAATGTCAGATACTTTGAAGGTAAAGGAAGTGGAAAGGGAAAAGCTACGCAGTGAAATTCTCTGGCTGGAGGTTTCTAACAAAGAAAGCTAAAACTACACTAGGAATTTGCTGCAGATGGCAGAAAAAAAACAGAATTTTTGTGAAGAGACAAAAATGATGCGCCTGCAGAAAGTTTATATAATGAGGGATTTCAACCAATCAAATATAAAATTGGGAATGCCAAGTGACCAAGAGTGGCAACTGATAAATATAGTGTATGACTGCTTCATGATACAATGTATCACAGAAACCACAAAAGGCAGTTCTCAATTCAACTTGGTAGTGGTTCAGTGACCTGGCAGCATATAAAAAGTTTAAGTTGTGGCACCTCAGGTGATAGTGACCACATGATTACGTTCAATACCATGAGATTATACACTGCTGAGGACCAACATCCAGGTTTAACTTTTAAACTGGCCAACTACAAGAGTGTGAAGGAAGTAGTAAAACAAGTTGATTGGGGGAAACTATAACACCTTAATAGAAGACAAATAGAATACCTTTAAAAGGAATACTGAGGAATATGCAGGACAAATGCATTTATAAGATTAGCACGTATTGACTCAAAAAAAAATACTAAATGGATGAATAAGTCAACCAGAAAAGGATACAACAGAGACAGAAGGGGTGAGTGTGCCCCTGGGAGGATTACAGGAAACTACAGAAGTATGTCAAAAGGGAGCGATCAGAAGAGAAAGAGGGAACTGGAAATTAATTTAGTTGCAGATGCTAAATGCAACGGCAAAATATTCTTCAGGTACCACAGCAACAAGAAGACAGTCATGGAAAAGGTGAGCGCCTTAAAGGATGCCAATGATGAAACGGAAATTTGGCACAGAATAGTTAATGTACTCAATGACTATTCCCTTGAAATAGTCACCAGAGAAGACTACAGTAACATGTCCAGTATTAACAGCAATAATCCATGCAGAATTACAGACGTTGACTTCAACAAGGTATAGGTTTCAGACAGACTTAAAGTACTCGAAACAAGCAAGTAGACTGGGACAGATGGTATCTATCCCAGAGTACTAAGGGATGAGACTTGTGCAGTGCTCACTAAATGTTGGGGAAGTTAGTTAACATAGTAGCCATTTTCTAAAAAGGAGACTAGTTTAACCCAGGAAATTGCAGAACCATTATCACTACTTAGAAAGTAATGGAATCGATCATGAGATAACCCAAGGGCAACCTATACAAGAATAACCTAGTAAATAGCAGAATATAGCTTTGGAAACTGCTGGAAAAATAATGGCGAGTTCACGGCGCTCGCCATTATTAGTTCGTTAAAAAATACAGCAATTTGTGGCTAAGAGGAGATATGCCACGAATTCCGATTCTCCACAAATTGTTGGACGATTAGCCTGGACAAATCTGAAAAAATTGCAACCTTCCCGTGAGCCTCCCCATGGCAATAAATTGTGTGCCATGGAATTGCTGGATTTATGCCATTAATGCGAATTAATCTCGCCGCAGCCATTTAGGGCTGGTAATTCACATCGTAAATACCCTGTCAATTACATGTTTTATGGTCCTGACATGCCATTCAACCTTGGAGGCCCAGAAAGGGAACAATGAAATTGTGGAGTCTCACTCCCGCAGGTAGGAAATTGTCCGAGAGGTTTTTAAAAAACTTCATCGAAAGATGAGGTGCTGTTCCTCGAGCTTACGTTGAGCTTCATTGGAACAATGTAATAGGCCGAGGACAGAGAGATCAGAGTGGGAGTGAAGCGGTGAATTAAAGTGATAGGCGACCGGAAGCTCAGGGTCACCCTTACGGACTGAACGGAGGTGTTCCGCAAAGCGGTCACCCAATCTGCATTTGGTCTCCCCAATGTAGAAGAGACCGCATCGTGAGCAGTGAAAACAGTATACTAAATTGCAAGAAGTAAATCGCTGTTTCACCTGGAAGGGGTATTTGGGGCCCTGGACAGTGGGAAGGGAGGAGGTAAAAGGGTATGTGTTGCATCTCCTGCGCTTGCACGGAAAGGTGCCAGGCGAAGGGGAAGGACTGTTAGGGGTGATTGAGGAGTGGACCAGGGTGTCGCGGAGGAAGTGGCCCCTTTGGAATGCTGAAAGGGGAGGTGAGGGGAAGATGCGTTTGGTGGTGGGATCACGTTGGAGGTGGCGGAAATGGCGGAGGATGATCCGTTGAATGTGGAGGCTGGTGGGGTGAAAGGTGAGGATAAAGGGAACCCTATCATGGTTCTGGGAGGGAGAGGAAGGGGTGAGAGCAGAAGTGCGGGAAATGGAACAGACACGGTCAAGGGCCGTGTCAACCACAGTAGAGGGGAATCCTCGGTCCATCTCCGACTCTTCACTTCCCTTCCTTGACTTCTTCGTCTCCATTTCTGGCGATCGGCTTTCGGCAAACATCCACTACAAGCCCACTGACTCCCACAGCTACCTGGACTACACTTCCTCCCACCCGGCTTCCTGTAAGGACTCTATTCCATTCTCCCAGTTTCTCCGTCTCCGCCATGTCTGTTCTGACTGTCACCTTCCATACCAGTGCTTCCGAAACGTCTTCCTTTTTCCTCAACCGAGGATTCCCCTCGACTGTATTAGGGTGTACATTTATTTCCAAAGAGCCTTTGATAAAGTTCCTCACAAAGCCAACTACTAAACTAAAAACATTGGGATTTTGGGTGAAATCTGGATGTGGATAAGAAATTTGGTTGAAGGAAAGTAAACAGTGCATATTTGTTTGGGGAGCAGGGAATTAGTGCGGAGGCTCCAACTGTTCTTAATCTACATGAATGATTTAGAACCCACTGCAAACTAGCCAAATTCACCGTTGATATTAAACAATTTGAGTCCAATGAAGCAGCTTACAAGAGAGTTAGCTCAAATCGGCACATAAATACTGTGGCTACAAGAGCAGGTCAGAGGCTGGGTATTCTGCGGCGAGTGTCTCACCTCCCGACTCCCCAAAGCCTTTCCACCATCTACAAGGCACAAGTCATGAGTGTGATGGAATACTCTCCACTTGCCTGGATGAGTGCAGCTCCAACAACACTCAAGAAGCTCGACACCATCCAGGACAAAGCAGCTCGCTTGAATGGCACCCCATCCACCACCTTAAACATTCACTCCCTCCACCACTGGCACACCGTGTCTGCAGTGTGTACCATCTCCAAGATGCACTGCAGCAACTCACCAAGGCTTCTTCAACAGCACCTCCCAAACCCGCAACCTCTACCACCTAGAAGGACAAGGGCAGCAGACGCATGGGAACACCACCACCTCCAAGTCAAACACCATCCTGACTTAGAAATAGATCGCCGTTCCTTCAATGTCACTGGGTCAAAGTCCTGGAAATCCCTACCTAACAGCACGGTGAGAGTACCTTCACCACCACCTTCTCAAGGGTAATTAGGGATGGGCAATAAATGCTGGCCTTGCCAGCAACGCCCACATCCCATGAATGAATAAAAAAAATTGGGATTATATATTTAGCTGCCTCTGCTGCTCCCCTCCCTTCTCCACCAAGACAAACCTACCCCAACACTCGCTCTAGGCCTAAGCCTCCTCCTATCTCCCATATAGCTATAGCTCTCCAGCCTCACTGTGCCCATAAAACCCACTTCCTGCTTCCTTGACCTCATTCCCACTAAATTGATGACCACCCAACTTTGCTTTCCTGGCCCCCATCTGCTAGATGACATTATAAATGGTTCCATCTCTATGTACTCTCCTATTCAAAACTGCCATCATCACCCCATCCTCAAAGAAACCCACCATTCAGCCCTCTGTCTTGCAAACTACTATCTCATCTCCTACTTCCCTTTCCTCTCAAGTCCTTGAATGTGTTGTCATCTCCCAAATCCGTGCCCATCTTTCCTGCAATTCCTTGTTTGAATTTCTCCGATCAGGTTCCACCCCTAGCACAGCAGTGAAAGGTCCTTAATCAAAATCACAAATGATATCCTCTATGACTATGACCGTGGTGCATTATCCGTTTTTCCTCTCTGCAGCCTTTGACATGGTCAACCTCCTTCAATGTCTCACCTCTGATAAACCAGGTCACTTGGTTCTACTCTCATCTATCGAATCGTAGCCAGAGGATTTCCAGAAATGACTTTTCTTCCCAACCCCGCACCACTACCTCCAGAATTCCTCAAGGATCTATCCTCAGCTACATGATGTTCCTTGGCGATATCATCCAGATATGGGATCAGATTCCACAAGTAGGCTGATGACACCCAGCTCTACCTCTCCACTACTTCTCTCAACCCCTCCATCACCTGTGTTGTCAAACTTCTTGTCCTACATCCAGGCTTGTATGAGCCACAATTTCCTCAAATTAAACATTGGGAAGATCAGTCATTTTCTCTGGCCCCTGCTACTAACTCCGTACCCTTGCTACTGGTTCCATCCTCCTTCTGGCCAGTCTCAGGTTGGACCACACTGTTCGGAACCTCAACAATCTATTCAACCCAGAGCCAAGCTTCCTACCCCATATCCTCTCCATCACAAAGACTGCCAACATCCATCTCTAACATCGTCTCTGCCCTTATCTTAACCAATCTGCTGCCGAAACCCTCACCCATCTTCTTGTCCCTACCAGACACAACTATTCCAATGCTGTCCTGCCATCCTCCACACTCATCCAAAATTCTGATGCCCATATCCTATCCTGCACCAGGTCTCGCTCACCCATCACCACTGTCCTTGATGACCTATATTGGTTCCCGATTTCCAATGCCTCAAATTTGAAATTTTATCCTGGTGTTTAAATCCCTTCAATGACTTGCCCCTCCATATGACTATAACCTCCACCAGCTTACAACCCCCCCAACCGAACTCTCTATTCCTCCAGCTCTAGCTCCGCCATTGGCAGGTGCGCCTGCAGCTGTCTAGGCCCCATGCTCTGAAATTCCCCTTCTAAACCCCTCTGCCCCTCCTCCTTTAACACCCTCCTTAAAATCCATCTCTTTGACCAAGTTTTTGCTCACTCTTCCCAATCTCTCTTTCTTTGGCTTGCCGTCCACTTGTGTTTGATTACACCTGTGTGTGAAATGAACATAGAAGGACATCTAAGGCAAGTCACTATATAAATGCAAATAGTAATTGAAAGATGCGTGTCACAGGAATACTATATATGGCATAAACATAGCTAAAGATGAAGTGAAAAGACATTTGGCGAGGGTGACAGTAGATTTGCCATTTTATATGTCAAATCATTGTGGAACAGCAATAAAAAAAAAACAAACAGAATGCTTAAATGATATTGCTCAGCTGAGTACAAGTTGGAAGATATCATGCTGAAACTGTAGAGTCCTGCTCAGACCTCTCTTTCAGCACTGCATTCCATTATGGTTGCCAATCAATTGAGCCATCAGAAAACATCAAGGCCTATCTGTAGCATCAATGCAGAAATTGGGGCTCTTTAGCTTTGATAGGAGGTGACTAAAGGTGGGACTTAATAGAGGTATACAAGATATAAAACAGCACAGATAAGGTTCATCTGTACTATTACAACAAGATATTAAGAATACGACAACAAAAAGAGATAGACATTTCGAACAGGTTATTGGGAAGCACTTCATCACAAAAGAGTGATCAATATTTGGAAAAGTCTTCCAAATAGGTGGCAAAAGCCATAGACTAATTTAAAAGATAGTTAGATGATGCAGGGGAAGGGGAAACCAAGATTTTTTTAAATTCCACAGGAATGAGAGCTAAAATAAGGCAAAATTACTTCTTTCATCTATATCTATCTTGAGTTAAGGGGTACAGGACTATTCATACCAGATGTACTGTAACTGCAGCCTGGTATAAAGCTACCTTTAAAAGCTTCCAGGCTGTCGCATGGATGGCCTGGTAACTTAAAACTTAATTTCCTGTTTTTATTTTTAGTTACAAGAGAACCAAAGCTGCTGCCCACTCTCCCAATATAAAAAATTAACAATGCATGTGCAGAGCTCTCTACACATTTGGCAGACTCAACTAGCAGCACACCACAATCTACAGGCTCATCACACTCGGAGACCAGTACCTGTAGTATAATTGCGCTTTTAGGTAGTCTAATAACTAAAAGCTGGCCTCAGACCAATATGTCCCATTTATAAATATAGTTAAACTACACAGTGTACCAAACCAATGCTATTTTCACAATGTTGAGACATAAACCCCAAACTTTG
This sequence comes from Squalus acanthias, assembly GCA_030390025.1. Classification (NCBI taxonomy): domain Eukaryota; kingdom Metazoa; phylum Chordata; class Chondrichthyes; order Squaliformes; family Squalidae; genus Squalus; species Squalus acanthias. The sequence continues at coordinate 150,216,705 of CM059426.1, read as the reverse complement.
GACCTGAAGAAAAAACCTGCACTAACAGAATTCTGATAGTTTGGCAGCACCACCACCAGAAACACAGCAGTACTGCAGCCATTTGTAACGTGCACATCTCAATGTAGTGGCCACAAAGTTTTTTTTGCCCAAACGTTAAATTGAATTAAATTGTGTAATGGTGACTGAAAGGATACACATCACAAAAAAGGATACACATGATTACAGGAGAGCTGGTAGGTGTCTTCTATAATTCCTTCTTCATTGATATCCACATATATTTTCTGACCACACACAGCACAAATGTCATCAGTGAGATTCCTGGATGGCATACTACCACAATTATAGAACTACGAAAAGTACACAAAACAAGAACATTTAGCATATGAAGCAAAGTACAAATATTGGCTTATTTTGAAAAGAAATAGCTTTCTTACTGTGCAAATATTACTTACTCCAATAGTAGAGGCCATATAGTCAGAACAAATCTCAGCAAAATCTCTTCCCATAACCCCGTAATACAAGCCATAGAAAAGCAAAATTACACCAAAATCCATCGAGTCTTCTGTCTTTATTCTATGTTTAATGAAAAAGAAAATTGAGCGATCAACTTTTCAGCTTCAGCTCCAATGGCTAACTGAGAAGGTAAGATTGTAACCTATAGCTCAGTTGACAATGGTGCTCTTCAGATGGGCACATCAGAAGCAACGTACCCAAAGCTGAATTTATATCCCTGCCCAACAGAAAAGATCAATTTCCCATTCCTGGCTGTACCCTACAATTTTGACAAACTGTCCTTGTCTGATATTACTACAAAGCCAATAAATGTTAAACTTGTGTAACAATGAGTTTACGTTATGCTCCGTACAGATTTATAGCATATGCAATAATTCCAAAACCCTAGCTACAGAAACCGTTTTTGGTGGCATATAACTAATTTACCTCCTTCACAAATTTATAACTTCTGCTCCCAAAAACCAGGCAATGAATGAGAAACCACATCAAAAAGCATCTGCTGCAAGCATATAGTACTGCAATTTGATCTGAAAGAAGAACTGCAGCAAGTTGATTCACAAGAAACCTCATGAAACAATCAACGCTTTACTAAATTCTGTGGTAGTAAATGCAAAATATAGTGGCTAACAAAAAGTAATTTAAAATTGTGTTAATAAAACATCCCAAAAAGTACCATACCTGAAGAACAAATTGAAGCCAAACATTGTAAACATTACCGCCAAATATCCCACAATGCCCACTGCATAACTTAGTTTGTAGATGAGAAGGAACCATTTGTAGACCATCCTGTTGATTTAATAAAGAAACAAGGTTCATGAGTAGGTCTTTTCTATTTGATTTTTAACTAACAAAAAACCAGACATGAACTTTACAATGGTCTGAACTGTTCAATACGTGAAAAATATTAAAGCATTTAGAATTTTCACAATAAAACCACAACAATGAAGCAATTGCAAATTCTAGTCACAAAAGTGAAAGAGAACACTGCAGTTTATACCTGACATATGAAGTTAAAATCAGCAATATGCAACAGGTGGTGATTTAATGCAGTGGTTCTCAAACTTTTTGGTTGAAGAACCCCTTTTCAAATGGATTAGTAATCACGGACCCCCCATCTAAATGAAAAGAACACAGGAAATAGGAGCAGGAGTAGGCCATTTGGCCCTTCAAGTCTGATCCGCCATTCAACAAGATCATGGCTGATCTTCTACCTCAACTCCACCTTCCCACACTATCCCCATATCCCTTAATTCCCAAAAATTTATCGACATCTGTCTTGAATATACTCAACGAATGAGTATCCACAGCTCTCTGGGGTACAGAATTCCGAAGATTCATAACCCGTGGAGTGAAGAAATTTCTCATCTCAGTCCTAAATGGCCGACCCCTTATTCTGTGACTGTGACCCTGTGTTCTAGATTCCCCAGCCAGGGGAAACATTTTCTCAGCATTAATCCGGTCAAGCCCTTAAGAATTTTATATGTTTCAATTAGATCACCTCTCATTCTTCTAAATTCTAGGGAATATAGGCCTGGTCTACTAAATCTCTCCTCATAGGGTAATCTCCTCATCCCAGGAACCAGTCTAGTGAATCTTCGCTGCACTCCCTCTAAGGCAAGTATGTCTTTCCTTAGGTAAGGAGACCAGAACTGTACACAGTGCTCCAGGTGTGGCTTCACCAAGGCCCAGTATAATTGTAGCAAGACTTCTTGGGGGAGAAATTCAGTATCGCCCCATTTGGGGCGCAATTATCGGCCGGGCGCAAAGATTAGCGCCTGGCACTAATTATCGCCACCGATTGCAAACTTGACTTTTATCGCCCCTGGAGGTGATTGGAGCGCGAAATCAGGCGCTTCACACCTGTCTTAAGGCGCAAAGGCCAAGGAGCGAGGCGCTACCTCAGAGCGCTGGCGAAGCTCATGTAATGTCAGTCAGCAATGGAACACACACACAATGGCACCGGCCAGTTCTTAAAAGGGGATGGTTAATCTTGCTTTCCATCCACATCCTGCTCATTGCATCCTTGAATCTCTGCCTGGAGAGACCTGCACATCAAATCTGCTGGAAAGAACAATGGAGAGTACCAGGCACAGAGCTCAGAGTGCAGGACCAAAGTCTCTTCTAAATCGATACAAGGAATGGCAAATCAAAATGAACCTGCAAAGTCCTGCTCAGTACCCAAAACTCCTTCACACAGCGTTGAATCTCTCCAGAAGTCTCTCCCTCTCTCTCAAAATGCGTAGTTCAAAAATGGCACCAACAATAAAAGGCAGGAAGCGGTCACCTTTAAATAGCGCTTCCCCTTTCCCTTCATGACTGCAGAACGCTCCCCTCAACCTGTCGTTGCTTGCGTCAGGCGGTAAGGCAGGGGGCGCCACTCAATATCCGCTCCGGGGCGATACCGGGGCGTTGCGCACTCGACTGACGTCACGATCTGCCGGCGCAGGAGATCGTGGCGGTAGTGTTTAGCGCCGCCGCAAAATGTCTAGTTAATTTCGCGAGCGGCACAAACATGGCCGCGCCTGGGCGCTAGATGATTTGCGCCCCATTAGCGCCCTCTTAAGGCGCTAACGGGAGGCGCAACCAACTGAATTTTTCCCCCCTTTACTCTTGTACTCTAATCCCTTTGCAACAAAAGCTAACATACCATTTGCTTTCCTAATTGCTTGCTGTAACTGCATGTGAACTTTGTGATTCATGTACAAGGACACCCAGGTCCCTCTGAGTGCAAACATTTCCCAGTCGCTCACCATTCAAAAAATATTCTGCTTTTTTGTTTTTCCTACCAAAGTGGATAACTTCACACTTCCCCACATTGTATTCCATTTGCCATGTTCTTGCCCACTCAGTCAACCTGCTGTCTATATCTCTCTGCAGCCTCTTTGCATCCTCCTTACAGCTTACTTTCCCACCTAACTTTGTATCAGCAGCAAACTTGGATACGTTACACTCAGTCCCTACATCTAAGTCATTAATATAGATTGTAAATAGTGGAGGCCCAGGCACTGATCTTTGCGGAACCCCGCTAGTTACAGCCCGCCAACCTGAAGTAGTCCCGTTTATTCCTACTTTCTGTCCATTAACCAATCCTCAATCCATGCTAATATTACCCCCAATACCACAAGTCCTAATTTTGTGTAATAACCTCGTGTGGCACCTTATCGACTGCTTTTTGAAAATCCAAATACACTACATCCACTGGTTCCCCCTTATCCATCCTAATAGTTACATCTTCAAACAAACTCGATAGATTTGTCAAACACGATTTCCCTTTCATAAAACCATGTTGACTTTGCCTAATCATATTGGGCCATAATTTGCGACCCCCACGGATGCGTATGAGGTGTATATGCGCCTGTAGGGGCCGTGCAAGTTCCAGGTTTAGGCATGTGACGCGCATGCACGAAAACCCGGAACTTGCGATGTCAAGAATTCTTGACAGATCACCGCATCCCCGGGAAAAGGGCCTCCCCGTGGGCGGAGAGTTGCGCTATTTGCCCAACTTCCGCCCGCTGAATGCCCATGAAATTCCTATGCCTGGTAAAAGCAGCCATAAGGCCTGCTTTTACCAGCATAAGAGTTTTAAAAGGAGAAAAAATAAAACCTTATCACTCATTTATACTTGAAAAATCCTGTCCAATAAGGTAAGTTTATTTTTAGCTCCATTAAAACATATAATTTTTGTTTAAAATATTTAATTAAATGGCATTTTAATTAATTTTAAATATGTAATAAAAAAAGTTATGTGTTTGTGTATTTTTTAAGTGATCCCCATTCATACTTATGGGGATTCCGTTTGTACGGATCTCCCATAAGTATGAATGGGGATTCCTTTCTTTTATTGGTTGGGCTGGCCCACGTGATCCCAGGTGCGCAGGCCGTTCCACAAGCTACATGGGCCTCTACCCGCGGGTACCGGGAGAGGCCTAAAAGCACAAATCTCTGTACCTCCCGGACCACCAGGTAAATTTGTAGATTTTTTTCAGGTTGGAGGCATCCGCCCGCGAGAAGCCCCCGACCGCAAATTTTGGGCCATTATGATTTTCTAAGCATCCTGATACCATGTCCCTAATAATAGATTCTAGCATTTTGCCTACTACTGATGTCAGGCTAACTGGCCTATAGTTTCCTGTTTTTTTCTCTCTTCCTCCTTTCTTAAATAGCAGGGTTATGTTTGCTACCTTCCAATCCTTGGGGACTGTTCTAGAATCTATAATAATATGAAAGTGCTGCATGTAAAGAATGTTCTAATAATGCTTTTAAGAAAACAGGTATTTACTTACAGATATCAGAGAGATGGGTGTGCCTGCTTCTCACCAATTCTGGGTACTCCGCAGCAACATATGGCCGCTACTAGCCACTTAGTGCTGACAATTTTTTAAGCCGTCAGCAGGCTGGCCAAGGTGAGGGCACGAGCACCCATGCACGTGCTGGGATGCTGCTGGAAGCGTGACTCATCACCATACTGTCCCACTGGCATGTTCTGTAGCAGCTGCACTGTGGGCTTGTACGGGTTTGCGTGAACATGTCCAGGCATGTGTTTGAAGGGGCCTGCAGGCCCTCTGATCACGTGTGGGGAGGGTGGCACAGGATCGCAAGGGAGAGGAATTGGCTTGACTGGTAGGGAGCACTTGTTGCAATGGGAGTGAGAGTTGTAGGCCTCTGTGAGGAGGCGGGCCCAGCCGTTGAGAATAATTTGCAAGAACTGAATCAGTGTCGGTTTTATAAAGAGGAGATTTGAAATTGCCTCTGGTCCGCGGACCCCAGTTTGAGAACCACTGATTTAAAACAATGCAAGACTGTCAGAATGTGAGCCAATTACTATACATCTTTGTGATCTTTCTAACCGCAACGGATGTGTAATTGCCATTTGCTGCCAATGGAACTGGCATACAACTTGATACCACAAAGTAACAACTCAAGTAAATAGAACTCTGTTAAAGAACGAACGAACAAACTTGCATTTATATAGAGCCTTTCACAACTTCAGAACATGCCAAAGCATTTCACAGTTAAAAAATTACTTTTGACGTGCAGTCACGATTGTAACATGGGCAAATATGAAATCCAATTTAAGCACAGTAAGGTCCCAAAAACAGTAATGAGGTAATGACCAAATAATTTGTTTTAGTGATGTTGGTTCAGGGATAAATATTGGCCAGGACACCTGGAGAACTCCCCTGCTCTTCTTCAAATAGTGCCATGGAATCTATTACATTTACATGAGAAGGCAAACAGAGCCTTGGTTTAACATCTCAGCTGAAAGACTGTACCTCTGACAATGCAGCACTCCCTCAGTACTGCATTAAAATGTCAGCCTAGATTATATGTTCAAATCCTGGAGTGGGGCTTGAACTCCTGATTTAGAGGCAAGAATGCTACCACTGAACCATGACTGAAGCAAGTAGATACTCAAAGTTTTAATTTAGAATATATTTTTTTTATACACAGAAACAAAACAAAACACTGATAGGGATTACACATTACTATACAAGACAAATATAGAACAACTTGCATTTATATAGCCTTTAATGTAGCATAATGTCCCAAGGTACTTCACAGGAGCATTATCAAAAAAAATCTGACACCAAGCCACAAAGGAGGTATTAGAACAGGTGACCAAAAGCTCAGTCGAAGAGGTAGGTTTAAAGGAGTGTCTTAAAGGAGAGAGAGGTAGAGAGGCGGAGAGATTTAGTGAGGGAATTCCAGAGCTTAGGGCCTAGGCAGCTGAAGGCACGGCCACCAATGATGAAAATCAGGGATGCTCAAGAGGCCAGAAATGAAGGAGAGCAGACAGAGATCACGGAGGGCTGTAGGAGGTTTCAGAGATAGGGAGGGGGCAAGGCGAGGTCATGGAGGGATTTGAAAACAAAGAAACTTGCAATAAGCTTCACTGATGACGATTAGAAACATGAAACAGCTACTAAGATTCTAGATTTGGGAGAAATGCGAAACAGCTACTAAGGTTCTAGATTTAGGTAAGGCCAACTTCAAAGGGATGAGACAGAGACTGTCCACAGTAAACTGGGCAAATCTGTTAATGGGTAGAACGACAGAAGATCAGTGGGAGATATTCTAAAAAGAATTTAATGTGATAAAGAACCAGTTTATGCCCGAGGGGCAAGAGCGCTACTTGCCAAAAAAAACAGCCATGGACGACTAAAGAGGTAAGGGACAGCATAAAACTAAAAGAAAAAGCATACAAAAATGCAAAAAATAGCACAGATCCTGGCGAATGGGAAAGATACAAAGAGCAGCAAAGGGTCACAAAACAGACAGTTAAGAGCTACAAAAAGGGAGTATGAAAAGAAACTTGCAAGGGATATCAAAATCAACACAAAATTTTAATACAATATTAGGAAGAGAGGTAGTCAGGAGCAATGTTGGCCACTTTAAAACCGAAAGCGGTGATATTATCAATGATAAGGAAATGGCGGGCATGATGAGTAATTACTTTGCGTCAGTATTTACAGTAGAGGAAGAGGATAGCATGCCAGAAATCCCAAGGAAACTAAATCAGGGACAGGGACTCAACAAAATTAACGTAAGTAAAATAACAGTAATGAAGAAAATAATGGCACTAAAAGAGTGACAAATCTCCACGACCAGATGGTTTCCATCCCAGGGTTTAAGGAAGTAGGGGAGTACATTGCAGATGCCCAACGTTCTCTCAATTCAGGAACCGTTCCTTTAGATTGGAAAATTGTGCGTGTCACTCCGCTATTTAAAAATGGAGAGAGGGGGAAACCAGGGAATTATAGACCAGTTAGCCTAACATCTGTTGTCAGGAAATTGCTAGAGTCTATAATTAAGGATAGAGTGACTGAACAGCTTGAAAATTTTAGGCTGATCAGAGAGCCAGCATGAATTTGTGAAAGGTAGGTCATGCCTGCCAAACCTGACACCCCTCCCCCACCCAGAGATATCTGCGCTCCTCTAATTCTCACCTCTTGAGCATCCCTGATTTTAATCGCTCAACCATTGGTGGCCGTGCCTTCAGCTGCCTAGGCCCCAAGCTCTGGAATTCCCTCCATAGCCCGTTCCACCTCCCTTTCCTCCTTTATGACGCTCCTTAAAACCTACCTCTTTGACCAATGTTTTGGTCATCTGCCCTAATTTCCTTATGTGGCTCGGTGTCAAATTTTGTTTTGTAACACTCCAGTGACGTGCCTTGGGACATTTTACTACGTTAAAGGCGCTATATAAATACAAGTTGCTGTTGTTTGGAGTGGAACATGATGGCGGAGAACTAGAGTGGGAGTCATTTAATATGCAGGGGTTATCCTCCCGCATTTTCTCTTGATGGACCCATTTGTCCGCCACATTCTTGGGCGACGGAAGCCTTCGCTTGGCCAATTTTTTCCACGCTTCCCTCCTCCTCTGCTGTAAGCATTTATACCTCCTCTGGACCCATCTTTTGTTTCCATACTAATCTCATCACCTCCTCATTTTGGCCTGTACCATAATCACTTGTTATTTAATCACCCCTGTTCTCCACCCCATCACAAACCTCTCCCTTTTGTTCTTTTCTGCCCCGCATTTTCTCTGGTTCTCCACTTGCCTGAAAACAGTTCATCTCCAACATCTTCCAATTCTGATGAAATGTCATCGACCTGAAACATTAACTCTCTCTCTAGAGATGCTGCCTGACCTGCTGAGTATTTCCAGCATTTTCTGTTTTTATTTCAGATTTCCAGCATCCGCAATATTTTGCTTTTGTTTTAATGTTTAATTCACTGCCACTTCACTTTCAGAATACCCACCTTGAAGAGGTTCTGTTCTTTTCTCTGACTGGATTTTTGTTGGTCTCTTTTACCCTGTTCACCTTCATTGCTATCCATTTCCCTTCTTGTGATCACGTGTCTGCTAAAACTCGCTTTCACAGTCACATCTCTTTTCTCAGCAACTATCTTCATCTCCAGCTTACAAAAGCAAAATAATGCAGATGCTGGAAATCTGAAACAAAAACAGGAAATGCTGGAAACACTCAGCAGGTCAGGCAGCATCTGTGGAGAGAGAAACAGAGTTTCTTCTCTTCGGACACCCTCCGCCACTTTTAACCATTTCAGTTTCCTGGCCCTAACCGTCTCCTTTTAATCATGGACGTTCAGTCCCTCTACACCTCCATCCCCCACCAGGATGGCATGCAGGCCCTCCACTTCTTCCTTTAAGGGCGGCACAACCAGACCCCATCCATCACCACCTTGCCGAACTTGTTCTCAGTGAACAGCTTTTCCTTCAACTCTACTCACTTCATCCAAGTAAAACGCGTTGCTATGAGAATCACCACACGGACTGCAGGGGTTCAAGGTGGCAGCTCACCACCTTCTCAAGGGCAACTAGGGATGGGCAATAAATGCTGGCCTCGCCAGCGACGCCCACATCCCATGAACTAGCTATGCCTACCTTTTCATGGGATTTGTGGAACATTTTTTGTTCCTGTCCTACTCAGTTCCCCTCCCTGACCTCTTTTTCCCAGTACATTGATGACTGTCGGTGCCGCTTCCTGCTGTCGCCCTGAACTAGGAAATTTAATCAATTTTGCTTCTAACTTTCACTCCACCTTTACGTTCAACATGGTCCATCTCCAACTCTTACCGTCCCGTCCTATCCTCAACTACTCTATCTCCATGTCTGGGGATAGGCTGTCCACAAATGTCTATTACAAGCCCACCATCTCCCACAGCTACCTTGATTACACTTCTTCCCACCCCACTTCCTGCAAGGACTCCCAGTTTTTCCATCTCCTTCACATCTGTTCCGATGATGCCACCTTCCACACCAGAGCTTCAGAAACGTCTTACTTTTTCCTCGGCCAAGAATTCCCCTGCACCATGGTTGACAGGGCCCACAACCTTGTCTGTCACTTATCCTGCCCTCGAACCTCCTCCTCCATCTCAGAACCACAATAGGATCCCCCTTGTCCTCACTTTCCACCCCACCAGCCTCCGCATTCAAAGGATCATTCTCCGCCACCACCAGTGTGGTGCCACCAAACAAATCTTTCCCTCCCCTTTCAGCATTCTGCAGGAACCATTCTTACCCATGATACCCTGGGCCACTCTTGCATCACCACCAACACCTGCTCCGCTTCCCCCGGTACATTCCTGTGCAAGGTCAGGAGATGCAACACCTGCCCTTTTAACTCCTGTCTTCCCACCATTCAGGGCCCCAAATACTCCTTCCAGGTGAAACAGCGATTTACTTGTACTTCTTTAAATTTAGTATACTCTATTCGTTGCTCACGATGCAGTCTCCTCTACATTGAGAAGACCAGACGCAGATTGGGTGATCGCTTTGCTGAATACCTTCGCTCAGTCTGCAAGTGTGACCCTGAGCTTCCGGCTGCTTGTCATTTTAATTCTTCATCCCACTCTATCCTTGGCCTCCTACACTGTTACTATGAGGTTCAACGCAACCTCGAGGAATAGCACCTTATCTTTCTACTAGTACTTTTCAGTCTTCCGGCCTTAACATCCGCACCCCCAGGATCTACCTGCCTTTCTTCCTCCACATTCCTGGGCCACGGGAACAGATTTTCCAGGTTGTTTATTAGCACCACAAGTGGGTTGGACCAGATTTCTCATTGGTCCCCTCAGAGGACAAGACACATCCAACAGTTTGCCTGGGATATGTAATTTGATCCCATCTGCTGGAGAGTAATGCAAAGTCTCAGCAAATTGTAATTTGATCCAGGTCATTATCACAGGTGGGCTCCCGGAGCCAAGCTGCTCCAGTGCAGCCATGACAGTGGCATCTACCTGTTAATGTAGAGGGTCACCTAGAAAAGCAAGATAACTCTCACATGGTCACGTACGGCCTGCCCTGTTGACCGCCTCCTAATCATCAGTTTGTTTTTTTATTTGTTTATGGGATGTGGGCGTCGCTGGCAAGGCCAGCATTTATTGCCCATTCCTAATTGCCCTCGAGAAGGTGGTGGTGAGCCGCCTTCTTGAACCGCTGCAGTCCGTGTGGTGAAGGTACTCCCAGTGCTGTTAGGTAGGGAGTTCCAGGATTTTGACTCAGCGACGATGAAAGATTGGCAATATACTTCTAAGTCAGGATGGTGTGTGACTTGGAGGTGGTGGTGTTCCCTTGTCCTTCTAGGTGGAAGAGGTCGCGGGTTTGGGAGGTGCTGCCGAAGCAGCCTTGGCGAGTTGCTGCAGTGCATCTTGTAGACGGTACACACTGCAGCCACGGTACGCCGGTGGTGGAGGGAGTGAATGTTTAAGGTGGTGGATGGGGTGCCAATCAAACGGGCTGCTTTGTCCTGGATGGTGTCGAGCTTCTTGAGTGTTGTTGGAGATGCACTCATCCAGGCAAGTGGAGAGTATTCCATCACACTCCTTACTTGTGCCTTGTAGATGGTGGAAAGGCTTTGTGAAGTCAGGAGGGGAGACACTCGCCGCAGAATACCCAACCTCCGACCTGCTCTTGTTGCCACAGTATTTATGTGGCTGGTCCAGTTAAGTTTCTAGTCAATGGTAACCCCCAGGATGTTGATGGTGGGGGATTCAGCGATGGTAATGCCATTGAATGTCAAGGGGCGGTGGTTAGACTCTCGCTTGTTAAGTGATAGAACATAAAATGCTGGAAATGCTTGGCAAGTCAGGCAGCATCTGTGGCGAGAGAAGCAGAGTTTACGTTTCCGGTCCATGACCGTTCATCACAACATGAAACGTTAACTCTGTTTTTCTATCTGTAAATGCTGCCTGATTTGCTGAGTGAAATCCACAGCAATTATTTTTTTGCATAATTTGAACTGCAAGGTTGGTTTAGTGAGGCACATTTCCTTCAACCAGAACAGGTGAGGGTGATGTCATTGCAAGAGACATCACTAGCAGAACCAGAGATTTTTAGCATGCTCTGAGAATTACATCATTGATTGGCCCGGCTCATGCACGGGATGACATCATGGGTCAACCGAAAACCAGAAGTACCCGCACTGTCGCCAATCACTCCGTCAAACTAAACAATCTGGTGAAAGCTGCGTTGACTGACGGGCATTGTGTGGGGGTCACGGATTGTTAACAGGTTTATTGGGTACAAAGTGAATAGTGACAGTGTCATGACTTCCGGATTTCGTCCAGTCCAACGATGGCACTTTCTGCACACGCACTGGGCTTTCCAAGAAATCAACTCACTGCCGTTCATGGTCAAGAGTGTGATCCAGGTCGAGGGGTGAGGAGAGAGAGAACGTGGTGCAGGTTGGGCTGGAAGAACGTGATCTACGTCTAACAGAGGGGGGGGGGGGAGAACGTGATCCGTCTTCCCATCTGGACCATGTTCTTGCTCTCATCCTTCCCCCCCCCCTCCCGCCCCCTTTAGACCTGGATCACATAGCAGAACCGTAGATTTTTAGCATGTGCTGAGAATTACATCATTGATTGGCCTGGCTCATGCGCAGGATGAAATCATGGGCCAACTAAAAACCCACTATTCACTCCGTGCTCTTCCACCCCCACCGAGTTCCTGACCTTCTCCTCCCTTAACACCCCCGAGCTCCTGACCTCTTCCCCCCCCCCACCCCCGAGCTCCTGACCTTCTCCCCCCCACCGATCCCTGAACTTCTCCCTCTCTCCGATCCCCTGTCCTCCCACTCTCCCCCCAGATCCCTTGTCCTCTTTCCCCCCCCACCCACTCCCCTGTCCTCCCCCTCCCTCGGCGCATTGACAACTGGGGAGCGATTCGGGGTGGTCAGCAGTAGATATAAAAACTGCTTAAAAGTTACTCTAAAACCGTGCCAAACCGATGTCCATAAGTGGGAACAGCTTGCTCAAGACAAGAAAGCATGGCGAAAAACTATCCATGAAGGCACCTCCTATTATGAGGCCCGTCGTATTGTTGACGCTGAATATAAACGCCAGCTGAGGAAGTCTCGCTTGAAAAATCAAGATTCCCAGCCTGGTGTATCCTCTCATCAGTCACCAAAGAACTAACTCACTGCAAAAATATGATATTCTGGTTGACTTCTTCGATATCAAAGAACGAATGACAACAATATAATGGCATTAACAGGATAATAAAACCAAAAGACAGGAAGGGGACCAGAAATATCTCTATCTCTATCAGCTTTTCACAATTATGATTTGTTAATGGACCAATCAAATCACTCAATTCATTGAGAAAAAAAAGCCACTTTTTCCTCAGTAACCAAAATTTCAAATGTCCAAAATTAAAAGAAATCTGACAATAGCGAGATTAAACTTATTGTTCGAATTATCATTTAATATCACCCTTAAAGACTTTAATTGAAGCCCTCAGCCTCTATCAAATGTTTTGGCTTGGACTAATATTTTTGGCCAGGTTTGTTACTCTATCAGCTGAAGATAGATCCTGCAGCCTGAGCATGTGCAGCATGCAGAATTTCCCACTTAGCTAGCCAAACGATGAACTACTTCTCTCTCAAGTCTCAAACAAAATTTATTTAGTTATTTTCAAAAGTTACTTGAAAAAAAAGCTGGAGGACAAATTTCAAAAGCTTTATTGGAGTAAAATTCATATTATGTGCTTTTAAAAAGAGTGGGTTGATGTGAGTGAGTAATTGAGAAAAAAAAACATGAGACTGCACTGATTATACACATGTTGTAGCTTTTGTTGGATTTGAATTATAAAAATTCAATAGACTTCAGAAAACATATTAAACTGAGAGGGAGGGAGGCAGAGACAAGGGGCTAGATTTTTCACAGAACATTGGATAGTCACAGAATTCAATCCACAAAGCATCACTAAAAATCCAGGAATACCAACAACTTGCATTTTTATAGCGCTTTTAACATACTAAAACGTCCCAAGGCTCTTCACAGGAGCATAATCAGACAAAATTGACGCCGAGCCAAAGGAGGAGACATTCGGACAGGCTACCATAAGCTTGGTCAAAGAGGTAGGTTTTAAGTAGCTTCTTAAAGGAAAGAGAGATGGAGAGGTGAAGAGGTTTGGGGAGAGAATTCCAGAGCTTACGGCCTAGACAGCTAAAGGCATGGCCGCCAATGGTGGGTCAAAGGAAGTGGGGGTGCACAAGAGGCCAGAGTTGGAGGAACACAGTTCTCAGAGGGTTGTAGGGCTAGGGGAAAAAAATGGAATATGGCTTATTCAGTCTATGTTAATCAGTGGCCTAAATGTTCACGGGTATACGACATAAAAACCCCTATTGCTATAAAACTTCGTATCCTCTGACTCAGTGAGCAACACCTCCGAATATATGTATATGTGTACACACATACATATAAACGCAGTACTGATTTTTTAATTTACGTTATAAATTCAGTGATACTTCAAATCTTCGTGGCAGGATATCAGTGAATGCATATTAGAAGCTTTGGTGATGCATGCAAACATTGATCAAGTGAGTGAAAGAATGTACCACAAGGTTCTGTTTTACAGCAAGAAACTAACAAAGGAACAAGCCACGACAAAAAAAAATGCAACTAGATTCAATCAATCAAACTGTCAAAGGTTAGTGTACAAGTTATTGGGACTGTTCCATACAAGTATAGTAAGCATGAATTGGGAATACTCCAGTGAAATTGTAAAAATGAGGTAGAGAATACAGCTCTGAAAATGTGGGTGCATATGTTTGCAATAAAGAACAGATTGACCAGGAGTTGCACATTGGAGTCTAACACACTGAATGCTGATTTCATACAAGGTACCTTGAAAACACTAGAGATTGTATTCTTTGTACTACTTTTTATGGTTAAGCTGTTGTAATGAAGAATTTTAAAAATATATATACATAAAATTAAAGATTCTTCATGGAAGCTATTTGCATTAATAAACAGCTCATGAATACTCAATACAGATGTCAGATTACTCTACGAGGGATTGAAAAATGCACTAGATGGGTAATAAAACTGTATCTGCCTATCACTCAAAATTACTTAGATCACAGTATTAAATATAAATTCCTCACAATATTTTAGTCACACAGCAACCATAATTAACAAGGCAGAACAAAAATACCCAATTTTCACTTTGAGGGTTACTGCAGTAGAGTACATACCGTGGTGTTCTTCCAGAAAGGGGTTTACGGGTAGCTCTGAAGATGACATAACTGGTAATAACAGAGAACATCCCCCATGTGGAGAGAAAGCGCCACCAGTAAAGTTTTACTGTGAAATATAAAGGAACAATCCACATCTGGAGCAAGGTGACCAGCTGTCAAAGAAAATGCACAAGTCTACTATGAATGTTTATCAGCATACAGCACAATTTCTACAGATCATCATTAAATAAAACAAGGTTAATATATGCAGTTTAATTTCATAGCATGACAAGTTACCTAAATTTTTAATGATCTAGCTTTACCCTGCCATTATATTTACAGTGAAACAACGTCATGATTAGAATTTGCACCTTGTGACGAAGTTAAAGAAATCAGGAATTTGCAACAGTCTTAAAATTAAATTATAGAAGATCTACTAATTGAATCACAATAAACATACTGCTAGCTTGTCGGTGTAATGTAAACATGAATCAAAACTCAATGAACTACATTGATATTACTTTGACATGGGTTACATTTGTACTTATGCCTGCATAACAAAGTGGTTTAATGAACACCAGAAAAACTCAAACTTTTTGGTGCAAGTGATTTTACATTTCAGTTTGAAACAGTAAAAGCATTTAGTAGATTATAGTACATTCTATGCCCAGATCAGAACTATATGTGGATCAAATGCTGTTCATGTCTTGTAATGGAGTTAATTATAGCGTTCGACCTATTTAAAACTGACTATTAACTGGAAGAATAAGTAAACATAACCTCTGAAATTAAAATGACTAAAAGCAGAGTTCCTTTTTGATCAGGATCTGGATTCTAATTCAGGAAGTTGGGATATATAGACATATATATATATATATATAAAAATAAATAAATAAATAACTTACTAATAGATTTCCTACTTTATTTCACTCCATAATCTTGGGAAGTGAATTAGGTTGTAACAAATTTATTTCAACTATGTGACAGAATACAGCAATTTACACAAAATACTCTGCAATCCAGAAAAAAATGGCAATAAGCATTTCTAGAGCAATTAATGTGTTGTGGACATGTTATTCTGCTGGACTGTGCAAAATTCAGTAGTCAATTGATAGAGCAAGACACAGTTGTGCGTCTGCACTCTTAATACCACTGGTGCTGGTACAGTCAACATCTGGATATAGAAAAACACATCATCTACTTTATTGTTTAATGGCACCATTACCATCTGGATTATATTAGCACAAATTTTACTTATCCATACATCATATCCCATGGAATTTCCTGACAAATCAGACTGTTGCCCAAAGGCTAAATGTTTTTCTCATTAAAAGGCTTAAATGAGCTAAACAGGACCTGGACCTCAAGCAAATCCTGAAGTGGGGGTCTAAATAATTAGAAGGCAGCAGGACATTTAATTTATCACTACCGATTTTTGGCCTGGCTTGTCTTGCAAATGAAGTTCATAAAGTTGACTGAATTTACAGTATGGCTAGTGTGCAGACAGAACTAACAGCCGCCATTCACTTTTTTTTTTTAATTGCTTTACGTTGAATGATCAGCAAGCTATGGGTTAATAAGAGGAAAATAAGATTTCTCTTCTACCAACTCTACCTCATTTTGCACCAATATACCTCAAATTTAGCTAACAGGGTTAATCATAGACCGCACATTTATAAAACTAATGTTTTCTGAATTTTTTCTGACCCTTTATAATTATTTTTTTATAAAGAGTTTACAATTTAAATCAAGGAACACTTAAAAGTTTGTTTTACAATTTACAGTGCCCAAGAGCAAAGTCTGCAATCTGCCAGGTCACACACAGTTTGCCTTGGGCCATACAATTTTACTACCGTACAGCTTTGCAATAATTCTTATGTTAAATGACAGCGATTATTACTATCCAGAAAGGTCTGAAAATGAGATGGCATTCTCTCCCAATTTCCTTTCCATTAAGCCAGCCTGTTCCTTTTATTACTATATTTCAATACAAGAATTAGAGCACCAACTTAAAAAAAACTCACTGAAATTACTTCAAGGAGAGTATTAAAAACAGAATGCATGTGAAAAGCCATGCTGTAATAGTAGATATTGCATAACAGCTAAAATATACTATCCGTTAACCTCATGATAGCAGCAGCCATCTTGGATCCATTACATTGCAACTGAAATCGGAGTAGCTGAACTGCACATAAATTAAGATCCATACTTCACACCATTATGATTGCAGGTTTGTCTTTGTGGCAGCTGCACAAAACTTAATCAAAATTCTCAGAATATAAACAGGCTGTTCCTATTAAGGTCATTAGTAACAACTAAACATAACAGATGACTTGATCCAAATTGGGTCCTTAAATTCAAATCCAGCTTGGGAGCAGGTACATTTTAGTAACTTGTCTACAGCCACCTGCTATCTTTAGGGAGATTTGAAAAGAAGTACTATTAAAATTCCTTTGTATAGATGCAAAGTTTTTTTTACATATTTATACTTGTAATTTATATATAGCAGGCAAAAGGAAGATAAAGAAAATATTTTTTGTGAATATTCAATTTACACAGAAATAATAGGACTTAAAAAAATACAAATCAAAATTCAGTGCATACATGCCTTTACATATTGTTTGCATGCAATATGTAATGGTCCCGATATTCCAATCGCAGGCCTCCCGCGGGCGGAGGGCTGCAATCTGGAAAAATCTGCACCCTTACCCGAGGGCTCCCGGGAGGCGCACAGTTCCGCTGCTGGGCCTCCCAAACTGCCGGTGTGCAGGGCCCACGTATCCCAGAGGCGCAGGTAGTTCGCAGCGTCCCTGGGATCACGTGGGCCATGGGGAGCCAATCAGAGAAGGGAATCTCCCTTCATACATTTGACAGGAAGATCTGTCAAATATATGAATGGAGATCACCCCAAAAACATAGTAAAACTTCAAATAAATTTTTTTTTAAATCACATTTTTAAAATGACTTGAAATTACATAATTTTTTTTAAACAAAAATTTACATTTTTGAAAAATATAATTAAAGTTTTAAACGGGGCTAAAAATAAACTTACCTTTCTTTAAAGTATTTTAAAATGATAAATCAGTGGAAATTTTATTTTTTTAAACTTTTTTCAACTCTTACCTGGTAAAAGCTAGCCTTATGCCTGCTTTTACCAGGCGTAAGAATTGTAAGTGTTTTCTGCGGGCGGAGGGTCTCCAAAAAGCGGAACTATCCGCCCGCAGAGGCCCTTCTCCCGGGCAGCCGGAGGATCTGTCAAGAGCTTTCTTGACAGATCGGAAATGCCGGTTTCCAGCGCATGCGCAGTGCATGCCTGAAACCGGCATTTCCAATGTCCCTACGGGTGGGTACACAGCGTGTACCCACTCGTAGGGATCGGAATATCCGGCCCATTATGTCTACTTTTGAATCTTCACAACCTCCGGTATGTGTACAGTTAACAGAGTGCATTAGCACAGGTCATTTGGAAACCCATTAATCATCCAAGAATAAGAATCAAACACATCTGTAATAATTTTCAGTCATAAGTCACAAGTTCAGTTATTGACATTCATTGTGGCCGCTTGACTGTTTTCTTCTTATAATTATCATGATTTGATCATGAATGTAAAAAACATGCTTAAATACCCAATGATTTTGTAAATATGCTTAAATACCCAATGATTTTGTAAATATGGTTTGGACCAAGTAGTTAGAACTGTTTTTAAAAAACAAATAGAAAAAATTACTGGCACATATACACTTTTGATATTTTACGTTAACTTTTTGTGACCAGTGAAGAATGTTGAAGCTAGGTACCACATGTCAGCATTAACCAATTCCAGGTCAGGTATAGCAGACAAATGCAGAGCAAAGCCTAAGCAATTTGCCTTATTCCCAACTTTAGATGAGTACCCTCTACTGCACTGGTGTGAAGATTTCAATTTCTCACAACATGGCAGTAAAACTGCTAGTTGTGAGAAACAGCACACAAGCTTAAAATTCATAGGTTGGAAGTTGTAATATTAAAAATAAAACTCACATTATATGATCTACAATGACGTTGTTTCCACTGGACTAGCACAACCTGAGCTATTACGAGGGTGGCAATAAGAATAAGCACCATTTCTGCATGCATAGCCTCATGCCCACGGTGTTTTGCATGTATCTTGGCATGTTGTAGTCTGCAAAAATGAAGGTTACAAAACAAAATTTGAATGTTGAATGTGTGCAAAATGTTTAGGGAAAAAAGCTGTTAAACACAATGTTTTAAACATACTATTCTGAACATTGAAAATGAATTAGATAATACAATAGTTCTGTCAGGGCCTCAGTTTCCAAAAAATGATGATTCAATTTCCTGTCATATCGGGAAAGTTCTCTCATTTATCCCAAAATGGCTGATGTGGAATGATTCATGTTTATTCCCAATGCTCCTTCTCCTTCCCATTTTTCTTGAAGATATCTTTCCACCACCCCACAAAAAAATCCAAGATTACTGTAATGCTTTCCATAACAAAATTGTTATTTCAGGAGGGAAGATAAAACTTGGGGTCTGGCACTATATCGAGCCAAGTTTATGCAATTGGAGATCCCCACATCAGTAGAAACAGAAATAATTCTCAGATTATTTATTACACCTGGGTTAATGCCAACATTTTCCCAATTTTCACCTGGATATAATGTTTCTCAAATAAAAACTTAAAGCTCCCTAGAATTTAAAAAAAAAACTGGAAACAAAGAATTTCAGTCATATGCAGTTATTATTTGACACTTCAGCAACTTCTTACTGGGAATTAAAACATTTTTTTCTTTGAGGCACCAAGTGTCAGCATCAAGCGCCCCCACATCGAGTACAGTATGGGCTTGATGCAGATGGAGGTTCCCTCTATTCTGGCTGAGTAACGTCCTTTAACAATAACCTCAAGAGTAATCACTATTTTCCATTCCTCACCTCAGCTAACCTATTGCACTACCCTAGGCTCCGCATTTCATCAACTTCGGTGAAGTTTGCCAAATGTGGCCCGAATAGTAATTTATTTTACATTTGACAACATTTTTTGATGGCAGGATACCATACAACAACAACTTGCATTTATATAGCGCCTTTAACGTAGAAATTGGAGAAAACGTCCCATGGTGCTTCACAGGAGTGTTATCAAACAAAATCTGGCACCAAGCCACATAGAGATATGAGGACAGAGGGCCAAAAGCTTGGTCAAAGAGGTAGGTTTTAAGGAGCGTCTTAAGAGGAAAGAGAAGTAGAGAGACGGTAGAGGTTTAGGGAGGGAATATCAAAGCTTAGGGCATCGGCAGCTGAAGGCATGGCCGCCAATGGTGCAGTGATTAAAATCGGGGATGCGCAAGAGGCCAGAATTGGAGGAGCGCAGAGATCACTGAGGGTTGTAGGGCTGGAGCAGATTAGAGATAGGGAGGGGGCGAGGTCATGGAAGGATTTGAAAACAAGGATGAGAATTTTAAAATCAAGGCGTTTCCGGACCGGGAGCCAATGTACATCAGCGAGCATAGGGACTTGGTGCAAGTTACAGGCAGAAGAATTTTGGATGAGCTTAAGTTTATGGAGGGTGGAAGATGTGAGGCCAGTCAGGTGTGCATTGGACTAGTTAAGTCTAGAGGTAACAGGATACAAATCAGCAATTAAAGCACTCTGAAGTTGATAACCTTCTGATGTCCATACAGTGTACTGCAAAGAATGAATCATTCTGGAACAAAGTTTTTATTTTCCACACTGTACAGCTAACAAATTCACACCTAATGTGATCATATCCAGTATTTATTTCATGATTATGTTAATGTTCCACACAAAATTTCCCACGAGGGAGGTGCTGGGGGAGCGAGAAAAAGTAAAGGAGAATAAGCATAGTGAGGAAAGATGGGGCAAGGAGAGCGAGAGAGCACAAAAGAGCTATGCAGGGGGAAGTATGAGCTAGTTGACTGACAAACCATTACAGCACCAATAAATCTTCCTGGCAAGAGGACCATGCTCTGAAACAAAAAGAAACTCTAATCTACCATTATCATCTTTGGATAGCTTCACAGGTAACAAAAAGCACTAAAAATCAAGATAGCACATTTCTTAAAATCATTTTCAAATCAATAAGACCACCACGATTTTTTTTTAATAGAAACAGTGAGGAAACAAATACTTTAAAGTTTGGAATTAGTCATACAATTGTTTTTTTTTAAAGATTTACTATAATGAGAAATTTTCATTGAAGTTTTACAGTAGAAGTCACACTAGGTAATGAAATGCCTCTACTGCATTCTATAGTTTAGCCTAATATTGTATTGCTGTGTATTACAGTTTTCACACTAAATGAGTGCCAATCAATAAAAAAGCACTTTACAACATAATAAAAATGAGTGGAAATTATTATGTACTAATCACAGCACTGCTTACCTCCACTGGTCTTCATCCGAAGGAAATTTTAAAAGGTCAATCTATAGGCAAAACAAAATTGAAAATTAAATCTCATTAATGACCTATGGTACTTCAGTACAGAATTACATAATACATAGAGGATCTGTAATGGGTAGCAGTGACATCAGCACAGATTAGGCTGGTGAAATACTCAGAAGCCACTACTGAAATAGGGTCAGGCTCACAAGATATTGTCTGTCACTGTAGATGAGGGTATACTTTGGTTATATATTATAA
Source organism: Squalus acanthias (assembly GCA_030390025.1). Taxonomy (NCBI): domain Eukaryota; kingdom Metazoa; phylum Chordata; class Chondrichthyes; order Squaliformes; family Squalidae; genus Squalus; species Squalus acanthias. The sequence goes on along the minus strand of CM059426.1, from coordinate 150,195,568 downwards.
CATTTTCAGCTAAAAATGTGATATTTTATATTAGTACTTTGGTTTTTAATACCAGGAGGAAAACAACAAAGCCAAACTGGTAATGCTATACCCATAGAAATAGAATTTATATTTTCACTGGCACTTTGTACGAAACAAACACCCTGAATATCAAATGTTATTATACTTACAAGACAGAAAAAATAGATTAGACAACTAAAAGAGAAAATTCATCACCAGATAAGAGTTCTTAACCAACACAGTGTGACAGTGTGTAAACATTGATGACCATTTTCAAGTTCTAATTGTTACTCTCCCGCTCCTTTGATGGCAGAAGTATCCTTGAGTGTCACAATTCTCTCAGCATTCAGCACTTAGCACTTAGTAATTTAAGGGCACTAGTTTACCTACATGCTTAAAAGCTGCACCACAGATTCCCCAGCCCACTGTGCTAATTAGTAGTATTGCTGTTATTGATTTTATACCCCAGTTATACTGCATGTTTAGTACTGATGTGACAACATCATCACAGGCATGCCAAGTTGCAGTTTAATGCTCCTGTTGACTTTTTATGAGATTTCATCAGTTGTTGGACTCTAATGAGTAGATCTCCATGCATATATTAAAAAAAAGTCTAGCAGGAATTCTTCTGGTTAGAGTATAGACACACTCCCATTCAAGTCTACAGCTTACCTAACCAGTAATTTTTTTTCTAGGGTTAGACTGTTTGCCATTCCACAACGTATGAGCAAGCTAGGCCCATTCCCGCTGACAGCTTCACAGTACAGCAATTCTTATCTTGGAGCACATCGCCTTTTATAATGGTCAGTACCCAAAGAATAACATTTCTATTTTGTCACCCTCTTTAAAATACCTTAAATAAACTTGCAAGATCAGTCAACATATGGTATAAATAAGACACTAATTGCTTACAGAAGCTAAAGCAATCAAAAACTGCACAACTCACTCACTTGTTTGGCTGTCTATAAGCACAAGTCCCAATGTGTATTCTCTCTCTAAATATACACGCATGAAAAATATGGCAACATTGCCAAATATAACTTTGCAATCTCTCTTTCTTTACACCACAGTATTCTCACTTTCTCAATAAAACTTGAAGGGAGTAATAGGTATGAACGTGTATGCAGCAAGCCCTGCAATAGGGAAAGATCTTGGGCGTGAAATTCGAGGACTTTGCGCCACTCCATAGTGCCATTAAATGGTACTAAAATGGCGGCTGCCGCTCTTTCGCCAGCTGCTGGCAGTTCCCGCAGCTTTCGGATTTGCCTTTGCTCTGCCGGTAACTGGCAGTGCCATGCTGGACAAAATGGCGGCGTTGAGTCGTAAATCGGCGTGCAATGCCAACTTCACGTCACAAGTGCAAACTTTGACTCTAGCGCTGAATTCAGCGCTGGGTCCTAAGCAGACTGACGGTGGCGATGTCAGCAGCTCTTAAAAAGGGACACACACATCGTTCAGGTAAGTTTGGATTTAAGGTTTTGGACTGCATTTTTTTTGATTTTATTGAAGTGGTGACTTGCTGCAATAGATGTGAAAAGTTTTGTAAGTGTATAGGGAGTGCTGCTGGATGCTTGCAAGGCCTTGGATGGTAAATGAAGGCGTTTGAGAAGACAGAACATGCTGCAAATACGCAGATCACGCAACATCCATGGAGAAAAAAAGAGTTCACGTCTCAGGTCGAGATGCTGCCTGACCAGCTGAGTATTTCCAGCATTTTATGCTGTCATTTCACATTTACAGCATCTGCTTGCAGAGGGAAGAGGAAGACACAAAAGAGGAGGAAGCCGCAGAGAAGGAATTAGATGGAAAGATGCATCCTAGACAGCCCCTTTGTGGCCGGGATAACTGGGATGGAATTATCCGCCTCTGGTCCCAGTGACCACAACTCCAATTCCCCTTTCAACATTAGTCTCACACCTTACCTTCCATCTGTTACCGACCATCACAACATCCTCTTGGCCATGATACTGAAATAAAAGCCACCTCAAAGCAAATTTTCCAATCCACCGATATACATCTATCCCTCCAATGTGACATCAAGAAACCAACTCATCACCTGTATACATTCTCTTAGTGAGTGCCTTGTGTGTGCATTTGCCTATCCTACTGATGTCACACAGTGCTACCCCAGTGGATGCAACATGGCTGGTGAAAGGCTGCTGACTTTCAGTGGGGGACACTGCAGATCTCCTTGCTAGCTGACCTTGAGGAGCTTGCGGCTGGAGTGTCAAATCAATCATCATCTTGTTGTTCTTCACTCTCCTCTCCCTCTTCTTGGTCACCCACTGGCTGGGCAGGCTGCATTTCTTGGGTGTGTGAAATGAGGAAGGCACAAGGGTGGAGTTGTGGTGATGGGAGGGTGGGAAAGCATGAGGTGCATGCCAGAAGGAGGATAACATGAGGATACCAGCATCTTTTATCCTTTCTGCCCGCCGCTGGCCAAGGGCTCAGCCATGCCCCTGCCAAGTATGGCTTGCACCAGCTCCTCCAAGGGAGTGAGGTGAGGCTAGGAATGGGAGATGTGCCTCGTGATTGATGCAGATTGTTGGTAGGTGAGTGATTGGGGGTGGGGGTCGTGCATTGAGCAGTGCGAGAGGCTAGTGGTGCAGTTGGTAGGAGACGGTTTTTGAAGATGCATTCACTGACCTTGACCTTCTCAGGTCATGAAGCTTCTTTGGGCACTGGAGCCAGGTGGTGGGGGCGACACTGCTGGCAGTGACAGCCTCGGTGATGTACTCCCACATCCTTCTTTCTGGAGGGCCTCCTGGCCCCTGTGGGTAGAGGGCCTGTCTTGCAGTGTTGACCCCCTGCACAAAGCTGGAGTGCTGCGTGAGACCCTGGGTGCCCCTTCCCTGGCTTGCTGAGCCATTTGCGTTAGTGCTGAGGTAGTTTTCCAATTTTTTGAGGATAGGAAGCTTTAAGAGCTGAATATTCACATTTGGGACTTTTTAATGTTAAATATTTTTTTAAAAGGTAGAAAGGGCTGAAAACTGCATTGTTTCATTTCATTTTAATTTGTATTACTTCAGTGTGCATGGCCCCTTTAATTCTCAGACCTTTTCATTGCCCACAATTCCTTGCGAGCTCCACAGCCTCGCTTCCAGAGCTGCAACGCCACACCTGCACACAAACTTCGGGTCGGATGCCTCCAGCAATGCCACCAGGATGGCGTTGCATGGTAGTCAAGTGCTGCGCCAACAATTTCCATCCCCCCAGATGAATTCTGCTGCATTAGCGTTGCGGCCATTAACTCCAGTTGCCGGTGAAAACAGCAAATTTTTCTGGCTGAAACAAATTTCTTCCCCGTGAACTTTTATATCAAAATATCAATGAGAAAGATGCTCATATATGTGCCATTTAAGAATGTGGAACACATAGTAAAGAAACCTTGCATTTTGGCCAACTTTATAAAAACAGTTTAAAATTCACTCTTGCAGTTTAGGATGTAATTTTTCTTTCTCCTCTTAATTCCCCTTCTTTTATATCTTCTCCTGAAGGTGGCGATTCATGCTAGGATACACCTCCATGGGTGAAAGTCGTCCTCTGGTATCTTGTTTAAGTTCCCATTCTTCAAGTGTGAGCCTGGATCGTGAGCATCAAGCAAGGCAATCAACTGCAGCAGCCATCACAGCCAAGCCCAACCCGGTTCTTACTTAATGCTGCATGAGCACAATTCTACCAGTAATTCTTTGAACAGGGATCAGGAGTAGGAACCTTGGTCTAGGTTTCCCTTCCCCAGCCCAAGGATTCTGCAGTCAATTGCGGCACCCAATTACTGCTCTGCCCAAGATCGATGAAGACCGCAGATCAAACTTAGGACCTTGCTGGTTCGCTTGGCTTGGTAGAGTGTGGTGCACTTATCTACTATAATAAATAGAAGTTTGCAGGGATGGCAGGAAATGCAGAACAGAATAGGCCCAACACAGAAAATGACTGGGTCTAGATTTACAACTGTTTGTGAATGGGTTAAGAGGAATGTTTTGATGAAACATATTTCAGGATCTTGGCTTCTCCCATGTCACCCACAAACATATGAAGAAAGGACTTCAAACAGACATGCTTAGGACAAGCAGAGATCAGACCTTCAGTGATCTGTTCAAGGTCCCCAAGAACAATGTATGAAACAATTTACAAAACATCCCTTCTTAATCATGTACGACAAGAATGCTGCATTTAAAATAAACAATCCCATGATCACAGCTTATACCATAGCATTCTTTAAAAACAGTTAAATTGCACCCGATCCCTACTTAATCAGACCGTAGTACTTTCCACTTCATTACTCATCTTTTATTCCATCTGACACAACATTCCCTCAGTACAGATTGAATATAACATACTCCATTCCTCCTCAGAATCAAGGTTACCACTACAATAGGCTGTCTGGTATTAACATTTTGCTTCAGCAAGAAACACCCTTGCACTGTTTTCTTTTATTCCTCTTTTCCTGTAACCATACAAGAGCACTTTTTTGTAGCAGAAAACCACTAACAAACCCTCCTCCTCCCCAACACCCCCCCCCCCTTTCATAATTTTGCCAATTTTATTTTTTCCCATCTTGAAACATTGATTTCTTGTTGCACACCAGCATATATAGGGCCCTGGTGAGACCACATCTGGAGTATTGTGTACAGTTTTGGTCTCCTTACCCAAGGAAGGATATACTTGCCATAGAGGGAGTGCAACAAAGGTTCACCAGACTGATTCCTGGGATAGGGGGATTGTCCTATGAGGAAAGATAAAGTAGACTAGGCCTATATTCTCTGGAGTTTAGAAGAATGAGAGGTGATCTCATTGAAAAATACAAAATTCTTACAGGGCTTGACGGGGTAGATGCAGGGGGGATGTTTCCCCTGGCTGGGGAGTCTAGAACCAGGGGTCACAGTCTCAGAATAAGAGGTTGGACATTTAGGACTGAGATGAGGAGAAATTTCTTCACTCAGAGGGTGGTGAATCTTTGGAATTCTCTACCCGAGGGCTGTGGAGGCTCAGTCAGTTAATATATTCAAGACAGAGATCGATAGATTTTTGGATATTAAGGGAATCAAGGGATATGGGGATCGTGCAGGAAAGTGGAGATGAGGTAGAAGATCAGCCATGATCTTATTGAATCGCGGAGCAGGCTCGAGGGGCCGAACGGCCTACTCCTGCTCCTATTTCTTGTTATGTTTTTATGTAAGAAGTCCAGCTCGGCATCTCTTCCATTCCGAGCTTCCCAGTTTTACCTTGCATCCCCTAATATTTGAACTCCTCTCCATGATGAACAATTGGTTTGGATGAACACGTTTCCTGCATAACAGTGACTACACATCAAAAGTACTTCATTGGCTGTTAAAGCACTTTGGGACATCCTGAAAAGCGCTATATAAATCCAAGTCTTTCTTTTTTAACTTCATCAATCATCCTTGTATAATCTTGAAAACTCAATTAATTCATCTCAAAATCTCTTTTCCAATGAACCCAACTTTGTTAACATTTCCTCATAACTTAAGATTCTTGATAGCTTGAATCACCTCCATTGCTTACCTCTGTACCCCCTCAAAAGCAGCATATAAAAATCTCTTATATAAACATATGTATAAAGTATGAGAGTTCTACAGTAAGGAGCATGTCAAAGAACTACAGCTTTCACATTCTTCACCATAGATGAAGACATGTTAACAGATGCACTGATATTCAGAATCATGGATAACTATCACTGCTGCACAGCACAAGTCTTAATCATTGGAATTAACTCAAGTCAATTAAGTGTAATGGAAGCATTACAGGATGCAACATAAATGTCACTCAGGACTAAATAAACCCCTTGTTGATCTTCACTTTATGGTTTAGGATGCCAGAACCTGCAATCTTTGTTAAATTTTTACAATATTTTGGGACAACATCGGAGTGGTATCTGAAGAATCAATGTAGTGGAATATTTTTATGTACAGATAAAAAGAGAAAAAAATTGTATTTATCTAGCAACTTATGCCTCAAACATTTCAAAGTGCTTCACCTATAATGAATTAATGATTACGTGTGTAAAGGCAGCCAGATTCACAAACAGGCCGTATTTTCCGATCGGAGGTTTCCTGCGTACGGAGGCCTCCGATCTGGAAACAAACTACGGACTTACCTGAGGGCTCCCGAGGTGCATATACTTCCGCTCCTGGGCCTCTCCAAACTCAAAATGCGCAGGGCCCACGTATCCCAGAGGCGCATGCAGTTCGCAAGCGTCCCTGGGATCACGTGGCCATGGGAAGCCAATAGGAGAAGGAAATCTCCCTTCATACACTTGACAGATAGACCTGTCAAATATATGAATGGAGATCACCCCAAAAACACTGTAAAACATTAAATAATTTTATTTTAAATCACATTTTTAAAATGAGTTGAAAGTACAATGAAAGATTTTAAACAAAAATTTAATTTTTTCAAAAAAATTTAAGTTTTTTTTTTACAGGGCTAAAAATAAACTTACCTTTTTTTTAAAAAAGTATTTTTAAATTATAAATGAGTGAAGAAATTTTTTTAAACTTTTTTCAACTCTTATGCTGGTAAAAGCAGGCCTTACACCTGCTTTTACCAGGCGTAAGATTTCTAAGGGTTTTCTGCAGGTGGCGGTTCTCCAGAAAGCAGAACTATCCGCCCGCAGAGGCCCTTCTCCAAGGCAGGCGTCCGATCTGTCAAGAGCATTCTTGACAGATCGGAAATGCCGGTTTTCAGCGCATGCGCTTCGCATGCCTCAAACCGGCATTTCTGATGTCCCTACAGGTGTGTACACAGCGCGTGGACACCCGTAGGCATCAGAATATAAGGCCCAAGATGAATGGATTGCCCAGTAATCCACTTTTTTTGTGGGGCATACTAGTGACAAACACTTCCGAAAGTACAGCACTCCCTCTGTAATGCACTGAAATGTCAACCTACACTGCACGTTCAAGTCCTGGAGTGGGATTGAGAGGCCACCTGAGCCAAGCTGACACACAAAAGTAACAGAATTCTCCTAATAAAAGGCACAAAAAATAAAGACTATTCATAGGAAACGTGTGCTATCACTGTTTCCATTAGTAGCCATTTTCAAGTATACTGTACACAAACTAATAAAGTGTTCCAAAAACCGGGACACTCTCACTTGTGGATGAACATTGTGTTTGGGAAACTGAACAGAATTTTTTGTGTTTATTAAAATTGAAATGAAACAGCAGCACACAGGTTGTAAATCGGCAGCTTTTAAAATAATTAACCGGGTTTGAGAGAGTTACTGGTCACAAAAAAAAGCTGAACATCTGGAGGGGCTGAGAAATACCCGGCAGCCTGACGGTGACATTTCGAATGAGAGAAGCCACACATCTCCCTCTCTCCCTCCCTCTCCCAGCGCAATTCCACGCTTCTGGGAGTCATTTTTGGTTGAAAGCTTCAGTCAATGCAGCTGACGAACAGAGCAAGCACGCTGGAGCCGCGACCTCCACCTTCGACCCCGGGCGGGCGGCCCGACCGCTGGGGCAAGTAGGGGGGGGGGGGAGCTGGGCCCCGGGGCCGGGACACACTGACAGGCCGGAAGACTCAATTACAAGGAAAAGGGGGCGGTGGACTGGGCGCTCAGACAGCGCCGTGAGCTGGGCCGAGCCGGGCTCTCCGGCCAACATTTACCTGCTCGTCCTCCACGTTCAGCTCCACCACCTGCGCTGCCGCGATCGCCATTTCCCGTCGGGGGGGCGGAGCGGGGCGTCTGCGTCATTGCAGCGAGCGTGCGTGCGCGCCCCCGGGCCTCCGTGCCCGGATCCGGCGCGCGCCGTTGCTGCGCGCACGAATAAAGGTGCTGGAATATTTGGGGCAGATTTTGCGGCCTACCCACAAACTAAGCCGCCGGCATCCAAACAGAATACAAACTTACCTCACGGGGACCCTCCTTCGCGAACTTGCCGTTTGACGCGGCGTACTGGAGGGCAGCGGAATGACCCAGGGGCGCAGCGTGTGCAGACGCGTACCTGGGATCACGTGGGTCTGGTGCTCCAATCATCATAGATCACCATCCCCATTCATAACTCAACTTCATTAATTAAACATAGGTTCATTACTCGGGCCTTCTGGGATTTAAATTTGCATCAACGTCTATACAATACATCCTATCACAGACCTTCCTTTTTGTTCTTTCCTCCCCTCCCCCCTTTCCCTGCCCCTACACTTGCTTAAAAATCTGTTACATCTCTCGCTTTTTCCAGTTCTCACAAAGGGTCATTGACCTGAAACTTTAACTGTTTCTCTCTCTACAGATGCTGCCTGACCTGCTGAGTATTTTCTGTTTTTATTATCTATACAATACATTTTTGTAACATGTGTACTTTGTGTATGTTTAATTAACGAAGTTGAGTTATGAATGGGGATGGCGTTCTATGGGTCAATTCAAACACCTCAAACAGTACACTCGGACGGCAGAAAATTAAACAATCAAACTGCTGAGAATATATTCACATATGACCCTGACCGCCTCTTATTTAATAATGGTCCATTTGCATTAGCCACAGACTTCCGTACAAAATCTCAGACATTTTATGGAATGCAATGGGGGAAAAAATACAATAACACTATTTCCCTCCTAGATAACCAAACAATCCAAGATGAAACATAGAAACATAGAAAAATAGGAGCAGGAGTAGGCCATTCAGCCCTTCGAGTCTGCTCCGCTATTCAATATGATCATGGCTGATCCTCTATCTCAATACCATATTCCTGCTCTCTCCCCATATCCCTTGATGCTTTTTGTGTCTAGAAATCTATCTATCTCCTTCTTAAATATATTCAGTGACTTGGCCTCCACTGCCTTCTGTGGTAGAGAATTCCACAGGTTCACCACCCTCTGAGTGAAGAAATTTCACCTCATCTCAGTCCTAAATGTCCTACCCTGTATCCTGAGACTGTGACCCCTCGTTCTAGACCCCCCAGCCAGGGGAAACATCCTCCCTGCATCCAGTCTGTCTAGCCCTGTGAGAATTTTATACATTTCAATGAGATCCCCTCTCATTCTTCTAAACTCTAGTGAATACAGGCCTAGTCGACCCAATCTCTCTTCGTACGACAGTCCTGCCGTCCCAGGAATCAGTCTGGTGAACCTTCGCTGCACTCCCTCTACGGCAAGTATATCCTTTCTTAGGTAAGGAGACCAAAACTGCACACAGTACTCCAGGTGTGGTCTCACCAAGGCCCTGTACAACTGTAGTAAGACATCCTTGCTCCTGTACTCAAATCCTCTTGCAATGAAGGCCAACATACCATTTGCCTTCCTAACTGCTTGCTGTACCTGCATGTTTGCTTTCAGTGACTGGTGTACAAGGACACCCAGGTTCCTTTGTACATCAGCATTTCCCAATCTATCACCATTTAAATAATACTCTACCTTTCTGTTTTTCCTACCGAAGTGGATAACTTCACATTTATCCACGTTATACTGCATCTACCATGTATTTGCCCACTCACTCAACTTGTCTAAATCGCCTTGAAGCCTCTGCATCCTCCTTACAACTCACAATCCCACCTAGTTTCATGTCATCAGCAAACTTGGAAATATTACATTTGGTTCCTTCATCCAAATCATTGATATATATTGTGAATAGCTGGAGCCCAAGCACTGATCCCTGCGGTACCCCACTAGTCACTGCCTGCCACCCCGAAAAAGACCCATTTATTCCTACTCTCTGTTTCCTGTCTGTTAACCAATTTTCAATCCATGCCAGTATATTACCCCCAAGTGATGTTAAAACATGCCAAATGATGCTCTGGATCTTTTGCGGTATCCCTTTACGCTGATGCAAACAGGCCCTGCACCCGTTTGCATCAGCTGTAAAATTTTCGTATATAATTGCTGGGCAGTTGGTGGGCAACTAGCCCAACTCTGCGCCAGCAATGAGGATTTCCCTGTCGGTGCCAATCATCTATCAAGTCGTGACAGATTGCAAGTTCGGGATTTAGCATATACACGGAAATCCTGAACTTGCGGTCCATTTTAAAGGCGGTATGGCAGCGTACTCTGAGAATACGCCGTCATACCCACTGCAAATTCTGGCCCATTAGTGCAGAGCAGGTTGGTTAGCATCTGAAAGAGGGGAAAACAAACAGTTTAGGTGTACTCTTTTGAGCAACCCATAAACAAAAATACTGTAACTAATAAAACATTAAATGAAACTTAAATTAAATTGAAATTTGGTTGGCCAGGGTGATGATGCACTCCAGTCCCTGCGGTGCCCACCAGTCGCGGAAAGCCCCGAGTGTGCCGGCGGACTCTGCGTGCTCCATTTCCAGGGACACCCGGGCGTGAATGTGGCTGCGGAAGAGAGGCAGGCAGTCGGGCCGAACAACCCCCTCGACTGCCAGCTGCCTGCACCAGTTGATGGCCACTTTGACCAGGCTCAGGAGCAGTCCTACGAGGAGGTCCCCCGATCTTCCCGCTCCCCTCCGCAGTGGTTTAGGTGTAATGTTTTGGTCAGGAACATCTGCAGCCAGGTGCATCGAATGCTGCAGACAAGAAGAGCAAGCAAATGCAAACAGAAAAAATGGAAATACCAGCAAGTAGCTGCTCATGAATTATGCAATCTTGATTATCATCCCCTGTAAAGGTTTCAGGACCCACACATTAAAATAGTAATATAGAATCACTACAGTAATGACAACCCCACTGTCTCATAAATCACGAGACAAACTCTTAAAAATCATGAGATTTGGTAAGAAATCATAAGTTGCAATTTTTTTCAAACATAAACCAATATAGATTGACAGTTCATTCTTTCACACAGAGTAATCAGTACTTGGCACATACATCCATATAGAGAATTAAAGACTAGACAAATGGGTGCTGTAGGAATTCTTTTGGTTAGATGTGCTAAGAATGGCTTTCCTTGCCTGTATTTATTTTGCAATTAATGCGCCCCACGTGATAGGCGCGGTTTTCTGCTTTGAACCACGTTTATGTCCCTGGCCTCAGGTTGAACAGAATTTAAAATTAACGTTCAATATTCTAAAGTAATCCTCAGCACGTGACCAAGTGAACTGAGTGCAGCAGAGAATGAGATTTAACCCAGTGCTAATTATCAGTAACATTACTGAGATGAGGAGGAATTTCTTCACCCAGAGAGTGGTGAACCTGTGGAATTCTCTACCACAGAAGGCAGTTGAGGCCAATTCATTAAATATATTCAAGAAGGAGATAGATATATTTCTTAAGGCTAAAGGGATCAAGGGATATGGGGAGAAAGCAGGGACAGGGTACTGAATTTGGATGATCAGCCATGATCTCATTGAATGGCGGAGCAGGCTCGAGGGGCCGAATGGCCTACTCCTGCTCCTATCTTCTATGCTTCTATGCTTCTATTACCTGAGAATCAATTACAATTATTCAGCCTGTGGGTTTAAACCAGACACTGGTCCATTGGTTTTAGTTGACCGCTGGCCCTGCTTCAATTGTAACTTGATCCCGAGAACTTATTTTGGGGCATTTTTAAACTTTGGAAAATTACGTTCAAACCAATTTAGAACACAGCACAGCCGCCGTAATGACGTCACGTGCCTTCATTGAGACCTTTCACCTTTAACTCCAAGATGGTGTTCCTCTTTTTGGTTGGCCAGAACCCAAATTTACTGTAAATCAATTAAAACTTTAAATGAAACTTAATAAATCAAACTAAAATTTGGAAGTCCGGGGTGACGATGCACTCCAGTCCCCGTGGCGCCCACCGGTCGCGGAAAAACTCAAGCGTGCCGGCGGACACCGCGTGCTCCATCTCCAGGGCCACCCGGGCGCGAACATGGCCGCGGAAGAGAGGCAGGCAATCGGGCCGAACGACCCCCTCGACCGCCCGCTGCCTGGACCAATTAATGGCTTTCTTGGCCAGGCCCAGGAGCAGTCCCACGAGGAGGTCCTCCGACCTACCCGCTCCCCTCCGCACCGGGTGACCGTAGATCAGGAGCGTGGGGCTGAAGTGCAACCAGAAATTGAGGAGCAGCCCCTTCAAATAATGAAAGAGGGGCTGCAACCTCTCACAATCGATATAAATGTGAAAGACGGACTCCTCCAGGCCGCAGAAATGGCAAGCAGCCTGGGAGTCCGTAAACCTATTTAAAAGCCTATTGCACGGGACTGCTCCGTGCAACACCCTCCAGGCCAAGTCCCCAATAGAACAAGGGAAGACTCCCGCGTAGAGAGCCTTCCAATGGGGACCTTCGCCTCCGCCGGACGGCAGGATGGTACGCCAAGGCGTGTCCGGACGGCAGACGAAGATGGCAAAGTGGAGAGTGTGCAGGAGCAGCCCGTACAGGAAACGCCTCCGTGCGGATTGAAAGGGCACGGAGGGCATTTCTCCGAGAAGGCTCAAGTGGTGAGGCGGCGGCTCCCGAGGGAGGATTCGGGGCCGGGCGCCGATAAGGAATTCCGTCCGAACGGGGGTCAGTTCGGACGGGATCGCCCCACGTGCTTGAGCCTCCTCGACACACCTAGTGGAGACGGGGCCCAGTGCCACTTTTAGCGACTCGATGGCTTTGACCGCGAGCCGGACGTTGACCCAGGACATGCGCCTCGCCAACTCCTCCGGCGCCATCCAGCCCGCTCCTCCGCCATCGAGCAGGTCCCCGACTCTAGTCACCTTACCGGGCACAGCCCTGCCCTCCGCCAGCCAGCCGAACCCGCGGTCGTGGAGGTGCGGATTCCTGAACAGCGGCTCCCGAAGGACGGCCGCCGCTCCTGACGGGGGAGAACTGCGCTCGGAGGCGACGCTGTTCCAAACCCATAGCAGTTCCTGGTAGAAGACAGGCAGCTCCCGCAGGCTGGCACGCGTGCCACCCACTCTCACAAACAGGAGCTGCGTGTCGTAATTGAGGCCGTGCAGCTGGCGGAAGAAATACGTCGCCAGCGCACGCCACCTAGGAGGATTCTCCACGTACAGGTATCTCTGCAGCGTCTGAAGATGGAAAGTCGCCGCCTGGGTGCGAAGGCACACCAACGCCTGACCGCCCTCCCCAAGCGGGAGACTCAAAACCGCGGCAGAGACCCAGTGCTTCCTTTTGTCCCAGAAGAAGTCGACGAGCTTCTGCTGCATCTTGGCGACAAACGCAGGGGGAGGGATCAAAGTGACCAACCGGTACCACAACATGGCGGCCACCAGCTGGTTTATGACCAGCGCTCGACCCCTGTAGGACAACACTCGGAGCAGTCCTGTCCAGCGCCCTAGGCGAGCGGTGACTTTGGCCTCCAGCTCTTGCCAGTTCGCCGGCCAGGCGTCCTCGGCCGGGCTGAGGTAGACTCCCAGGTAGAGGAGGTGCGTGGTGCTCCAGGCGAAAGGCCCGAACTCCTCCGGCAGGGAGTCCACCTGCCATGGGCCCACCAGGAGTCCAGAACATTTCTCCCAGTTGATCTTGGCGGAGGATGCGTCCGAGTAAATCTGCTGGCATTCTCGCATCCTCCGCAAGTCGACGGGATCCGTGACCGCGAGGAGCACGTCATCGGCGTAAGCCGAGAGGGCCACCTCCATGCCCGGCCCTTGCAGAGCCAGTCCCGTCAACCTCTTCTGCAAGAGGCGCAGGAAAGGCTCCACGCAAACGGCGTATAACTGACCGGACATGGGGCATCCCTGACGCACCCCCTTCCCGAAGCGAAGGGGCGCCGTCAAAGACCCGTTAACTTTAATCAGACACTCCGCGGCGGCGTACAGAAGTCGGATCCGGGCAACGAAATGCGTCCCGAACCCGAATGCGCGCAGAGTCCCGAAAAGATACTCGTGATCCACCCTGTCGAACGCCTTCTCCTGATCTAGGGAAAGGAAGGCGACCGACAGACCAGCCCTCTGGGAATGGTGGACCAGGTCCCGGACCAGATGTCCAAGATGGTGTTGATCTTTTTGGTTGGACAAATCAGGTTGGACAAATCAAAATTTACTGTAAATCAATTAAAACTTTAAATGAAACTTAATAAATCAAATCAAAATTTGGAAGTCCGGGGTGACGATGCACTCCAGCCCCCGCGGCGCCCACCGGTCGCGGAAAAACTCAAGCGTGCCGGCGGACACCGCGTGCTCCATCTCCAGGGCCACCCGGGCGCGAACATGGCCGCGGAAGAGAGGCAGGCAATCGGGCCGAACGACCCCCTCGACCGCCCGCTGCCTGGACCAATTAATGGCTTTCTTGGCCAGGCCCAGGAGCAGTCCTACGAGGAGGTCCTCCGACCTACCCGCTCCCCTCCGCACCGGGTGACCGTAGATCAGGAGCGTGGGGCTGAAGTGCAACCAGAAATTGAGGAGCAGCCCCTTCAAATAATGAAAGAGGGGCTGCAACCTCTCACACTCAATATAAATGTGATAGACGGACTCCTCCAGGCCGCAGAAATGGCAAGCAGCCTGGGAGTCCGTAAACCTACTTAAAATCCTATTGCACGGGACTGCTCCGTGCAACACCCTCCAGGCCAAGTCCCCAATAGAACAAGGGAAGACTCCCGCGTAGAGAGCCTTCCAATGGGGACCTTCGCCTCCGCCGGACGGCAGGATGGTACGCCAAGGCGTGTCCGGACGGCAGACGAAGATGGCAAAGTGGAGAGTGTGCAGGAGCAGCCCGTACAGGAAACGCCTCCGTGCGGATTGAAAGGGCACGGAGGGCATTTCTCCGAGAAGGCTCAAGTGGTGAGGCGGCGGCTCCCGAGGGAGGATTCGGGGCCGGGCGCCGATAAGGAATTCCGTCCGAACGGGGGTCAGTTCGGACGGGATCGCCCCACGTGCTTGAGCCTCCTCGACACACCTAGTGGAGACGGGGCCCAGTGCCACTTTTAGCGACTCGATGGCTTTGACCGCGAGCCGGACGTTGACCCAGGACATGCGCCTCGCCAACTCCTCCGGCGCCATCCAGCCCGCTCCTCCGCCATCGAGCAGGTCCCCGACTCTGGTCACCTTACCGGGCACAGCCCTGCCCTCCGCCAGCCAGCCGAACCCGCGGTCGTGGAGGTGCGGATTCCTGAACAGCGGCTCCCGAAGGACGGCCGCCGCTCCTGACGGGGGAGAACTGCGCTCGGAGGCGACGCTGTTCCAAACCCATAGCAGTTCCTGGTAGAAGACAGGCAGCTCCCGCAGGCTGGCACGCGTGCCACCCACTCTCACAAACAGGAGCTGCGTGTCGTAATTGAGGCCGTGCAGCTGGCGGAAGAAATACGTCGCCAGCGCACGCCACCTAGGAGGATTCTCCACGTACAGGTATCTCTGCAGCGTCTGAAGATGGAAAGTCGCCGCCTGGGTGCGAAGGCACACCAGCGCCTGACCGCCCTCCCCAAGCGGGAGACTCAAAACCGCGGCAGAGACCCAGTGCTTCCTTTTGTCCCAGAAGAAGTCGACGAGCTTCTTCTGCATCTTGGCGACAAACGCAGGGGGAGGGATCAAAGTGACCAACCGGTACCACAACATGGCGGCCACCAGCTGGTTTATGACCAGCGCTCGACCCCTGTAGGACAACACTCGGAGCAGTCCTGTCCAGCGCCCTAGGCGAGCGGTGACTTTGGCCTCCAGCTCTTGCCAGTTCGCCGGCCAGGCGTCCTCGGCCGGGCTGAGGTAGACTCCCAGGTAGAGGAGGTGCGTGGTGCTCCAGGCGAAAGGCCCGAACTCCTCCGGCAGGGAGTCCACCTGCCATGGGCCCACCAGGAGTCCAGAACATTTCTCCCAGTTGATCTTGGCGGAGGATGCGTCCGAGTAAATCTGCTGGCATTCTCGCATCCTCCGCAAGTCGACGGGATCCGTGACCGCGAGGAGCACGTCATCGGCGTAAGCCGAGAGGGCCACCTCCATGCCCGGCCCTTGCAGAGCCAGTCCCGTCAACCTCTTCTGCAAGAGGCGCAGGAAAGGCTCCACGCAAACGGCGTATAACTGACCGGACATGGGGCATCCCTGACGCACCCCCTTCCCGAAGCGAAGGGGCGCCGTCAAAGACCCGTTAACTTTAATCAGACACTCCGCGGCGGCGTACAGAAGTCGGATCCGGGCAACGAAATGCGTCCCGAACCCGAATGCGCGCAGAGTCCCGAAAAGATACTCGTGATCCACCCTGTCGAACGCCTTCTCCTGATCTAGGGAAAGGAAGGCGACCGACAGACCAGCCCTCTGGGAATGGTGGACCAGGTCCCGGACCAGATGTCCAAGATGGTGTTGATCTTTTTGGTTGGACAAATCAGGTTGGACAAATCAAAATTTACTGTAAATCAATTAAAACTTTAAATGAAACTTAATAAATCAAATCAAAATTTGGAAGTCCGGGGTGACGATGCACTCCAGCCCCCGCGGCGCCCACCGGTCGCGGAAAAACTCAAGCGTGCCGGCGGACACCGCGTGCTCCATCTCCAGGGCCACCCGGGCGCGAACATGGCCGCGGAAGAGAGGCAGGCAATCGGGCCGAACGACCCCCTCGACCGCCCGCTGCCTGGACCAATTAATGGCTTTCTTGGCCAGGCCCAGGAGCAGTCCTACGAGGAGGTCCTCCGACCTACCCGCTCCCCTCCGCACCGGGTGACCGTAGATCAGGAGCGTGGGGCTGAAGTGCAACCAGAAATTGAGGAGCAGCCCCTTCAAATAATGAAAGAGGGGCTGCAACCTCTCACACTCAATATAAATGTGATAGACGGACTCCTCCAGGCCGCAGAAATGGCAAGCAGCCTGGGAGTCCGTAAACCTACTTAAAATCCTATTGCACGGGACTGCTCCGTGCAACACCCTCCAGGCCAAGTCCCCAATAGAACAAGGGAAGACTCCCGCGTAGAGAGCCTTCCAATGGGGACCTTCGCCTCCGCCGGACGGCAGGATGGTACGCCAAGGCGTGTCCGGACGGCAGACGAAGATGGCAAAGTGGAGAGTGTGCAGGAGCAGCCCGTACAGGAAACGCCTCCGTGCGGATTGAAAGGGCACGGAGGGCATTTCTCCGAGAAGGCTCAAGTGGTGAGGCGGCGGCTCCCGAGGGAGGATTCGGGGCCGGGCGCCGATAAGGAATTCCGTCCGAACGGGGGTCAGTTCGGACGGGATCGCCCCACGTGCTTGAGCCTCCTCGACACACCTAGTGGAGACGGGGCCCAGTGCCACTTTTAGCGACTCGATGGCTTTGACCGCGAGCCGGACGTTGACCCAGGACATGCGCCTCGCCAACTCCTCCGGCGCCATCCAGCCCGCTCCTCCGCCATCGAGCAGGTCCCCGACTCTGGTCACCTTACCGGGCACAGCCCTGCCCTCCGCCAGCCAGCCGAACCCGCGGTCGTGGAGGTGCGGATTCCTGAACAGCGGCTCCCGAAGGACGGCCGCCGCTCCTGACGGGGGAGAACTGCGCTCGGAGGCGACGCTGTTCCAAACCCATAGCAGTTCCTGGTAGAAGACAGGCAGCTCCCGCAGGCTGGCACGCGTGCCACCCACTCTCACAAACAGGAGCTGCGTGTCGTAATTGAGGCCGTGCAGCTGGCGGAAGAAATACGTCGCCAGCGCACGCCACCTAGGAGGATTCTCCACGTACAGGTATCTCTGCAGCGTCTGAAGATGGAAAGTCGCCGCCTGGGTGCGAAGGCACACCAGCGCCTGACCGCCCTCCCCAAGCGGGAGACTCAAAACCGCGGCAGAGACCCAGTGCTTCCTTTTGTCCCAGAAGAAGTCGACGAGCTTCTTCTGCATCTTGGCGACAAACGCAGGGGGAGGGATCAAAGTGACCAACCGGTACCACAACATGGCGGCCACCAGCTGGTTTATGACCAGCGCTCGACCCCTGTAGGACAACACTCGGAGCAGTCCTGTCCAGCGCCCTAGGCGAGCGGTGACTTTGGCCTCCAGCTCTTGCCAGTTCGCCGGCCAGGCGTCCTCGGCCGGGCTGAGGTAGACTCCCAGGTAGAGGAGGTGCGTGGTGCTCCAGGCGAAAGGCCCGAACTCCTCCGGCAGGGAGTCCACCTGCCATGGGCCCACCAGGAGTCCAGAACATTTCTCCCAGTTGATCTTGGCGGAGGATGCGTCCGAGTAAATCTGCTGGCATTCTCGCATCCTCCGCAAGTCGACGGGATCCGTGACCGCGAGGAGCACGTCATCGGCGTAAGCCGAGAGGGCCACCTCCATGCCCGGCCCTTGCAGAGCCAGTCCCGTCAACCTCTTCCGCAAGAGGCGCAGGAAAGGCTCCACGCAAACGGCGTATAACTGACCGGACATGGGGCATCCCTGACGCACCCCCTTCCCGAAGCGAAGGGGCGCCGTCAAAGACCCGTTAACTTTAATCAGACACTCCGCGGCGGCGTACAGAAGTCGGATCCGGGCAACGAAATGCGTCCCGAACCCGAATGCGCGCAGAGTCCCGAAAAGATACTCGTGATCCACCCTGTCGAACGCCTTCTCCTGATCTAGGGAAAGGAAGGCGACCGACAGACCAGCCCTCTGGGAATGGTGGACCAGGTCCCGGACCAGATGTCCAAGATGGTGTTGATCTTTTTGGTTGGACAAATCAGGTTGGACAAATCAAAATTTACTGTAAATCAATTAAAACTTTAAATGAAACTTAATAAATCAAATCAAAATTTGGAAGTCCGGGGTGACGATGCACTCCAGCCCCCGCGGCGCCCACCGGTCGCGGAAAAACTCAAGCGTGCCGGCGGACACCGCGTGCTCCATCTCCAGGGCCACCCGGGCGCGAACATGGCCGCGGAAGAGAGGCAGGCAATCGGGCCGAACGACCCCCTCGACCGCCCGCTGCCTGGACCAATTAATGGCTTTCTTGGCCAGGCCCAGGAGCAGTCCTACGAGGAGGTCCTCCGACCTACCCGCTCCCCTCCGCACCGGGTGACCGTAGATCAGGAGCGTGGGGCTGAAGTGCAACCAGAAATTGAGGAGCAGCCCCTTCAAATAATGAAAGAGGGGCTGCAACCTCTCACACTCAATATAAATGTGATAGACGGACTCCTCCAGGCCGCAGAAATGGCAAGCAGCCTGGGAGTCCGTAAACCTACTTAAAATCCTATTGCACGGGACTGCTCCGTGCAACACCCTCCAGGCCAAGTCCCCAATAGAACAAGGGAAGACTCCCGCGTAGAGAGCCTTCCAATGGGGACCTTCGCCTCCGCCGGACGGCAGGATGGTACGCCAAGGCGTGTCCGGACGGCAGACGAAGATGGCAAAGTGGAGAGTGTGCAGGAGCAGCCCGTACAGGAAACGCCTCCGTGCGGATTGAAAGGGCACGGAGGGCATTTCTCCGAGAAGGCTCAAGTGGTGAGGCGGCGGCTCCCGAGGGAGGATTCGGGGCCGGGCGCCGATAAGGAATTCCGTCCGAACGGGGGTCAGTTCGGACGGGATCGCCCCACGTGCTTGAGCCTCCTCGACACACCTAGTGGAGACGGGGCCCAGTGCCACTTTTAGCGACTCGATGGCTTTGACCGCGAGCCGGACGTTGACCCAGGACATGCGCCTCGCCAACTCCTCCGGCGCCATCCAGCCCGCTCCTCCGCCATCGAGCAGGTCCCCGACTCTGGTCACCTTACCGGGCACAGCCCTGCCCTCCGCCAGCCAGCCGAACCCGCGGTCGTGGAGGTGCGGATTCCTGAACAGCGGCTCCCGAAGGACGGCCGCCGCTCCTGACGGGGGAGAACTGCGCTCGGAGGCGACGCTGTTCCAAACCCATAGCAGTTCCTGGTAGAAGACAGGCAGCTCCCGCAGGCTGGCACGCGTGCCACCCACTCTCACAAACAGGAGCTGCGTGTCGTAATTGAGGCCGTGCAGCTGGCGGAAGAAATACGTCGCCAGCGCACGCCACCTAGGAGGATTCTCCACGTACAGGTATCTCTGCAGCGTCTGAAGATGGAAAGTCGCCGCCTGGGTGCGAAGGCACACCAGCGCCTGACCGCCCTCCCCAAGCGGGAGACTCAAAACCGCGGCAGAGACCCAGTGCTTCCTTTTGTCCCAGAAGAAGTCGACGAGCTTCTTCTGCATCTTGGCGACAAACGCAGGGGGAGGGATCAAAGTGACCAACCGGTACCACAACATGGCGGCCACCAGCTGGTTTATGACCAGCGCTCGACCCCTGTAGGACAACACTCGGAGCAGTCCTGTCCAGCGCCCTAGGCGAGCGGTGACTTTGGCCTCCAGCTCTTGCCAGTTCGCCGGCCAGGCGTCCTCGGCCGGGCTGAGGTAGACTCCCAGGTAGAGGAGGTGCGTGGTGCTCCAGGCGAAAGGCCCGAACTCCTCCGGCAGGGAGTCCACCTGCCATGGGCCCACCAGGAGTCCAGAACATTTCTCCCAGTTGATCTTGGCGGAGGATGCGTCCGAGTAAATCTGCTGGCATTCTCGCATCCTCCGCAAGTCGACGGGATCCGTGACCGCGAGGAGCACGTCATCGGCGTAAGCCGAGAGGGCCACCTCCACGCCCGGCCCTTGCAGAGCCAGTCCCGTCAACCTCTTCCGCAAGAGGCGCAGGAAAGGCTCCACGCAAACGGCGTATAACTGACCGGACATGGGGCATCCCTGACGCACCCCCTTCCCGAAGCGAAGGGGCGCCGTCAAAGACCCGTTAACTTTAATCAGACACTCCGCGGCGGCGTACAGAAGTCGGATCCGGGCGACGAAATGCGTCCCGAACCCGAATGCGCGCAGAGTCCCGAAAAGATACTCGTGATCCACCCTGTCGAACGCCTTCTCCTGATCTAGGGAAAGGAAGGCGACCGACAGACCAGCCCTCTGGGAATGGTGGACCAGGTCCCGGACCAGATGTCCAAGATGGTGTTGTGAGAAGGATTTTAAGATTTCCAAGTTTTAAACTCGGGATGAAAGCCTTCAGCGGCAAAGTGAATCCGACACCAAAGGTACTTACACCCTAAGCCACCGTAGCGCGGCTCGTTCAAGTCTCTTGGTATCAAATAACAACGGCTCTTGTCCTCGGACCAGCCACGGCCGCTGCTTCCCAGCGGATCCTTGGCCCCTTGTGCTGAGATCACTGCACTCCCTGGAGGTGCTGCGGCCACAAACCAAACCATACCAAACAGTGAACTGTGTTCACGGCGAGGAGAGTTTAATGGGTGTCTGGTAGTTGATGGACTGCTTTGGATTCACCAACCGATTGATTGGGCTGGATTTTCCCTGCGGAGGTGGGATGGCGGTGGGAGAGCTGTTTGGCGGGTCCCGGTCCCGCACCCATCTGCAGTCGCTCTCTGAAAATGATTTTCCGTAGATTGGCCTTGTTAAGCCCGCCCTGCGGTGTTCCTGGCCAATTAACAGGAAGCGGGTCTGATGACGTCATTTGATGACGTGTCATCAGCCGGTTTCCTTAAAGGGACCAAGGCCACATTGATTTTGACAGTTGGGCTGTCAGTGTTCTGAAGCACTGAGGTGCTGCAAACACTGACAAGCACTGCACAAAGGCTCACGCATGGTTCCCTCCATATGCTTATGGAGGGAGTCACAGCACACAGGGAGATTCTCTGGGCGGAAGAGACCTCCCCAGGAGATCAACGCAATCTGGTTACACATTGCACAGGAGGACGCAAGCAGGGATGTCATCAGGAGTCCCTGGTTGCAGTTGCGCCAACCTTTCAATGATCTCAGTAGATCACGAAACGTTACTGCAAAGCCACACTCAAACTCACCCTGCTGTGCCACTCAACACATCCCCATCACTCTGCCTTCCCTACCCTACTCCTGCACATCCTTACTCACACCAACTTACCTTGCACCTCCACCCATCCCTCTCTATCTTCATTATCACTTCCCCATCTCACTAGCCACCCCTCACACTCACCCTCATCCTACTGCAAGCATATCAACTAACAACACATAAAGGTAGGCACTTGAGAGGTTTAGCCAATGTTCATGAGACGTTTCTGTTAATGTGTTGTCATACATTGAAATCTTTATTTTCAACACTTCACATTATTGGACAGATCTGTGCGCACCTTGAGAAGTGTCTTAGTGAGTTCCAGTGAATGTTGAGACATAACTCCCCCCTCCGCCCCGCTATTGGGATGAGTGTGAAAGGAATGGCTTGGACATTATAGGGATGCTTTATGGTGCTAGTGTGGGGTGGTATCAACCTGGAGCATCATGTGGCAGCCAGCTTGTACAGCATCAAGTGAAGTAAACCTGGCCATGGTGATGCCATTGCTGGCCTCCCAGGCAGCAATGTTGTCAGGTGCTGATGCAGTATCAGGTGATGGTGGAGAAGGTTGGTGTTGTTGTTGATGATGTTATTGGTGATGTTGGTGTTGGGGCTGATCATGGAAGGATTCAGAGGACCAAGGTGTGATTTTACCAAGGGCACCGATGTTGCTGGAATAGATGGCTGCTGCAGTTGAAATGACAGAAGCGATCTGTCACTGGTGAGAGAGGTTGTTCCAATGAGGTGCCACTGGATATATAGTTGGCTCTAAACATTTACAAGCTAAAGAAATCTCTATATGTCTTACAAATGCAGTAACCAACAGTGTCTGAGCTCTGAAACTGAACAGCTGCAACATGATCCTTTATACCACTTCCGCAGCTGTCATGTTACCAGATAAATCAAAGCAGACTCAACTCACAACAGGGTGAGCTGGCGTGTTCCTCAAGCAGCGGGTAACCCATGGGGGAGCATTTAAAATTACAAGGTAGGCTCCAAATAGCATTAAATTGGCTGTTAACAAGCCATTTAATGATCTAAATTATCTCCCCCGCTGCTTGGCGTCAGGTCAGTTCTGCGCAGACAGACCCGACACCTGGGAGACTCGCGTGGAGGCGGGTTGACAGCGGTTTCCTACCCACTGTCGATCTTTGCTATTTTGACAGTGGACCCGTCTCCAAACCCGCCCTCTGAGCGCCAGCAAAATTCAGCCCATTATTTTTATGTAAAAGTCGTGGATGGTTGGATCCTACTGATGGAAAACCAATGGGAGACAATACTATGGGGCATACCAACTTGCAGACCCCCCTCCCCCCCCCCCCCCCCACCCTCCCCCCCTGACCACTGTTGAGAATCCCTGACCCAACCCACAGGTCCCCAGCAGCCAATCTGCATCTTTAAGACTTCCAAACAAAATAAGTTCTGCACACCCAACACCCTATTCTTCACCAACCTTCAATTGCTTCCCATCCCCTAGGATACCCTCATACTCATTTTTAAATCCCTCCATTCTCTTGCAGCTTTCCCTCTCCCAAATTGGTAGCAGTGCCTTCTGTATAATCACAGCCTTGCAGTCAGTTCTCTCCCTAAACCACTCCATCTTATCATATCTCTCCGCCATGTTGAACACCACTTGGAAGAAGCACTGGGAGTAGCAAGGGTACAGAATGTACTCTGGGTGGGGGACTTCAATGTCCATCACCAAGAGTGGCTCGGTAGCACCACTACTGACCGAGCTGGCCGAGTCCTGAAGGACATAGCTGCCAGTCTGGACCTACGACAGGATAACCCACACGAGGGAAAAACCTACTTGACCTCGTCCTCACCAATCTACCTGTCACAGATGCATCTCTCCATGACAGTATTGGTAGCAGTGACCACTGCACAGTCATTGTGGAGACGAAGTCCCGTCTTCACACTGAGGACACCCTCCATCGTGTTGTGTGGCACTACCACTGTGCTAAATGGGATCGATTCAGAACACATCTAGCAGCTCAAAACTGGGCATCCATGAGGCGCTGTGGGCCATCAACAGCAGCAGAATTGTATTCCACCACAATCTGTAACCTCATGGCCTGGCATATCCCTCACTCTACCATTGCCAACAAGCCAGGGGACCAACCCTGCTGTGCCACTCAACACATCCCCATCACTCTGCCTTCCCTACCCTAGGAGTGTAGAAAAGAGCATGACAGGAGCAGCACCAGGCATACCTAAAAATGAGGTGCCAACCTGGGGAAGCTGCAACAGAGGACTACATGCAAGCTAAAAAGCGGAAGCAGCATGCTATACACAGAGCTAAGCGATCCCACAATCAATGGATCAGATCAAAGCTCTGCAGTCCTGCCACATCCAGTTGTGAATGGTGGTGGACCATTAAACAACTAACGGGAGGAGGAGGCTCCATGAATATCCCATCCTCAATGATGGTGGAGCCCAGCATGTGAGTGCAAAAGACAAGGCTGAAGCGTTTGCAAACATCTTCAGCCAGAAGTGCCGAGTGGATGAAATATCTCGACCTCCTCCTGAGGACCCCACCATCACAGAAGCCAATCTTCAGCCAATTCGATTCACTCCATGTGATATCAAGAAACGGCTGAGCGCACTGGATACAGCAAAGGCTATGGGCCCTGACAACATCCCGGCTATCGTGCTGAAGACTTGTGCTCCAGAACTAGCCGCACCTCTAGCCAAGCTGTTCCAGTACAGCTACAACACTGGCATCTATCCGACAATGTGAAAAACTGCCCAGGTATGTCCTGTCCACAAAAAGCAGGACAAATCCAATCCGGCCAATTACCGCCCCATCAGTGATGGAAGGTGTCATCGACAGTGCTATCAAGCAGCACTTACTCACCAATAACCTGCTCACTGATGCTCAGTTTGGGTTCCACCAAAACCACTTGGCTCACGACCTCATTACAGCCTTGGTCCAAACATGGACAAAGGAGCTGAATTCCAAAGGTGAGGTGAGAGTGACTGCCCTTGACATCAAGGCAGCATTTGACCGAGTCTGGCATCAAGGAGCCCTAGTAAAACTGAAGTCAATGAGAATCACTCTCACCTCACCTCTGCTTCATCAATGGTCTTCCCTCCAACATAAGGTCAGAAATGGGGATGTTCGCTGATGACTGCACAGTGCTATTCACAACTCCTCAGATAATGAATCAGTCCATGCCCGCATGCAACAAGACCTGGACGACGTTCAGGCTTGGGCTGATAAGTAGCAGGTAACATTCGCGCCACAGAAGTGCCAGGCAATGACTATCTCCAACAAGCAAGAGTCTAACCACCGCCCCTTGACATTCAATGGCATTACCATCGCCGAATCCCCCACCATCAACATACTGTGGGTCACCATTGACTAGAAACTTAACTGGACCAGCCACATAAATACTGTGGCAACAAGAGCAGGTCAGAGGCTAGGTATTCTGCGGCAAGTGTCTCACCTCCTGACTCCCCAAAGCCTTTCCACCATCTACAAGGTACAAGTAAGGAGTGTGATGGAATACTCTCCACTTGCCTGGATGAGTGCAGCTCCAACAACACTCAAGAAGCTCGACACCATCCAGGACAAAGCAGCCCGCTTGATTGGCACCCCATCTACCACCTTAAACATTCACTCCCTCCACCACTGGCGTACCGTGGCTGCAGTGTGTACCATCTACAAGATGCACTGCAGCAACTCGCCAAGGCTTCTTCAGCAGCACCTCCCAAACCAGCGACTTCTTCCACCTAGAAGGACAAGTGCAGCAGGCGCATGGAAACACCAGCACCTCCAAGTTCCCCTCCAAGTCACACACCATCCTGACTTAGAAGTATATCGCCGATCCTTCATCGTCGCTGGGTCAAAATCCTGGAACTCTTATTTGAAGTGCTGAAGTGTCCAGAGAGTGGTGTGACAGGTTACTTCAAGGCTTCAGACCAGTTGCTCCCAGACATGGGTGCAGTATTTGTATCCCCCTTGGCCTGCAGCATGACAGGGAGAATGAGCAGAGGTGACACAGAGGATGACAAGCTGCTGGAAGAGGGAGGAGAGGGAGAAGGGTTCTTAGCAGGAGGCCATACCCACCCATGATCTTCAGGGAGCATTTCTCCTACCTCAGGCTCAGTGAGGAACAGTGTCTGCGACGTCTCCGCTTCACTAAGGATGTGCTCACTGAAATCTGCAACCTGTTGCAGGCAGACCTGCAGCTTCAGAGGCGGGCGAGGACGGCATTGCCAGTGGCTGTCAAGGTGAGCGTGGCCATGAACTTTCATGCGCGGGCTTGTTCCAGGCTGGAGCAAGCGATATTTTCAACATCTCCCCAAGCGAGTTCACTGAGGCTTTGTATGCAAAGAGGGCTGCATACATTTCATTCTCTCTTACCAGAGAGAAGCAGGTGGAGCGAGCACGCAGCTTTGCCAAGATAGCAGGCTTCCCCATGATGCAGGGTGACATTAATTGCACACACGTCACTTTGTGGGCGTCGCATGTGAATTCAGACATGTACCGCAATCGGAAGGGATTCCACTTCCTCAATGTCCACCCGGTGTGCAACCATACTCAGCGCATCATGCAGGTCAATGTTGGGTATCCTGGCAGCAGTCATGGTGCCTTTATTCTGCGGCTGTCCGCTGCATCATATGCATTTGAGCCACCACGTCAAACCAGAGGGTGGCTACTGGGTGACAAGGGGTATCTGCTGACCACCTGACTCATAACTCCGGTGCGTAACCCAAGCACACATGGGCAGCATGCATGTAACGAAAGCTATGCTGCCACACGGAATCTGATGGAGCAGACCATTGGGGTGCTTAAACAATGCTTCCGCTGCCTGGACCGCTCTGGAGGCGCCCTGCAGTACTCAATAGAGCGCATCTCAATATTCGTCGTGGTCTGCTGCATGCTCCACAACCTCGCCATCATGAGGGCATAGCCCCTCCCACCACTTATATGACAAAGAGCTGAGGTGGAGGAAGAGGAGGAGGAGGAAGGGAGGAAGCAACCAACACAGCCCCTTTCTGCCTAGGCTGTGCGTGATTGACTCATTTGACTCCGGTACCAGTGAACGTAACCCCAATTCCCCATTCACCAACAGTCCCACACCTTACCTTCCTCTGTTACTAACCATCATAGCTTCATCTTGGCCACAATGCTACAATAAAAGCCACCACAAAACAAACATTTCAAACCAAATTTATAAATCAAACCATCCAATATTACATTCCAATATCAAGTCATCACCCTTGTGCATTCCCTTAGTGCCTGTCTTCTGTGTGCCTTTGCCTGTCTTAGTGCTCCTACACAATGCTACCCCAGTGGCTGCAGCATGGCTGGTGGAAGATTGCTGACTTTCAGTGGGGGAGACAGCAGATGGCCTTGGAGGATGACCTCGAGGAGCTCTGAGCCTAGAAGGCCCGGCTTCGGACTGCACCACCTTGGCATGGGCAGCAGCAGTCCGGGCTGGCTGGCTGACAGGCAAAAGCAAGGGCACTGACTGAGTGACAGGGGTGGGAGGACAAATCCTGAGAGAGGACAGCAGGTTCATGCTCCAAGGAGGCACTGCCAGTCCCCTGGGGCAGCGCCTGAGCAATCCTGTTGGAAGCCAGATTGTTGGACTGCTGTGACACCCTGCAAGCCCCTTTCAACACTGGTAACCGCAGCCATGATGGCAGCAGTCTGTGCTTACATGGCAACAAGCTGAGCTTGCATGACTTCACTCTGAGCTTGCACTGCAGCACTCAGATGCTGGGTGGCTTCTGCTTGTGCTGCAGTAGAAGCTGAGCCATCGGCCATCAGATACTGCATCATGGTTGGGTCCACAAGTGCGCTAATGGCTTTGCCCACCACTTCCATGCTGGAAAGGATGGGCTCTAAGCTCTATGCAAAGCCCTGTGCGAGGTAGGTGCTGGACTCCTCCATGCTCCTTGACATTGCATTCAGGCTTTCTGGCAGGCCTGCCAATGCACCAAGCATCTTATTATGCATACCCATCAGCGTTCTTCTGTAGGTCCCCCCATCGAAGTCCTCATCTGAGTCCTGTGTAGTGGAACTCGTGTGCGACCTCGCCCTCGGGGGAGCTGGCACCTGCACTACCCTTTTCCCCTGCCCTGGCTGCAGCCCACTCGTGCCTGGAGTCTCACCACATAAAGATCCTGCCTCTATGCTACCCTCAAAGTACGCGGGATGTCAATACCTGAGCTGGTGGCTGCGAGTGTGAAATCGAGTGACGGTGCTCTGTCTTCAGCATCACTGCCTTCTTCCTCTTTTAGTTCCTGCTCCAGGTTGGAGTCCTTGGCTATCTGAAAGGAGAAAGGCACAAGGGCAAAGTTGTGGTGGGGAAGTGGGTGGGGGGAAAGCAAGAGGTGCATGCTTACACCATCTGTAGCTTGTAAATCAGAAGAGATTGTGGGATGAGGGTGAAGTGGGATGTGAGAAGGTGGATTAGGTATGAGGATTCTGTCTCCTACCTAATCCTGCTGCGCCGCTTGCCACGCGCTCAGCAGTGAACGCTCCAATGATCTCCAGTATCCTCTCCTCCATTCGGGTAAAGTCATGCAGGCACGCCTTCTCCCTGTGGGTAGTCCCTGCTGCCTGCGGTTATGAGCCACTTTGACCTGCAAGAGAGAAGGAAGTATGTCAGTGAATGTGGTGCAATGTGTTTGGGTGATGTGCCTGGCAAGATTGAATAGCTGGCAGTGTGTGCAAGCTGTGAGGTGTGGGTGTGAGGCTTGCAGCAGTGCTAAGTGTGTGAGGTTGAGGTGAAGCTATGAATGTGAGGAATGAATCGTAATTGATAGAGATTGTTGGTAGGTGAGTGAAGGGGGTGTGGTGAATTGAGCAATGTCTGAGGCTAGTGGTCCAGTTGTAAGGATATGTATGGCATTTGAAGATGAATTCACTGACCTTGACCACTCGTGAGGTTATTGAACTTCTTCCGGCACTGCACCCAGGTCCTCGGGGTTACACTGCTGGCATTGACCACAACGGCTATCTGCTCCCCTTGCCTTTTCCGCATTTGTCAGGAGGGCCTCCTTGCTCCCTGTTGAAACAGGACCTCTCTTCTCCTGTCCACCTCCTGCACCAAGACCTCCAAATGCTGCATCCGAGAACCTTGGAGCACACTCTCTACCCTGTTGTGCCATAGTACCTCTTCGTGCTCTCACACTGTTCTCCAGCCAGTTGAATCACCTGCTGCAGCCAAAATGCACTTCCCCTTTAAGAGGTGCAGGCTGGTTATAAGAAGTGCAGGCTAGCTTTAATTGGTGCTAGCCTCTCACGAACTTGGACCCCTTGCTGAGCGTGCAGCAACTCACCAGCACATTCAGCACTGGGCTGGACGCCACAATCATTCTAATTAGCAGGCAGCAGGAAGTTTGTGTGCTGCCTGCATTACTTTGAATGGACGCAGGTTGATCTCGCATCGCAATCGCCCATTTTCGGGGGCAAAACATTTTTTAGCCCAATGTTTTCTATAGCAGTACTACGTGCTATGGAAATAATAGATGTGAAAATCAGCCATCCCACTTCGCCGGTGACCCAAGAACCTGACCTTATTGGATTTCCCAAGGTCAGGCAATTTCCATGATCTTGGCTAACGGTTGTGCCAGTATTGACACATCTTGGGCACCCACTAGGTAGTGGGATGGGCAGAGTGGGGCGTGGGCAGTGGGTGCAGTGGGGGGGGGGGGGGGGGGTCAGCGTGGGGTCCGGGGAGGGGTGGGTCTGGGGCCTGGGGGCCATACGATGCAGATACGTTTATTAAAACCAAGGTGATCATGACTTTCGGGTGGCGAGTCGGGTGGGAAAGTTGTTTTTTTGACAGCGGGTCGGGAACCCGCTGTCAACTCGCTCCCATGCGCCTTTCCCACAGGCGCATCTGTCAGCGTGGAGCCGACCTGACCTGCAGTGGCGGGAGAAATCATTATGAGGTACTTTACAGGCACTTAAGAGCCTTTTTCCCCCCCCTACTTTTTAAATTTCCCTGCATGGCCACGGGATTGACACAGCTTGGGAAACATGTCTGTTAACCTGAGGCGTGAGTTCTGTGGCCATTGCTCCAGCTGATTACTTGACAGCATGGAAAACAAACCAAAATAAAAACATGTTGATTACATCAGCTAAAAGATTGATTGAGATTCTGTTCTACTTGAAAAGCTACTGGTAAATGTTAATTTTTCACTGACCATTCTTGGCTGTTGCCTTCCAACTGAACAGTAATTGAAGTGAATTGATCTGCACTATAAAAAATGACATATACATATACATTTTTGTGTTGTTTCTGGTCAGGTTTTTCTCACAGTATACTATGATTATCCAGTTACACATTAAATCAAGTCATCAACCGTAACAATTTCATTCTCACTCATTCCACTGGTTCAATTTGCTTTCAGTCCCTGAATATGACTAATATAATTTTTCAATCTAAGACTTTAGGGTGAATTTCTGCAGAGGTTCACTCACTTGTCCATTGTTAACTTCAACAGAAGAGCTGCATAAATCCCAGAAACACATTGTAAGCACCACTTACACTTTTTGTCTGGGATTCCGCTGCTCTTCTGCTGAACTTGCATAAGATTGTAAAGCCACCCCTTTACGATTACATTTAAAATCTGCTTAATTTTATGTATTACCTATACACACACATCTTTTACTTGTACCAGTTACTGATACAAAAGTCTATAGATTTGTGACTAAAGCACCAATAACTTACTAATTAATGTACATTTTTATTATGTGCTTGATCGTATTTGTAGACGGAATCATATTACTTAATGATAATTTTATTTAAATATTTCTTTGTCACTCATATATAACTTTTATTATATTATTGTACAGTAAAGATTCAACACCAACTATGTTAGATTAAACTTAACATGTAATGTGGCCGTGGTCCCTTTAAGGATCTCGGCTTAAAACGCATCATGAATGACGTCACCAGACCCGCTCCATCTAATTGGGCCGGGTAACGTGCTGGGCGGGCTTAATAGGCCCCATTAAGGTAAGTTCATTTTGTACAGTGGGATTGAGCCAGCAACGGGGTCAGGACGCACCACAGATACTGACCGCACCAGACCCGCCAAGGTAAGGAAAATTCCAGCCATAAAGCTTAAATATTATTCACAGGTCCAGGATGAGCGCTGTGGCTATCTGCCTCTCTTCCGCAGTCTTCTCTGCGCCTGGATGGGCTTGGAGAGGGAACACGCTCAAGGCATTCCACTACCGGTGGGCACCGCAGGACATACACCATTTAATCGACAGAGATAACAATAATATGATTTAGTTTTAATGTAATCTTCTTTAGTTTGGTTTGGACTTCACGTTTATAATGTTATGATAGTGGTGCTTCCTCAGATGAGGGGGCAGTTGTAGAGCTGTTTTTATTGGATCGATCAAATATAGGCATAAACTTAAATAATTCACAAAAATTATTTACATTTATCTTAAGAGTTGCCCAAGTCCTTTTCGTAATTCATCTATTAAGATTTGTCCCCAGAGATCTACCTTCTCTCATGAGCATAGAGCTGGCAATTAGTTCCTTTCGTGGTGCTTTCTTTGTACATGTGAATCTTCTTTCCCAATAATTTTGGGCTACCATACATGGACTAAAACAGTCCCCTCCCTCCAGAAGACACAGTGGTTCCACTTTATTCCCCCTGCTTGTGTGCTCTCCACCACTGGAGCTTCTGACCCACTTGCCCCTTCTGCCAATTCTTCCCCACGTCCAGTGGTGACAGCTTGAGCACAGAGCTTGGAGACAGAGCTGGGTGAAGTGCAATCGGAGTGAATCGCAAGCAGAGTGAAAGAATTTGGTGATAGTAGGAATTCACTGGTAGGTGTACTCTTTTTGGTGCGATCAATAAACAAATAAACCGTAACTTAACAAAAATACATCAAATGAAACATAACAAATTAAATTAAAATTTGGTTTCTGGGGGTGATGATGCACTCCAGTCCCTGCGGTGCCCACCGGTCGTGGAAGGCCTCGAGTGTGCCGGCGGACACCGCATGCTCCATCTCCAGGGCCACCCGGGCGCGAACATGGCCGCGGAAGAGAGGCAGGCAGTCGGGCCGAACGACCCCCTCGACCGCCTGCACTGGTCGGTGCAAGGTAAGTAATCATCAGATTAGAATTTAGCTTTTGTCTTGTAACATAAAAGAAACTGCAAGGTCAGTGGCAGTAAGCAGTTAACAGACAATCAGCTGTAGTTTGGTTGCTTGATCAGATGGTAAAAGCTGTGATCTAGAAGCTGATTAAGCAGTTGTAACTTGTTTGATCCTCAAAAGGTATATATTAGGCACTAGTTTGCAAAAGCATAGAGCTTGGAGACAGAGCTGGGTGATGCGCAATCGGAGTGAGCCCGTGGATAGAGGGCCTGTTTTGTAGTGTTGATCCCCTGCACAAAGCTGGAGTGTTGCGTGCGAGACCCTGGGTGCCCCTTCCCTGGCTTGCTGAGCCATTTGTGTTAGTGCTGAAGCAGTTTTCCCATTTTTTGATGTTCGGAAGCAAATTCAGCTTTAAGAGCTGAATAATCACATTTAGGACTTCTTTTTAATGTTAATTTATTGTTTGAAAGGCAGTAAGGGCTGAAAACTGCATTTTTTCGCTGTATTTTAATTTTGTATTACTTCTGAGTGCATTACCCCTTTAATTCATAGCCCTTTTAATTGCCCAAAATTCCTTGCGAGCACCACAGCCTTGCTCCCAGAGGCTGTGCGAAGCTCAAACGCCATTTCAGGACATAAGAACATAAGAAATAGGAGCAGGAGTAGGCCATTCGGCCCCTTGAGCCTGCTCCACCATTCAATATGATCATGGCTGATCTGATCTTGGCCTCAACTCCACTTTTTTGCCTGTTTCCCATAACCCTTGATTCCCCTGTAGTTCAAAAATCTGTCTATTTCAGCCTTGAATATATTCAATGACTCAGCCTCCACAGCTCTCTGGGGTAGAAAATTCCAAAGATTCACGACCCTCTGAGAGAAGAAATTCCTCCTCATCTCTGTCTTAAATGGGCGACGCTTTATTCTGAAATTATGCCCCCTAGTTCTAGATACCCCCACGAGGAGAAACATCCTCTCAGCATCTACCCTGTCAAGCCCCCTCAGAATCTTATATGTTTCAATAAGATCACCTCTCATTCTTCTAAACTCCAATGAGTATAGGCCCAACCTGCTCAACCTTTCTTCATAAGAAACCCCTTCATCTCCGGAATCAACCTAGTGAACCTTCTCTGAACTGCCTCCAATGCAAGTATATCCCTCTTTAAATAAGGAGACCAAACTGTACGCAGTACTCCAGGTGTGGTCTCACCAATGCCCTGTACAGTTGTAGCAAGACTTCCCTACTTTTATACTCCATCCCCCTTGCAATAAAGGCCAACATTCCATTTGCTTTCCTAATTACTTGCTGTACCTGCATGCTAACTTTTTTTGTTTCATGTACGAGGACACCCAGATCCCTCTGTACCGCAGCATTCTGTAGTCTCTCTCCATTTAAATAATATTTTGCTTTTCTATTCTTCCTACCAAAGTGCATAACCTCACATTTTCCCACATTATATTCCATCTGCCAAATTTTTGCCCACTCACTTAACCTATCTATATCCCTTTGCAGACTCTTTGGGCTGGATTTTGTCAGTGTGGGTGGGCTGGGGCGTGTCAGGTGGAAATCGTGTCAGGACCCCGACTCCTAAGTGATGTGTTGAAAAAGTGGGATTTTCCCCTAATTGGGCAATTTATTTCCTGCGTGTGGGAACCACTGGCCCAATGAATCTTTCCATACAGAAAGTCGCCTCCGATGACGTCATCAATGCTGCTGGATTTAAGGCCTGCAAGCAGCCTTGATTCTTCTGGAGACTGGAAACGCTTTGGACATTGTATGAAGGACTTCATTTACTGACCATGTCCACCAGCAAGCAAAAGTGTGCACCTCGCTTTGATGAGCCCTCCCTCCAAGCTCTGGTGCAGGGAGCAAGACCTAATAAGGAGGTATTCATCCCTTCCTCAGGGAGAAAAAAGCCACCACAACAGACTAAAGCTGTGTGGCTGCAAGTGGCCCAGGAGGTCAATGCCATCTCTATGTGCCGCAGAACCTGGCTGCAGTGCAGGAAGAGGTTTCATGACCTTCTCCGCACAGGAAAAGTGAGTATGACTTTCTCATCACCCTCAATCTGATCCCCATCCCCTCTCCTCACCAGCACTCTGCTTTGCCAACCTCTTCCTGCACATCCCACTTGACACTGACATCCCTGCACCCTTACCCATTCCCTCTCTCTCTATGGTCACATTCACTTAACTATTCGACCATGCAGCCCTCACAGTCCCTATCACTGTGACGCAATGACAACAACTTACAACACACAGGGAGGGCCCTTTGTCTCCTTCTAAGCATCTATGCTATGGATTCTCTACACTCACTCCTTCATTCTCACTCAAACTCCACTTGTGTCCCTCATTGCAGGAAAAGAGAGCCCACAATAAGAGGGAAAGAGCGAGGACAGGAGGAGGGCCACCCTCAGTAGCCCAGCTCACCACCTCGGAGGAGGCGGCCCTGGAAATTGCCGGGATCAAGGAGGATTCCCAAGTGGGGGACGGACAGGCGGGTGCATCACAGCAAGCTGGTGACAGAATAGTTTGGCATCTCTCTCATTGACATTGCACGAGTGACTGATAATGATTCTGATACTCTAACAGATTGACTTATGATCATCTGCACAATTCAATGTGCATGCAACCTTTACCTCACATCTCTAACTCTTTCCTTTACTCCCCCACAGGACCATCGAGAGCCCCCGTCCCCACTGTCCAGGAGGAAGAGCCTGAGCTTCCAGACTCCTCAGAGGAAGCTGCAACCTCTGAGGGCGTTCCGTCAGCAGAATTAAGCGCACCCTGCACCAGCGCAGACACTCACACCTCGGTGGGACTTTCGGGACATAGAGTAGAGTTGTCACCTGGTGTATCACAGCTCACAAGTGAGCATCAGCAGATGGTGGAGACAGGGACAGCAGTGGAGAGTCCTTGTCGCAGTGGAGAGGATGCTCCCAGCTCGGCTCCGCTGCATGTCGACCCTGTGCCTCCGGGTCCATCCAGAAGGAGAGCAGTGCTGGAACTCCAGGAACAGGTGCAGGAGTCTCTGGCAGGTTTTGTTTCCAGGGTCGCTGCAAGTGTGGAGCGAATGGAGGAGTCCATCGCTAACATGAACAGAGCCTTGTGGAGGCGTTGGCGCATGAACGCATCACCATGGAAAGGATGGCAACCTCCTTGGAAAGGATGGCTACCTCCATGGTAAGGCTGGCTACCGTAGAGGAGAGGATGGCTACGTCCATGGAGGAGCTTAGTCGCCAAGGTATGGAAAACATGGTAATTGTTCAGAATAGACTGACATCTATTGAGGAGCGATGGTCAGCTATTGAGCAAACAAATCAGACCTTCATGCAAGTCCTCTGGAGTAGGACTTTCAGTGCAGAAACGGGTCCTCATGGCCCCCCTGCAGTGCAGCAAGGTGCTGTCCAGCCACTTGCTAGCTCTGAAGTGGGGCTGACCCATGAGAGGGATGTTGGTGGCATACAACAAAGAAGTGGGGGCTCCTCTCCAAGCGCTCACACGACCATGCCACTGCAGAGCCCTCGGTCAGAGCCCCACCAGAGTCCCCACCCAACTGAGATCGGCGTCTCAACCCCTGCACAGCCGCAGGAGCAGCAGACTGTTGCCGAGCCCTCACAGAGGACGCCCGCCAAAGGTGTCGAGACAGGAGCAGCAAGAAGTGAGCAAGGGGCCTCCACATCTGCTGAAGCCACAGGGGAAGCACCACGTAGGAGCACGCGTAAGAGGAAGATAATGCACAAGTAGTCACAAGGGTAGTCACTTGGGTGTAATGTTGTGTTTAATTTTGAAAAGCCATCAGTTGCTTATTGTCATAAAAAATTATGATGGCAAACTGTTGCAGTTGTGGCATGTGTCATTTCGCTAATGGGACTTCCACATTGAGGGCTTAGGGCGACTTGCAATTGTCAGTATGGTGGTCAGAGTGATAGGAATCCGCAGGTTCTTGGCCATTGTCGATGGTCTGATAAGAAGATGCGAGGCAAAAGTGTTTGATTGTGCAGGCTAAGCAAGTCTGGCCAAGA
The DNA here is from genome assembly GCA_030390025.1 of Squalus acanthias. Classification (NCBI taxonomy): domain Eukaryota; kingdom Metazoa; phylum Chordata; class Chondrichthyes; order Squaliformes; family Squalidae; genus Squalus; species Squalus acanthias. Next base: position 150,159,865 of record CM059426.1, on the reverse strand, counting down.
TGAGTGCGTCCCTTGCATCCTGGGCAGCAATATGGTCGCGCGCTGGTGCCTTCTGGCCTGTGCAGCTTCAGGTGGGTGAGCAGCAGCTTGGCGCTCCTGTTGTTGCTGCTGCTGTTGGTGGTGCTGTTGTTCATGGTTCTGCTGCTGCCACGGCTGGTCTTCGTCCGAATCTGATGTCCAGGAGGAAAGGAAATAAATGGTTCCCATGCTTCTGGTATATGCATCAGTTGAGGAAGCGCTCAGTCAAGGTGGCGAGAGGGGTTTCCCAGGAGGTCACACTGGAGATGGGTGTCAGGCTCCAAACTTCCACAACAATGGGTATGCCTGCTAAAAGATTCCCCAGACCTGAGACAACAAAGTTCTGCCACCTGCAAATGATGATTGCTGAAAACTCCTTTTTAATGGTGGAGCTGCAGCTGTTAGTAAGCAGTCCACTTGTGAGGCCGCCAGGATTCACTGGCGTGTTCCAGAGGAGACGTCCAGGACGTGGGAAAAGTGGGAAAATCAGAAAGGCCTCTCAAAATGAGATTATAGAGTCACTTAACTGGTTGTTAAGGGCCTTAAGGGCCTATCCCGCCTCTTGGAGGCGGGATGGAAATGGGGTCAGAAAACACGCATTTGGGAAAATTGCTCGGAGGCGGGATGGAGGCGGGATTGGGCCCGCCCGCCATTTTTTGTGATTTTACCACCTCACGCACCTCCAATCCCGCCTCCTTGGGCCTGGCAAAATCGAGCCCACTGTGTCCTCCTCACAATTGGCTTTCCCACCTATCTTTGTACCGTCAACAAATTTGGCTACAGTACACTTGAGCCCTTCATCCAAGTCATTAATATAGATTGTAAATAGTTGAAGCCCCAGCACTGATCCCTGTGGCACCCCACAAGTTACAGTTTGCCAACCTGAAAATGACCCATTGATCCCGACTCTCTGTTTTCTATTAGTTAGCCAATCCTCTATCCGTGCTAATATATTACCCCCAACACCATGAGCTCTTATCTTGTGCAGTAACTTTTTATGTGGCACCTTATTGAATGCCTTTTGGAAATCCAAATAGATTACATATACTGGTTCCCCTTTATCCACCCTGCTCGTTACATCCTCAAAGAACTCTAATAAATTTGTCAAACACGATTTCCCTTTCATAAAACCATGTTGACTCTGCTTGATTGTATTATGATTTTCTAAATGTCCTGCTACTACTTCCTTAATAATGGATTCCAGCATTTTCCCAATGACAGATGTTAGGCTAACTGGCCTATAGTTTCCTGCTTTCTGTCTCCCTTCTTTCTTGAATAGGGGCGTTACATTTGCAGTTTTCCAATCCACTGGGACCTTTCCAGAATCTAGGGAATGTTGGAAGATTACAACCAACGCATCCACTATCTCTGCAGCCACTTCTTTTAAGACTCTAGGATGCAGGCCATCAGGTCCAGGGGACTTGTCGACCTTTAGTCCCATTCGTTTGCCTAGTACCTTTTCTCTAGTGATAGTGATTGTTTTAAGTTCCTCCCTCCCTTTTGCCCCTTGATTTTCCACTATTATTGGGATGCTTTTAGTTTCTTGTACTGTGAAGACAGATACAAAATATTTGTTAATAGTCTCTGCCATTTCCTTGTTTCCCATTATTAATTCCCCAGTCTCATCCTCTAAGTGACCAACATTTACTTTAGCTAATACAAAAGCAAAATACTGCGGATGCTGGAAATCTGAAATAAAAACAGAAAATGCTGGAAATACTCAGCAGGCCAGGCAGCATCTGTGGAGAGAGAAACAGAGTTAACGTTTCAGGTCACTGACCCTTCGTTTGACGTTAACTCTGTTTCTCTCTCCACAGGTACTGCCTGACCTGCTGAGTATTTCCAGCATTTTCTGTTTTTATTTACTTTAGCTACTCTCTTCCTTTTTATATTCTTGTAGAAGCTCTTACTGTCTGTTTTTATATTTCTTGCTAGTTTACCCTCATAATCTATTTTCTCCCTCTATTATTATTTTAGTCATCCTTTGCAAGTTTCTAAAAATTTCCCAATCTTCTGGCCTACCACTAATCTTCGCAACTTTGTATGCCTTTTCTTTTAATTGGATACACTCCTTAACTTTCTTAGTTAGCCACAGATGGTTCATCCTTCTTGTAGAGTCTTTCTTTCTCACTGGAATATAGCTTTGTTAAGAGTTATGAAATAACTCCTTAAAAGTCTTACCTTTTAATCTATTTTCCCAGTCCACTTTAGCCAACTCTGTCTTCATACCTTTGTAATTGCCTTTATTTAAGTTTAAGACACTAGTTTCAGACCAAAGTTTCTCACCCTCAAACTGAATGTGATATTCTATCATCTTATGATCACTCTTCCCTAGAGGATCCTTTACTATGAGAACTTTGCCTTGGAGATCTCCACTAACGCCAGCAGGAGCGCATTGCATGGAAGGTTAGCGATGCGCCACCAATCTCCAGCCCCCCAGATGAATTTATTCTCCCCAGCCTTGCGGACATTTTCAGCAGCCGTTAACTCCAGTTGCTGATGACACCAGCAACTTTTGTGGCAAACACGAATTTCTAGGCCTTTGTGTTTCATATCTTAGTGGCTCTTGTTAAAGTTGAGTGAATAATTTTGTCTCTTTTCTCTCTAAGTTAAACTAAGAAATTTAGTTAGTAGTCTAATAAATAGAGACATGGCAGGGCAGCTCAGTCCCATCGAATACACATCCTGTGCCACGTGGGAAATCCAGGATGCTGATTGTGTTCTGGACAACCACATGTGCAGGAAGTGTCATCAGCTGGAGGAGCTCGAGCTCCGGGTTTCGGAGCTTGAGCAGCGGCTGGCGTCACTGCAGTGCATCTGCGAAGCTGAGAGCTATGTGGAATAACATTTCAGGAGGTAGTCACCCCACAGCTTAAGAGTTTGCAGGCAGAGAGGAAATGGGGGACCGCCAGATAGACAAGGAGGACCTGGCAGGTAGTGCAGGAGTTCCCTGAGTGCATCTCACTCTCTAAGCGATATTGGTGAGGGTGATGGTACCTCTGGGGAGTATAGCCAGAGCCAAGTCCACGGTGCCATGGGTGGCTCAGCTGTACGGGGGGGGTGGGGGGCAAGGAGGAAGGTCAGAAAAGCAATAATGATAGGGGATTGAATAGTTTGGGGAACAGACAGGCGTTTCTGCAGCTGCAGGCGTGACTCTAGGATGGTTTGTTGCCTCCCTGGTGCCAGGGTGAAGGATGTTACTGAGCGGCTGCAGGACATTCTGAGGGGGGAGGGTGAACAGCCAGAGGTCGTGGTCCATATCAGCACCAATGACATAGGTAGGAAGAGGGATGAAGTCCTGCAGGCAGATTTTAGCAAGCTAGGAAAGAGATTAATAAGCAGGACCTCAATGGTAGTAATCTCCGGATTACTTCCAGTGCCACGCGCAAGTGAGTACAGAAATAGGAGGATAGAGCAGATGAATGCATGGCTGGAGAAATGGTGCAGGAGGGAGAGCTTTAGATTCCTGAGGCATTGGGATCAGTTTTGGAGGAGGGGGTACCTGCACAAGCCGGACATGTTGCACCTCAACAGGGCCAGGACCAATATCCTCGCGGGGAGGTTTGCAAGTGCTCTTGAGGAGGGTTTAAACGAGCTTGACAGGGAGATGGGAATCTGAGCATAGATTCAAAAGGGAGAAAATGCAAGCTGGAAATGGAAGGCAGTAAATTAGTAAGTGAGTTTGGAAGGCAGAGGAAACAAAGGCTAGAAAATAGGCAACAAAGGGGTTTGGCAGTGCTTAATGATATATACTTCAATGCAAGGAGTCTAGTAAATAAGGCAGATGAGCTGTGGAAGTATGGTATTGTAGCTATTACTAAAACATGGCTGAAAGAAGGGCAGGACTGGCAGCTCAACATTCCTGGTTACAGGGTTTTCAGATGAGATGGAGAGGGGTATAAAAAAGGAGGGGGTATTGCAATATTGGTCAAAGAAACAATTACAGCTGTGAGGAGGGATGATCTGTTAGAAAAATCATCAAATGAGGCCCTATGGGTTGAATTGAAGAACAAAAAAGGGGCAATTATACTGCTGAGAGTGGACTATAGACCCCCAAATAGTCAGAGGGAGATAGAAGAGCAAATATGTAGGCAAATTTCTGAGACGTGCATAAACAATAGGGCAGTAATAGTAGGGGATTTCAACTACCCTAATATTAACTGGGATAGAATCAGTGTAAAAGGTATAGAGGGCACAGAATTCTTAAAATGCATTCAGGAGAACTTTTTTAACCAGTACGTAGCAAGGCCAACAAGAGAGGGGATGGTTCTGGACTTAGGGAATGAAGCTGGGCAGGTGGAAAGGATATCAGTGGGAGACCATTTTAATGATCATAATTCAGTTAGTTTTAGTGTAGTTATGGAAAAGGACAAAGATAGACCAGGAGTAAAAGTTCTCAATTAGGGAAAGGCCAATTTTACTAAGCTGAGATGTGATTTAGCAAAAGTGGACTGGAAACAGCTACTTGAAGGTAAATCAGTGTCAAAGCAGTGGGAGGCATTCAAGGAGGCGACAGCAATGGTTCAGAGCAAATATGTCCCCACAAAGAAAAAGGGTGGGACTCCCAAATCTAGAGCCCCCTGTTTGTCAAGGGACATACAGGGTAAGATTAGGCAAAAAAGGGAAGCTTATGTCAGATACCGAGAGCTAAATACTGCAGAAAACCTAGAGGAGTATAGAAAGTGCAGGGGTGAAATTAAAAAGGAAATTTGGTAAGCAAAGAGAGAGCATGAAAAAATCTTGGCAAGTAACACCAAGGAAAACCCAAAGATGTTTTATAAATACATAAAGAGTAAGAGGACAACTAAAGAAAGAGTAGGGCCTATTAGAGACCAAAAAGGTAACCTGTGTGTGGAGGTGGAAGATGTGGGTATGGTTCTTCATGAATACTTTGCATCTGTCTTCACAAAAGAGAAGGACGATGCAGACATTGTAGTTAAGGAGGAGGCGTGTGAAATATTAGATGAGATAAACATAGTGAGAGAGGAAGTATTAAGGGGTTTAGCATCTTTGAAAGTAGATAAATCGGCAGGCCCAGATGAAATGTATCCCAGGCTGTTAAGAGAAGCAAGGGAGGAAATAGCGGAGGCACTGACCATCATTTTCCAATCCTCTCTGGCTACAGGTGTGGTGCCAGCGGACTGGAGGACAGCTAACATTGTACCGTTGTTTAAAAAGGGATAGACCAAGTAATTACAGGCAAGTCAGCCTAACCTTGGTGGTGGACAAATTATTGGAAAAAATTCTGAGGGACAGTATTAATCGTCATTTAGAAAGGCACAGATTAATCAGTGACAGTCAGCATGGATTTGTTAAGAGAATGTCGTGTCTGACTAACTTGATTGACTTTTTTGAGGGGGTAATAAGGAGGATCGATGAGGGTAGCACGTTTTATGTAGTCTACATGGATTTTAGCAAGGCTTTTGACATGGTCCGGCAAGGCAGACTGGTCAGAAAAGTAAAAGCCCATGGGATCCAAGGGAAAGTGGCAAGTTGGATCCAAAATTGGCTCAGTGGCAGGAAGCAAAGGGTAATGGTCGACGGGTGTTTTTGTGACTGGAAGGCTGTTTCCAGTGGGGTTCCGCAGGGCTCAGTACTAGGTCCCTTGCTTTTTGTGGTATATATCAATGATTTAGGCTTCACTGTAGGGGGCATGATTAAGAAGTTTACAGATGATACAAAAATTGGCTGTTTGTTTGATAGTGAGGATGAAAGCTGTAGACTGCAGGAAGATATCAATGGACTGGTCAGGTGGGCAGAAAAGTGGCAAATGGAATTCAATCCGGAGATGTGTGAGGTAATGCATTTGGGGAGGGCTAACAAGGAAAGGGACTACACAATAAATGGTAGAATACTGAGAAGTGTAGAGGAACGGAGAGACCTTGGAGTCCATGTCCACAGATCCCTGAAGGTAGCAGGACAGGTAGATAAGGTAGTTAAGAAGGCATACGGGATACTTTCCTTTATTAGCTGAGGCATAGAATATAAGAGCAGGGAGGTTATGCTTGAACTGTATAAAACCCTAGTTAGGCCACAGCTAGAGTACTGTGTACAGTTCTGGTCACCACATTACAGGAAAGATGTCGTTGCACTAGAGAGGGTACAGAGGAGATTTACAAGGACGTTGCCAGGACTGGAGAATTTTTTGAAAAATTGGATAGGCAGGGGTTGTTTTCTTTGGAACAGAGGAGTCTGAGGACAGACTTAATTGAGGTGTATAAAATTATGAGGGGCCTAGATAGAGTGGATAGGAAGGACCTATTTCCCTCAGAAGAGAGTTCAATAACCAGGGGGCATAGATTTAAAGTAATTGGTAGATGGATTAGAGGGGAGTTGAGGAGAACTTTTTTCACCCAGAGGGTGGTGGGGGTCTGGAACTCACTGCCTGAAAGGGTGGTAGAGGCAGAAATCCTCATCACATTTAAAAAGTACTTGGATGTGCACCTGAAGTGCCGTAACCTACAAGGCTACGGACCAAGTGCTGGAAAGTGGGATTAGGCTGAATAGCTCTTTTTCAGCCGGCACAGACACGATGGGCTGAATGGCCTCCTTCTGTGCCATAAATTTCTATGATTCCATGATGACGACTCTGCTGAGGCACCTCTATTACCTTGCCTGCTGCCACCTGTGCTCCATTTGTGATTCTAACTACTTCTGACCTTGGACTCAGACCTGTGTCCTGGATTGCTTCTCATCCTATACCGCTGTGCTTCCTATCCCCATTTTCTCCTTTCAGTGTACACATCTCAGTGCTCCCAGTCCCCTCAGTCCTCCTACAATTCAGCCTCTACCAAGTACTATCACACTCCTTCCATGTCTAAGCTATGCACCATTGCTTCCATATCATCAACCATCTGCTCCAGGGCACTTGCAATCCCAGACCCCAGCTTCGACAGTGCATGTTGCAATACCTCACTGACAGCCTCCTCCAGTCTGATTCCAGTCCCCAACTCCAACCTGGTGCATGTTGCCCACACCTTCCTACATCTTGCACACACCCTACATCTTAAAATTTTTTTGTCACGAGCAATGTCTCAGTCTTTTTTACGTAGAATATACATCACAGAAACAGGCCATTTGGCCCAACTATCAGTGCTGGTGTTTATACTCCACACGAGTCCTGTGATTAAGTTTGCAATCAGTCCAATATGCAGAACAGCAATTTTACAATCAAAATTTAAAATACAAATCAAATGCAATTTGTATTTAGAAACAGTGGAAATCTTGCCTGTATTCTTATTCTAGCAACATTTTCATAATTCTAAGCACCATGGGGCTAAGAGTAAAGAACTATTACATACCCACTGTTACAATTAAGGGCTCTCTATATACTACTTTCTGAGCCCAGCCCAAAGGCCCACTTCAATTGGTGGGGCCCACACTTCTTATGAAACCGAAGGTGACCATATAGGTGAAGTAATCTGGAAGGTACTGTGCCCAGGCAAACAGTAACCCCATTTAGTGTTGACATAAACACATGAAATGGGATATTTACAGAATCTTCCACTCATCCCACTTGTTAACTGCCTGATGAAGTAACGATTTACTGAACAAATATATAGGGTCCCAATTATACCCCACTTTTCTTTGGCCTCTGAATTGGGACAAATAAGGATAATACAAAAGGAACCTTCCCAATTACACAACACTGCCGATCAAAGAGATAGACCGTGGCACAGAAACTGTCTGACAGTTTTCCCGATAGAACCTGTGAAACAAAGCTAAGCAACTCTGATACATGAATGATTGCATTCCCCTGGCGAGCTGATCAGCAGTGATAACATCTTCTTCCTCTTCCGTGCCTAGTGGCACATGAGGCAACCTCTTTCCTCCACTGCTTTTACATCCAGCAGATCATGCTCGGTTGTTTCATAACTAAGATCCTTTTTAAGTGGGCAGGTTGTTAGCCTAGCTCACAACCTTACCAGGAGGGCAGGCGAGATGCGATAAAGGGGTCTCCACTCCACTCACATATCGGACACAGGTATCTCACTGGATATCAACCCAGTATTCAGAAACTGGAACTCTTGTCTCCATTTACCAGGGCTGTCTGGAGTGGGACTCAACCCCATAGCGTTCTGACTCAGAGGCAGGAATACTACTACTGAACCAAGGCTCACTCCATGTTGCTGAAGATGAACTATATTATAATACGTCATTCTGTCATGCAGGGGTATTCATTAGAATCATACAACACAGAAGGAGGCCATTCAGCTCTCTGAAAGAGCTACCAATTAGTCCCACTCCCCTGCTCTTTCCCCATAGCCCTGCAAGTTTTTTCCTTTTTAAGTAGAGATCGAATTTCCTTTTGAAAGTTACTATTGAATCTGCTTTCACCACCCTTTCAGGCACTGCATTCCATATCATAACAACTCGCTGAGTATAAAAATTCTTCTCATCTCCCCTCCCCCCACCCCGGCTTTTTTGCAAATTATTTTAAATCTGTGTCCTCTGGTTACTGACCTTACTGGCAGTGGAAACAGTTTCTCCCTACTTACTCTATCAAAACTCCTCATAATTTTGAACACCTCTATTAAATCTCCACTTAACTTTCCCGGCTCTAAGGAGAACAATTCCAGCTTCTCTAATCTCTCCAGATAACTGAAACCCCTTATCCCTAGTACCAACTCTTTACAATCTATATTAACAATTTGGAGGAGGGGACCGAGTGTAACATATCAAAGTTTGCAGATGATACAAAGATGGGAGGGAAAGTAGAGAGTGAGGAGGACATAAAAAACCTACAAGGGGATATAGACAGGCTGGGTGAGTGGGCGGAGATTTGGCAGATGCAATACAATATTGGAAAATGTGAGGTTATGCACTTTGGCAGGAAAAATCAGAGAGCAAGTTATTATCTTAATGGCGAGAAACTGGAAAGTACTGCAGTACAAAGGGATCTGGGGGTCTTGGTGCAAGAAAATCAAAAAGTTAGTATGCAGGTGCAGCAGGTGATCAAGAAAGCCAATGGAATGTTGGCTTTTATTGCTAGGGGGATAGAATATAAAAACAGGGAGGTATTGCTGCAGTTGTATAGGGTATTGGTGAGACCGCACCTGGAGTACTGCATACAGTTTTGGTGTCCATACTTAATAAAAGACATACTTGCTCTCGAGGCAGTACAAAGAAGGTTCACTCGGTTAATTCCGGGGATGAGGGGGTGGACATACGAGGAGAGGTTGAGTAGATTGGGACTCTACTCATTGGAGTTCAGAAGAATGAGAGGCGATCTTATTGAAACATATAAGATTGTGAAGGGGCTTAATCGGGTGGACGCGGTGAGGATGTTCCCAATGATGGGTGAAACTAGAACTAGGGGACATAATCTTAGAATAAGGGGCTGCTCTTTCAAAACTGAGATGAGGAGAAACTTTTTCACTCAGAGGGTAGTGGGTCTGTGGAATTTGCTACCCCAGGAAGCTGTGGAAGCTACTTCATTAAATAAATTTAAAACAGAAATAGACCGTTTCCTAGAAGTAAAGGGAATTAGGGGTTACGGGGAGCGGGCTGGAAATTGGACATGAGTTTGAGTTCGGATCGGGCAAGGCCCTGTGGGTGGCGGAGCGGGCCCAGGGGCCGAGTGGCCTGGTCCTGCTCCTACTTCTTGTGTTCTTTAGAGTTGAGGTTGGATCAGATCAGCCATGATCTCATTGAATGGCGGAGCAGGCTCGAGGGGCCGATTGGTCTACTCCTGCTCCTATTTCTTATGTATGTTCTTATGTTCAAACATCTTCTGCACCCTCTCCAAGGCCTTGACGTCCTTTCTAAAGTGGGATGCCCAGAATTGGACACAATACGCTAGCTGAGGGCTAACCAGTGATTTATAAAGGTTTAGCATAACTTCTTTGATTTGTACTCTATGCCTCTATTTATAAAGCCATGGATCCCATGTGCTTTTTTAACAGCTTTATCAACTTGTGCTGCCACCTTCAAAGATTTGTGTATGTGAACCCCCAGGTCTCCCTGTTCCTGCACCCACTTTGAAATTGTACCATTTAATTTATTCTGCCCCTCCTCATTTTTCCTTCCAAACTGCATCACTTACACATTTCTTTGCATTAAATTCCATCTGTCATGTGTCTATCCATTTCACCAGTCTATGTCCTCCTGCTCACTGCTTACTACATTTCCAAGCTCTGTAAACTTTGAAATTATTCCCTCCATACTCAAGTCCAGGTCACTGATATATATCGAAAAGAGCAGTGGTCCTAATACCATCCTCTGGGGGACATCACTGTATACTTCCCTCCAGTCTGAAAAAGAACTGTTCATTACTACTCTCTGTTTTCTGTCTTGCAGCCAATTTCTTATCCACGCTGCCACTGCCCCTTTAATCCCATGGGCTTCAATTTTGCAAACAAGTCTATTATGTGACACTTTATCAAACGCCTTTTGAAAGTCCCTGTACACAACATCAACTGCACGACCTTCATCAGCCCTCTTTGTTATTTCATCAAAGAACTCAATCAGTTTAGTCAGAGACACGATTTGCCTTTAACAAATTCATGTTGGCTGTCATTTATTAACCCATGTTTTTTCAAGTGACAATTAATTTTGTCCCAGATTATGGTCTCTGGAAGTTACACATTAGGCTGACTGGCCTGCAGTTACCTGGTTTATCTCTCTCCCCTTTTTGAACATGGGTGTAACATTTGAAACCCTCCAGTCCTCCAATACATAGCCATATCCAAGGAGGACTGAAAGATTGTGGCCAAAGCCTTCGCTATTTCCACCCTTCCCTCAGCAACCTGGGATGCATCCCATCTGGACCAGGTGTTTTTCTACTTAAAACTACAAAGATATTAATAGCTTAAGTGAATGAGCAAAACTGTGTCAAATGGATTTCAATGTAGGCAAGTGTGAGGTCATCCACATTGGGCCTAAAAAGGATAGATCAGAGTACTTTCTAAATGGTGAAAAGCTAGAAAGATTTGAGCTCCAAAGAGACTTAGGGGTCCATGTACATAGATCATTAAAATGTCATGGAGGCGCTCACTGAAATCTGCCACCTGTTGCAGACAGAACTTGGATGAAGGGACCGAAGATATGGTTGCTAAATTTGCTGATGACACAAAGATAGGTAGGAAAGTAAATTGTGAAGAGGACATAAGGAGGTTACAAAGGGATATAGATAAGTTAAGTGAGTGGGAAAAGATCTGGCAAATGGGATATAATGTGGGAAAATGTGAAATTGTCCATTTTGGCAGGAAGAATAAAAAAGAAGCATATTATCTAAATGGTGAGAGATTGCAGCGCTCTGAGATGCAGAGGGATCTGGGTGTCCGAGTGCATGAATCACAAAAGGTTACTATGCGGGTACAGCAAGTAATTAGGAAAGCTAATAGAATGTTATTGTTTATTGCGAGGGGAATTGAATACAAAAGTAGGGAGGTTATGCTTCAGTTATACAGGGCATTGGTGAGACCACATCTGGAGTACTGTGCACAGTATTGGTCTCCTTATTTAAGGAAGGATGTAAATGCATTGGAAGCAGTTCAGAGAAGGTTTACTAGACTAATACCTGGAATGAGCGGGTTGTCTTATGAGGAAAGGTTGGACAGGCTAGGCTTGTATCCGCTGGAGTTTAGAAGAATAAGAGGTGACTTGATTGAAACATATAAGATCCTGAGGGGTCTGGACAGGGTGGATGTGGAGAGGATGTTTCCTCTTGTGGGAGAATCTAGAACTAGGGGTCACCCATTTAAGACCGAGATGAGGAGAAATTTTTTCTCACAGAGGGTCGTGAGTCGTTGGAACTCTCTTCCTCAGAGGGCGGTGGAAGCAGAGTCTTTGAATATTTTTAAGGCAGAGGTAGATAGATTCTTGGTAAGCAAGGGGGTGAAAAGTTATCGGGGGTAGGCGGGAATGTGGAGTAATCGGATCAGCCATGATCTTATTGAATGGCGGAGCAGGCTCGAAGGGCCAAGTGGCCTACTCCTGCTCCTAATTCATATGTTCGTAACTGCAGCCTCAGAGCAGGGTGAGGACCGCATTGCCAGTGCCTGTCAAGGTGAGTGTGGCCACGAATTTTTATGCGCTGGGCTCCTTCCAGGCTGGAGCAGGCGATATTTCCAACATCACCCAGTTTGCTGTGCACCGTTGTATAAAGGAGGTCACTGAGGCTCTGTATGCAAAGAGAGGTGAATACATTTCATTCTCTCTTGCCAGAGAGAAGCAGGCGGAGCGAGCACGGGGTTCGTCACGATAGCAGGCTTCTCCATGATGCAGGGTCCCATTGACAGCACACACATCGCTTTGTGAGCACTGCATGTGAATTCGGAGATGTACAGCAACCTGAAGGGATTCCACTCCCTCAATGTCCAGCTGGAGTGCGACCATACTCAGCGCATCATGCAAGTCAATGCTCACTATCCTGGCAGCAGTCATGATGCCTTTATTCTGCGGCAGTCCGCTGTACCATCAGCATTTGAGCCACCACGACAAACCAGAGGGTGGCTACTGGGCGACAAGGGCGATCTGCTGACCACCTGGCTCGTGACTTTGCTGCACAACCCAAGCACATGTGGGCAGCATGCATACAATTAAAGCCATGCTGCCACACGGAATATGATCAAGCAGACCATTGGCATGCTTAAACAACGCTTACGCTGCCTGGACTGCTCTGGAGGAGCCCTGCAGTACTCGCCAGAGTGAGTTTCAAGATTCGTCGTGGTCTGCTGTATGCTGCACAACCTCGCCATCATGAGGGCACAGCCTTTGCCACCAGGCATACGGCGACCAGCTGAGGAGGAGGAAGGGAGGAAGCAACCAACAAAGCCCCTTTCTGGCCGGGCTGTCCGTGATTGACTCAATTGACTGCGGTACCAGTGAACATGACTCCAATTCCCCATTCACCAACAGTCCCACACCTTACCGTCCTCTGTTACTGACCACTTGGCCACAATGCTACAATAAAAGCTACCACAAAACACACATTTCAAACCAAATTTATAAATCAAACCATCCAATATTACATTCCAAAGTCAAGTAATCACCCTTGTGCATTCCCTTAGTGCCTGTCTCCCGTGTACCTTTTCCTGTCCTGGTGCTCCTACGCAGCGCTACCCTAGTGGCTGGTTGAAGGCTGCTGACTTTCAGTGGGGAAGACTGCAGATGGCCTTGGAGGACGACCTCGAGCAGCTCTGGGCCTAGGCCCAGGTTCGGACTGCACCATTTCAGTATGGGCGGCAGCAGTCCGGGCTGGCTGGCTGATAGGCAAAAGCAAGGGCACTGGCGGAGTGGCAGTGGTGGGAGTATGAATGATGTCATCCTGAGAGAGAACAGCAGGTTCATGCTGCATAGACACTCCCCTGGGGCGGCGCCTCAGCAATCCTAGTAATCTGTTGGAGGACAGATTGTTGGACTGCTGCAACATCCTGCAAGCCCCTTTCAACACTGGTAACCGCAGCCACGATGGCAGCAGGCTGAGCTTACGTGACAGCAAGCTGAGCTTGCATGACAGAAGTCTGAGCTTCCACTGCAGCACTCAGACATTGGGTGGTTTCTGCTTGTGCTGCAATGGAAGTTGAGACATTGGCCATCAGATTGGCCTTCAGCCAGAAGTGCCGAGTGGATGATCCATGTCGGCCTCCTACTGAGGCCCCCACCATCACAGAAGCCAGTCTTCAGCCAATTCGATTCACTCCATGTGATATCAAGAAACGGCTGAGTGCACTGGATACAGCAAAGGCTATGGGCCCCGACAACATCCCGGCTATCGTGCTGAAGACTTGTGCTCCAGAACTGGCCACGCCTCTAGCCAAGCTGTTCCAGTACAGCTATAACACTGGCATTTATCCGACAATGTGGAAAACTGCCCAGGTATGTCCTGTCCACAAAAAGCAGGACAAATCCAATCCGGCCAAATACCGCCCCATCAGTCTGCTCTCAATCATCAGCAAAGTGATGGAAGGTGTCGTCGACAGTGTGATCAAGCAGCACTTACTCCACTTGCCTGGATGAGTGCAGCTCCAATAACACTCAAGAAGTTTGACACCATCCAGGACAAAGCAGCCCGTTTGATTGGCACCCCATCCACCACCTTAAACATTCACTCCCTCCACCACCGGCGTACCGTGGCTGCAGTGTGTACCATCTACAAGATGCACTGCAGCAACTCGCCAAGGCTCCTTCGGTAGCAGCTCCCAAACCCGCGACCTGTACCACCTAGAAGGACAAGGGCAGCAGACGCATGGGAACACCATCATCTCCAAGTTCCCCTCCAAGACACTGACCTGGAAGTATATCGCTGATCCTTCATCGTCTATGGGTCAAAATCCTGGAAGTCCCTCCCTAACAGCACTGTGGGAGTACCTTCACCACACAGACTGCAGCGGTTCAAGAAGATGGCTCACCACCACCTTCTCAAGGGCAATTAGGGATGGGCAATAAATGCTGGCCTTGCCAGCGACACCCACATCCCATGAACGAATATAAAAAAAGATGCTGCATCATGGTTGGGTCCACAAGTGCGCTAATGGATTTGCCCATCACTTCCATGCTGGATAGGATGGGCTCCAAGCCCTGTGCAAGTTTGGTGCCGGACTCCTCCATGCTCCTTGATATTGCACTCAGATTTTCTGACAGGCCTGCCAATGCACCAAGCAGCTCATTGTGCCTACTCATCAGATTTGTTCTGTAGCCTGCCCTATCGAAGTCCTCATCTGAGTCCTCTACAGCAGAACTCGTGTGCGACCTCGCCCTCCTTAGAGCTGGAACCCTTTCCCCCCGCTCTGGCTGCAGGCCACTCGTGCCCGGTATCTCACCATGTGCAGATCCCACGTCTAACCTATCCGCTAAAGTACGCGGAATGTTAGTATCTGAGCTGGTGGTTGCAAGTATGAAATCAAGTGATGGCGCTGTGTCTTCAGCATCACTGCCTCTTCCTCTTGCAGTTCCTGCTCCTCCACTACTGCCTGGTCAGGTTGCAATTCTTGGATATCTGAAAGGAGAAAGGGACAAGTGTAAGACTGTGGTGAGGGGAGGGGTGGGGGGAAGCAAGAGGTGCATGCTTACACCATCTGTAGCTTGTAAATCAGAAGAGATTGTTGGATGAGGGGGAAGTGGGATGTGAGAAGGTGGATTTGGTGAGAGCCGACACAGCTTTCTCTTTAAAAACCTGTCCTCATAACATCGGGTTTCCCAAAGACCTGCACTCCCGTGAAGCCAAGTTTAGCTCAATAGTAGTATTTTTAACATATACTACACCAAAGTCCCCTCTGGTGACATGGTCAGAAATCCCAAACTGTGACTATCATACTTTGATTTGATATCATTTATAGTTAAATAGCAATATTTATGGCAATTTTGGAAGCAGAGTTGGTTAGAGTATAAGTATTTCTCTACAGTACAGGCTAATGATCTGGGAGATACATAACTGAGGTGCTACATTGCCACCACTGGCAGAAGGGTATAATTACAGCATAACAAGTTTACATAAACAATTTCCATTATAAATGTGGATATGGGAATTTATAATGGAAAAGTTGACAGGATGTGCACGCAGATGCAAGATCTCTAATATGTGATAGATATTGATAAAATAGAAAAGTGTCTGTGGCGAACATCTGTCAGTTTTCGTCTTTGAATACCAACACTTCTTGGTTTATTTTCTTCCTCCTCGATGGTCAAGTCTCCTTTTCTTCATCTTAATCAGCTTCTTTCATTATTTGCTCATCATATTCTACAAAACATTTTTACCCATAGATGTTTTCTGCCCATTCAGACTGCAGCAAAGGAATTTTTATGTTCTGCAACTGCTATGCCGGCTCCTCAGACATCTCACTATATAGCCCTAAAAATTAAAAAACCAACATAAAAACTTCAACAATAATTTACAAAGAAATTACAAACTTACCCATAAACTATCGCATCCCATCTTCCAATCACCTTTATATAAAATCGACAATCTCAACTCTGGCTACATTAGCCATGAGAGCAGATAGCACCAAATATGCCCACACTCTTCTACTCCAGGGTTAGGCCCAAAGTCAACAATGTATTCATAACAGACAATACAGATGACTCATCTCTCCCTGTCCTCCACTAATGGCTCTGGCCATTTCATGCCCTCCAGCTTGCTCTCTCCAATGATTCTTTGCTATGGTCTGAAAGAAAATAACAAGAATAGAGAAGGACAAGAAGTAACAGAACAAGAAGAGCGTAACAAAAAGAGAGTAACAGGAGAGAAAGAGAAACGGAAGAGAGTAATGAAAGAAAGAATAACAGAGATGCAGGAAGAGAGGGAGAGGAAAACACATAGAGAAAAGGAGAGAGTGACATAAACATTCAGAGCTGCCAAACCTCTTGACACAGACATGAATACTGGGTATCTCCAAGATGGACACACGTCTAACTCTCAACCCCCAAAATGTCCTGAAAACATACCCATAGTATTAGTAATTAATACTGTGTCCTTGCTCCACTTTTCAATGGTGGTTGCTCACTCAGCCAAAGTCCTGCTCACCACATAAACACACCAACTGCTAAATGCTTTGAAACAGTTAAATGGGAGGAACAATCAGACTATGTATTAAACAATGGGGCTGTGAAATTGGAGCCTTAACGGCCAGTTTGGAATAAAAAATGGCGGCTGCCTCGCTTCCGCCCGCCTCCAGCTGGTCCCGGGGCGGCCGCCATTTTGGGCAGGTAGGCAGTGCTGCCGTTGCCTGCGCTCGCTGCAGATATTTAGATGAGGCAGATCGTGATGTCAATGAGTGTGCAACGCTGATTTTACGTACAATCTGCCATTTTTGACATCGCCGCTCCATTTAACGCCCTCTTCTAAACATGACCAGCTGACCTTGCATTCAGCAGCAGGACGGACCTCCAGCAGCGCTATTTAAAGGGATCATCAACAACTTGCAGCTGATTTGCTTTTTCATTTCTACTGGCTATGTAAGTTTGTGCAACTGTTTGCAGCTTTCTAGAGTTACTTAAAGTTGGTGAGGTGACAGGGAGTGTTGCTGCAAGTGGAGAATGCCTTGCTTCTCATTTAACGGGTTCTGCTCACACCACTTGCTCACAGTCATGGGGGCTCTACTTGCAGTCCCTCTCGCGCTTGTGTACGATAGGGAGATGGAGCGGAGGCAGCGAAGAAGAGGACAAGATGCTTGCAGAGGGAGGAGGAGGAGGGGCAGGAGGGCTCTCAGCAGGAGGCCTTACCCACCTAGGGCCTTCAGAGAGCACTTCTCCTACCTGCATCTAAGCCAGGAGCAGTGTATTAGGAGGCTCTGCTTCACCAAGGAGGTGGTCACAGAACTCTGCCACCTCTTGGAACCAGACCTGCAGCCTCAGAGCAGGGCGATGACAGCTCTCCCAGTGGCCCTCAAGATGACCATGGTCCTCAATGTTTTTGCCAGTCTGGAGCAGGAGACATAGCTAACATCTCCCAGTTTGCCATCCATCACTGCATCTGGGAGGTCACAGAGGCTTTGTACTTCAGGAGAAGGGACTTCATTGTCTTCTCTCTGAACAGAGAGAAACAGGAGGAGTGTGCATGTGGCTTTGCCAGGATAGCGGGCTTCCCCATGGTGCAGGGCGCCATCGACCGCACACACATGGCTTTGCGGGCGCTGTATACCAATGGTGAGATGATCCGTAACCACAAAGGCTACCACTCACTTAATGTGACCATGCCCAGCACATCATGGTGACGCTTTCATCCTGTGCCAGCAATCTTCCAGCCACCACGTCAAACCCGAGGGTGGCTGCTTGGAGTCAAGGGCTGTCCACTCAACACCTGGCTGATGACTCCCCTCCACAACCCCACCACTCTTGGCCAGCACTCATAAAATGACAGCCATGCTGCCACGAGGAACGTCATTGAGCAAACCATCAGGTGCTAAAGCAACGGTTCTGCTGCTTTGATCGCTCAGGAAGAGCCCTCCAGTACACATCGGAACAAGTGTCCCATTTCGTGATAGTCTGCTGTATGCTCCACAACTTGGCCATTATGAAGGTTTGCAACCATGGGATCCGGGACCATCTCAGGAGGAGGAGGAGGAAGGGAGGAAGCAGGCAGCAGATCCCTGTTCCGGACAGGCTGTCCATGAGCGCCTCATCAGACTCCAGTTTCAGTGAATGAATCCGACTTCCTCATCTTACTATCGCTTGCTCACCACTTCCCCATCTTACCCTCCCTTGTTCACCACTTCCCCATCTTACCCTCCCTTGCTCACCACTTCCCCATCTTACCCTCCCTTGCTCACCACTTCCCCATCTTACCCTCCCTTGCTCACCACTTCCCCATCTTACCATCCCTCTGTCACAGAACTTCACAGCGTTCTCCTGGGCAAAAAGCTGAAAGGAGAGCTACCACAAAACAAACATTCCAAACATAATTTATGCATTTATCAAATGCAAATCAAAACAATAAGGCCAACTAATCACCCTTGTGCATTCCCTTAGTGTCTGTCGTTCATATACCTTTTCCTACTCTAGGGACTAGAAATTCATTATAGCCCAGGAATGGGCGGTATCAGTAGAAAAGTTGGAGAATTAGCGCAAGGCGCTAATGCTTTAGACTGCATGCAAAATTCATGCTGACTGCTCAGAAAAATGATTGGAGTCCTAATTCAAGTCTTAAAGCCCTAGCTCATTGTCGCTGCACTCAAAGGTTGGACCAATATCGGGTGCAGTCTAATCGCAAGTCATGATTGCCACAGGCTTTTTTTCAGTACTTAAGGGGAGGTTCATTGATGTTGCAGAACCTCATTCTTAGCATTGCTGGCTGTGCAGCTGCCTCAGCAAGCAGAAGCAGGACAAGGAGAAGGAGCCGGAGGACTGAAGCAGCTGTACTCATGGCAGATCCACGCCCCAGGTAGAGAGCCCGCAGATTCTGCGATCAAGCATTGGCAGCATTGGTGATCGCTGTGGAAAAACGGAGGGCGGTGCTGTACCTGGCAAGTGGCAGGAGGCCCTCACCACAACTCTTCCGAATCATATGGAGGGAGGTAGCGCAACACATCTCGGGCAGCACTGTGGTCCCCAGGACTCACACACAGTGCAGGAAGAAATTTAACGACCTCACTCAGGTGGTCAGGGTGAGTGAATGCTTCAACAAATGCTACATATCACCATCTGTACCACAATCTTCACACACTGCTCAAAGCACCACACCCCCAGCACTCACCCACCAACAATCTCTACCAACCAACACTCACATCCACATCTCACACCTTGCACACAATGACAGCTATTCAACTATGACAGGTACATCACCCAAACACATTGCTCCACACTCACTCACATACTTTCCTTTCTCTTGCAGGCCAAGGTGGCTCACAACAGGAGGGAGCAGGAGCGCACTGGCGGGGGACAAGCCAACACCCAACCACTGTCTGTGCTGGAGAATCGAGTGGTGGAGATCATTGGGCGCCAGGTGGTGGGCGTCATGGCCACTGGCAACATTGACCAAACATTGTCATCTAGTCAGCCCAGACTGCTGCCGCCCATGCTGAGGTGGTGCAGTCTACAGCCGGGCCTTTCAGGTCCAGAGCTGATCGAGGGCGTCCTGCAAGGCCATCTGAAGTCTCCCGCACGGACACTCAGCAGCCTTCCACCAGCCCTGCTGCAGCCATTGGGCCAACACTTTGTAGGAGCACTAGAGTAGGCAAAGGCACAGTAACGAGAGGCACTAAGGGATTGTACAAGGGTGAATAGTTACATAGGATTACATAGGATATACAGCACAGAAACGGACCATTTGGCCCAACCAGTCCATGCCGGCATTTATGCTCCACTTGAGCTTCCTCCCGTCTTTCCTCATCTAAATCTATCAGCATAACCCTCTATTCCCTTCTCCCTCATATGCTGGTCTAGCCTCCCCTTAAATGCATCCATACTATTCGCTTCAACCACTCCCTGTGGTAGCGAGTTCCACATTCTCACCACTCTCTGGGTAAAGCAGTTTCTTCTGAATTCCCTATTGGATTTCTTGGTGACTATCTTATATTGATGGCCTCTAGTTATGCTCTTCCCCACAAGTGGAAACATTCTCTCTGTATCCACTCTATCAAAACCTTTCATAATTTTAAAGACCTCTATTAGGTCACCCCTCAGCCTTCTTTTTTCAAGAGAAAAGAGACCCAGCCTGTTCATTCTTTCCTGATATGTATACCCTCGCATTTCTGGTATCATCCTTGTAAATCTTCTCTGCACCCTCTCCAGTGCCTCTATATCCTTTTTATAATATGGCGACCAGAACTGTACGCAGTACTCTATGTGGTCTAACCAAGGTTCGTTACAGGTTTTACATAACATCCCTACTTTTCAATTCTCTACCTTTAGAAATAAATCCTCGTGCTTGGTTTGCTTTTTTTATGGCCTTGCTAACCTATGTCGCAACTTTTAGTGATTTGTGTATTTGTACTCCTAGATCCCTTTGTTCCTCTACCCCACCTAGACTCGCATCCTCCAAGTGATAAGTGACCTCCCTATTCTTCCTACCAAAATGTAATACCTCACATTTATCTGTGTTGAAATTCATTTGCCAATTATATGCCCATTCCGCAAGTTTATTAATGTCCTCCTGTAATTTGTTGCAGTCCTCCTCAGTATTGACTATCCCCCCCAATTTGGTGTCATCTGCAAATTTAGAAATTGTGTTTTTGATTCCAAAGTCTAAATCGTTAATATAAATTGTGAACAACAGTGGTCCCAGCACTGATCCTTGTGGAACACCACTACCCACCTTCTGCCACTCTGAATAGCTACCCTTTACCCCTACTCTCTGCTTTCTGTCTTGAAGCCAGCTAGCTATCCATTCTGCTACTTGTCCCCTGACTCCGCATTCTCTGACCTTGTTCATCAGTCTATTATGGGGTACCTTATCGAAAACCTTTTGAAAATCTAGATAAATTACATCTACTGCATTACCATTGTCTACTCTCTCTGTTACCTCTTCAAAAAATTCAATAAGATTGGTCAAGCAAGACTTTTCCTTTAGAAATCCATGCTGATTATTCATTACTATGTTTTTAGTTTCTAGATGTTCTTCTATTTTCTCCTTTAGTAGGGATTCCATTAATATTTTTGTTGTAAATATTTGTTCACTGATTTTTGATAAATTTATTAATTCAGTTTGGATTCTTTTGTGGTGTGTCTCATTTCAGCTTTGCGCTGTGATATGGCCTGCGACAGGGATGGGGATGTGGTGAGCAACGGGGATCTGCGGTTTAATTCATTCGAACCGCAGTCTGATGAGGCGATCACTGACCGCCCTTCCAGAAGGCCGATTGAGTCGCTGCCTCCTCCCTCGTTCCTGTTCCTCCTTGTCCTCCTCGTCATCCTCCTCATCTTCCTCTTCCTCCTCGTCCTCCTCCTCCTCTCTCTCCCTCTTCCTCCTCCTGAGGTGGTCCCACAATCCCTGGTGGCAAGGGCGCTGGGCCCTCATGATGGCCAAGTTGTGGAGTATGCAGCAGACCACCACGAAATGGGACACCCGCTCAGCCGAGTACTGGAGGGTTCCTCCTGAGCGGTCAAGGCAGTAGAACCATTGCTTCAGCAGGCCGATGGTCTGCTCGATGATGTTCTTGGTGGTAGCATGGCTCTCATTATATGAGTGCTGAGCAGGAGTGTTGGGGTTGCAGAGGGGAGTCATGAGCCAGGTGGAGAGCAGATAGCCCTTGTCTCCGAGCAGCCAGCCGCGAGTTTGACATGGTGGCTGGAAGATCGCTGGCACATCGGTCTGTCGCAGGATGAAGGCATTGTGACTGCTGCCAGGATAGCGGGCATTCACATTGAGGATTCGCTGTCTGTGGTCGCACACCAACTGCACATTAAGTGAGTGGTAGCCTTTGCGGTTATGGAAGATCTCAGGATTGTTATGCGGTGCCCGCAAAACCACGTGGGTGTAGTCAATGGCGCCCTGCACCATGGGGAATCCCGCTATCCTGGCAAACCCATGTGCACACTTGTCCTGCTTCTCTCTGGTGATGGGGAAGAAAATGTAGTCTCTTGTCCTACTGTAGAGAGCCTCAGTGACCTCCTGGATGCAGCGATGGATGGCAAACTGCAAGATGGTAGCTATGTCTCCTGTTGCTGACTGGAAGGATCCGCTGGCGAAGAAATTGAGAGCGACGATGACCTTGACTGCCACTGTGAGAGCCGTGGTCACCCTGATCTGAGGCTGGAAGTCTGGTTGCAGGAGGTGGCAGAGTTCTGTGACCATCTCCTTGGTGAAGTGGAACCTCTAATACACTGCTCCTCGCTTAATTGGAGGAGAAAGTGCTCTCGGAATACCCTCGGAGGGTAAGGCCTCCTGATGGCCCTTTTCCTCCCTCTGGCCACATGTTTCAGTCTTTCTCGCTGCCTCCGCTCCTTCCGCCGTAGATCCTGGAGGGCCAAGTTGACTGCCAGTACAGCCCCCCATTAATGTAACCAAGTGTAGCAGTTTGATTTTTTTTAAAGAATAAATGTAACTACTTTTTAGTTGCCACAACACTTCTCATACAAAATAATCTTGAAATTACTGAATGAAACTGTTGGAGTATGTGAAACTGACAAGAAACCACTGAAACTCCACTAACCTGACATCTGCGAGTCATTACTGATGATCCCTTTAAATAAAGTCCCTGGAGCCAGCTTCCTGCTGCTTCTGCTTCACGCCAGCTCTCCCTGTCACTGTTTACTCCAAGCACTAAGGTAGGTGGCGACAATCAATTTCGCAGATCAGGCAGTCATTTGTCGTCTGGCGGTGGATTCGCCTCGCCCCGGTGATAATACTCTAGCGCCCCGTTAGTGCCATCTGCTGGTGCTAACGGGAGGTGCGAAGGGGACACATTTTTCCCCCTAGTGCTCCTACGAAGTGCTCCCCCAGTGACTGCAGCATGGCTGGTGAAAAGCTGCTGACTTTCAGTGGGGGAGACTGCAGATGGCTTTGCAGGATGACCTCGAGCAGCTCTGGTCCTAGACTGCACCACCTCAGCATGGGTGGCAGCAGCAAGGGCATTGGTGGAGTGGCAGCGGTGGGAGTAGGAATGCTCTCATCCTGAGAGAGGACAGCAGGTTCTTGCTCCATGGAGCCACTTCACTCCCCCGGGGCAGGACCTCAGCATTCCCAGCCATCTGTTGGACGACAGATTGCTGGAGTGCTGTGAGACCCTGCAAGCCCCTTTCCACACTCGTAAACCCAGCGATGATGGTAGCAATCTGAGACATTGGGTCGTGTCCGCCTGTGCTGCAATGGAAGCTGTGTCTTCGCCCATCACACCCAGCATCATGGCTGGATCCACAAGGTCTCCCCTCATGGAGTTGCCCATCATTTCCATCCTGAAAGCTACAGGCTCTGCACAAAGCCCTGTCCAATGTTAGAGCTAGACTCCTCCATGCTCATTCACACTGACAAGAGGCTCTCTGGCAGGCTTGCCATTGCACCTAGCAATTCGGTATGCATGCCCATCACCCTTCTTCTGAAGGCTGGCCCATCGAGGTCACCATCTGAGTCCTGTGCAGCAGAACTCCTGCGCGAACTTGCACTCTGGAAAGCTGGCACCCGAGCTATGCTTTGCCCCGGCCTGGCTGCAGCCCACTCATGCTCGGTGACTCATCACATGCAGATCCCGCCTCTATACCACCCTCTAAAGTACATGCAGTGCCATTTTCTGAGTTGGGATGTGAGGAGAAGGAATCGGTATAAGCATACCGTCATCATCAGCAATGCTTTCAATTTCCCCGCTCACCACGGACTCTGTGACTGCCCCTCCAACGATGTCCAGAACTGCTTCCTCCAGCTCCATCAGGTTCTGAAGCCTGGCTTCCCCTCCACCTGTCTGCTGGTGCTCCCGGTGGTTGTGTGCCATCTTTGCCCGGAAGAGAAAGGGAAGTGTGTCAGAGTGTGGTGCAATGTGTTTGGGTGATGAGTCTGCCATGGTTGAATAACTGGCAGTGTGTGCAAGGTGTGACTGTGAGTCTTGCAGCAGTGGTAAGTGTGTGAGGGTGAAGTGAAGCTATGATTGTGAGGTACCAGTGGTGATTGCTAGAGATTGTTGGTAGGTGAGTGATGGGGGTGTGGTGCATTGAACAGTGTGTGAGGCTAGTGGTGCAGATAGAAAGACAGACTTGCATTTATATAGTGCCTTTCACGACCACTGGACATCCCAAAGCACTTTACAGCCAATGAAGTACTTTTTGAAGTGTGGTCACTGTTTTAATGTAGGAAACGCGGCAGGCAATTTGCGCACAGCAAGCTCCCACAAACAGCAATGTGATAATGACCAGATAATCTGTTTTAGTGATGTTGATTGAGGGATAAATATTGGCCAGGACACCGAGGATAACTCCCCTGCTCTTCTTCGAATAGTGCCATGGGATCTTTTACATCCACCTGAGAGCGCAGACTAGACCTCGGTTTAACGTCTCATCCAAAAGACGGCACCTCCGACAGTGCAGCACTCGAGTGTCAGCCTGGATTTTTGTGCTCAAATCTCTCAAGTGGGACTCGAACCCACAACCTTCTGACTCAGAGGCGAGTGTGTAACCAACTGAGCCATGGCTGATGCAGCAGGTGGCGAGAAATGGCATTCACTCAATTTGACCACTTGTGTGAGGTCATTAAACTTTTTGCGACATGGGATCCAGGTCCTGGGGACAACACTCGTCGCAGTGAAGGCTTGAGCAATCTCCTCCCACAGCCTTCTGGTGTTCAGCCTTGAAGGACTCCTGCCCC
Organism: Squalus acanthias; assembly: GCA_030390025.1. Taxonomy (NCBI): domain Eukaryota; kingdom Metazoa; phylum Chordata; class Chondrichthyes; order Squaliformes; family Squalidae; genus Squalus; species Squalus acanthias. The sequence continues at coordinate 150,135,180 of CM059426.1, read as the reverse complement.
CCTGCGGGTAGAGGACCTCACGCTGTCTTTGTACCCCCAGGACCAAGGCCTCCAGTGCTGCATCCGAAAATCTCCTTGCCCTTTCCCTTGGCTGTTGGGCCATGGTTTTGTTCACAATGACAATGAGGTGCTTCTGCAACAAAGCACCTCCCCTTTCAGTAGTGCAGAGAGCCTAGACGAAGCTTTATTGGCCAGTAGACTGTACCCGATAATGGACCACCTGTTCAGCGCTAAGCCAATTAGTAGCACCTTTAGCGCTGAGATTAGCGTTGAGATCAGCGCTAGAATCAGTATAATGTGCAGGCAGATCGAATTTTGCGTGCTGCCTGCACCACTTTGAACGGGTGCGTGCACATAGCACTGCGCGATGCCTGTGCCCGTTTTCGGGCCTTATCCAATTTCTAGGCCTGGGTTTTTATTTTACCAGTACCAATATTCTTTAACTCCTTTTCAATCACATTAACTACCAGCACTTTGGTCTTTTTTCCCCTTTGCAAGAGAAGTTTACAGCAGTTTTTGAATTCTTAAACACTCTTGAGAACATTTGGTTTACCAGGGCAAATGGCAAATGTACTGTGTAACAAATTATCTGAACCTGGACAAAGTTATTATCCTAGGATCTTGTGCACATGTTGAATGAAGCTATAAATAGTAGCTGTCAGTGTCTCTAACAACAACTGTGGTCTCATTCATCCTTCCCCCATGCCACTACATTAATAATGATTATTGAAAACACTAAAATATTTTTTTAAATCTGTTTTTAATCACAACAAAAATAAATGAAAAGGCATGATTATACAACAAACCAAAGTCTGGATTTTCCACTGGCCTTAGCCCCATTTTGTGGTACTGATTGGGCAGGAGGCAAACGGGAAATGAGGCAAAGATTCCTTATGCCAGATTTCCACCCACTTTAGTGCCTGCCCCATTTTCCACTGCTGTTTCCAGTAGCTGGGGAAGTGCCCACCTCAAACTGGTAGCAACCTAACTTAAATGTTCAATTGGCGATGGGGACATCCCTCACGCCATTTCCCTTCGTTCTTACATTCAGGGCATCAAATGTAAGCCACACCCATGTAAAATGATTATCCAAATTTGTAAAACAACGATAAGTATATGAAGGTCATGGAAATGACTTTAAGGTAAATGTATTTCAGCTATTGCTTAACAATTTTCTTTTTTTTTCTCCTGGCGATTAAGTTCTCTTAAGACTTTTTGCCAATTGTTGTAAATGATTTAGTATCTTTCCCCCTGTAACATTACTGGCACCAAAGAGTTTACCAATGGGAATTCTCCTCTCCAAGGTGCTTGGAAGATGAGGGACCTACAGAGAGATGCCAGGGAGGTCAGGCTGCATGAGAGGGGCTCTGTGCCCACCTGCCAGGTCCCTCACACCCCCATCTGCGGTCAGAGGTAGCTAAATCTCACTTTGGCAGACAGTTGGTGCATGCAGAGGTGCCTGTTCCCTAATAAAGGAGGGGCAGCAGACACAATAGCAGCGCTAAGGTATGTGAATTGCTGACTAACTACAGTAGATTATGCTTTCAGTGGTACTTCATGAAAGAAGGCATGCCAGGGTGATGAACGGGCAGCATAACATGGTTGGCTATCTCTGCAAAGATGCTACCAACTATATCTGCAGGCGTTGTCACTCCTACCTGGCAATGATGGTGAGCAACTGTCTTCACAGGGATCAAGTCAGCAAACAGCCAAATGCAGTGCTGTGCCATTTGATACAAGGACACCTGCTTCTTAAGGCTGGCACATCCAGTGACTAAAAGTCAACTGTGGCCTAAAACTTGGCTCCAGCTCTTTGCAACCATGCTGCAATACTGACCTATGGGGATGATGCCATGGAGCGGCATGGAGGTTCACCCTCTTTGCAACTTTCTTGTGTAACACTACCTACACTTCGTTAGCCCACAAACAGTCTTAGGGTGTTGGACTGCTCCATTACTTGCCTGCACATTCCTTTCCCTTATTTATGTATGTCACCTCTTAGTTCCTTCCCCTTCATCCTTGGAAAAGGCTGCTAATTACTTGATATGCCTTTCCAAAGGCATTCAGAAATTTTATCCCCCTATCCTGACAGTCCCATTTAATTGTCGGCATCTCTTTAAGCTTCACGTGTAAGAATTTTTAATTCTCACCACTGGTGAGCTCCCTACACCTATCCAGACCTGCAGCTGAAACTACGCAAATGACTAACCTCAGAAAATTGCACACCTCGATTCGAGTCTGTCGAACACCCATCACTATCCACTTGGTTCTAAACTATTCCAAATGTAGAAAATCTAGGCTAAAATGTCAGAACATTCACTGAATTAGATCAACGTGAATCTTCTGGATGTAAAAATGAAAAACTCAGTTTCAGTCTTCCAGAAACTTCTACCTATAACACTACAGAAGAAACAGCAGTATCAGTAACAGATGGCACCAATAAGTATAGGCTGAGGCAACAGGGAGACGGGAAAATTAATTAACAAGCAAATAAACAGCCCCTTCTCTCAGCTGGAAAATCAGGGCACTGATCTCTACACTCATCAAGAAAACCAAGCAAAACATGCAATGCTCTCTTCACTTGGCAGGACAACTAGATAAACAGGCATTACTTTGTCTGACTCCACAGCAGATTAACAAGGTGTACAGGCAGTTGACAGCAAGCAGCACTCTCCCATTCTACAAGCCAATCAGATAGCACACAAGGCATTCAATCGGACTCCTCGCGAAGTAAACCAAGTAAAGAGGCAAAAGCAAGCATTCTCCACACTAGATAGGGTACCAAGTAACAAACAAAGTGCTCCATTTGATAAAACAACCAGGTCCAGTCACAAGATCACAAGAAAATTGCCAAAGATGAAGTCTAATTGCCCCATCTTAATTCATCTATTCAAAAAGATCCTGAAATCCACCCATTCTGGCATCCAATTGTTTCTTAAATGATTCCAGAGTTTTCATCTCCACTACTCGATTTGGTGGTCTATTCTACACATTGATCAGTCTTTGTGGGAAGGATTGCCTGATGATATTCCTAAAATTACATTTTACTTGTTTGATCTTGTGTCCCATTGTTGTACCCTCACAATTTAATATAAGGTAATATTTTGCATTTACTTTTTACATCCCCGATATAACTCTATAAGATCACCTCCCAGATGCTTCTTTTCTAAGCTGAAAAGTCCAAGGCCTAGAAATTGGATATAGCCCGAAAACGGGCGGTGTCATGGCCCAGCGATATTTAGTGGTCTAGGTAGCATGCAAAATTCGTGCTGTGTGCTTATTTACATGATTATAGTGCTAATCTCAGCGCTAAACCCAGTGCTGATTGGCTTACTGCTCAACAGGTGGGCCAATATCGGGTGCAGACTAATTTCAAGTAATGTTTGGCTCAGGCTTTCTCCACTACTTAAAGGGGAGGTGCTTTTATGCAGCAGCACCTCATTGACATTGTATTTCGAGCTTCACTTGGAGTCACAACAGAACTTGGAAGAGATGGCTGAGTACCAGCAAAGAGAACGAGCCCGAAGGTTCTCAGATGCGGCTCTGGAGGCACTGGTGGTGGCCGTGGAGAGGAGGCGAGCTGTCCTCTTCCCGCAGACTGGCAGGAAGCCATCTGCCCGTTCGTCCAGAAGGCTCTGGCAAGAGATATAAGTGCCGCAAGAAGTTTAATGACCTCATACGGCAGGTCAAGGTGAGTGAAGGCTTCTGCAAATGCCATATCCCACCATCTGCACCACAAGCCTCGCACACTGCTCAATGCACCACACCCCCATCACTCACCTACCAACCCTCTCTAGCTATCACCACTCAGACCTCACAATGATAGATTCATTTCACCCTCACAAACTTACCACTGCTGCAACAGGTACAGTAGCATAGTGGTTATGTTACTGCACTAGTAATCTAGAAACATGAGTTCAAATCCCACCATAGCAGCTGGGGAATTTAAATTTAGTTAATTAAATAAATCTGGAATAAAAAGCTAGTATTATGAAACTATCAGATTGTCATAAAAACCTATCTGATTCACTAATGTCCTTCAGGGAAGGAAATCTGCCGTCCTTACCTGGTCTGGCCTGTATGTGACTCCAGACCCACAGCAATGGGATTGACTCTTAACTGCCCTCTGAAATGGCCTAGCAAGCCATTCAGTTGTACAAAAACAGCTACAGATAAGAATAAAACTGGAGGGACCACCCGGCATCGACCTAGGCACTGGCTTCAGACACAATAATGGCACACTCAGCCCAATCAACCCTGCAAAGTCCTCTTCACTAACATCTGGGAACTTGTGCCAAAATTAGGAGAGCTGTCTCACAGACTAGTCAAGTAACAACCTGACATAGTCATACTCACAGAATCATTACCTTTCAATGTCCCAGACTCCTCCAGCACCATCCCTGGGTATGTCCTGTCCCACCGGCATGACAGACCCACCAGAGGTGGCGGCAAAGTGGTATACAGTCGGGAAGGAGTGGTCCTGGGAGTCCTCAACATTGACTCCAGACCCCATGAAGTCTCATGGCTTCAGGTCAAGCTTGGGCAAGGAAGCCCTCCCTCAGCTGATGAATCAGTACTCCTCCATGTTGAACACCACTTGGAAGAAGCACGGAGAGTAGCAAGGGCACAGAATGTACTCTGGGTGGGGGACTTCACTGTCCATCACCAAGAGTGGCTCGATAGCACCACCACTGGCCGAGCTGGCCGTGTCCTGAAGGATATGGCTGCCAGTCTGGGCCTGTGGCAGGTGGTGAGAGAACCAACATGAGGGAAAAACCTACTTGACCTTTTCCTCACCAACCTACCTGTCGCAGATGCATCTGTCCATGACAGTATTGGTAGCAGTGATCACCACACAGTCCTTGTGGAGACGAAATCCCGTCTTCACACTTATGACACCCTCCATGGTGTTGTGTGGCACTACCACCGTGCTAAATAGGATAGATTCAGAACAGATCTAGCAGCTCAAAACTGGGCATCCATGAGGCGCTGTGGGCCATCATCAGCAGCAGAATTGTATTCCACCACAATCTGTAACCTCAGGGCCCGGCATATCCCTCACTCTACCATTACCATCAAGCCAGGGGACCAGGGGACCTGGTTCAATGAGGAGTGTAGAAGAGCATGCCAGGAATAGCACCAGGTGTACCTAAAAATGAGGTGCCAACCTGGGGAAGCTGCAACACAGGACTACATACATGCTAAACAGCGGAAGCAGCATGCTATAGACAGGGCTAAGCAATCCCACAACCAACGGATCAGATCAAAGCTCTGCAGTCCTGCCACATCCAGTCGTGAATGGTGGTGGACCATTAAACAACTAACAGGAGGAGGAGGCTCCAAGAATATCCCCATCCTCAATGATGGTGGAGCCCAGCACGTGAGTGCAAAAGACAAGGCTGACGCGTTTGCAACCTTCTTCAGCCAGAAGTGCCGAGTGGATGATTCATCTCGGCCTCCTCCTGAGGTCCCCACCAGCACAGAAGCAACTCTTCAGCCAATTCGATTCATTCCACGTGATATCAAGAAACGGCTGAGCACACTGGATACAACAAAGGCTATGGGCCCCCACAACATCCCGGCTGCAGTGCTAAAGACTTGTGCTCCAGAAATAGCTGCGCCTCTAGCCAAGCTGTTCCAGTACAGCTACAACACTGGCATCTACCTGACAAAGTGGAAAATTGCCTAGGTATGTCCTATTCACAAAAAGCAGGACAAATCCAATCCAGCCATTTACCGCCCCATCAGCCTACTCTCAATGATCAGCAAAGTAATGGAAGGTGTTGTCGACAGTGCTATCAAGTGACACTTACTCACCAATAACCTGCTCACTGATGCTCAGTTTGGGTTCCGCCAGGACCACTCAGCTCCAGACCTCATTACAGCCTTGGTCCAAACATGGACAAAAGAGCTGAATTCCAGAGGTGAGGTGAGAGTGATTGCCCTTGACATCAAGGCAGCATTTGAACGAGTGTGGCATCAAACAGCCCTAGTAAAATTGAGGTCAATGGGAATCAGGGGGAAATCTCTCCACTGGCTGGAGTCATACCTAGCACAAAGGAAGATGGTTGTGGTGGTTGGAGGTCAATCATCTCAGCCCCAGGATATTGCTGCAGGAGTTCCTCAGGGCAATGTCCTAGGCCCAACCATCTTCAGCTGCTTCATCAATGACCTTCCCTCCATCATATGGTCAGAAGTGGGGATATTCGCTGATGATTGCACAGTGTTCAGTTCCATTCGCAACTCCTCAGATAATGAAGCAGTCCATGCCCGAATGCAACAAGACCTGGACGACGTTCAGGCTTGGCTGATAAGTGGCAAGTAACATTCGTGCCACACAAGTGCCAGGCAATGACTATCTCCAACAAGCGAGAGTCTAACCACCTCCCCTTGACATTCAATGGCATTACCATTGCCGAATCCCCCGCCATCAACTTTGTGGGTGTCATCATTGACCAGAAACATAACTGGACGAGCCACATAAATAGTGTGGCTACAAGAGCAGGTCAGAGGCTGTGTATTCTATGGCGAGTGTTACACCTCCTGACTCCCCAAAGCCTTTCCACCATCTACAAGGCACAAGTCAGGAGTGTGATGGAATACTCTCCACTTGCCTGGATGAGTGCAGCTCCAACAATACTCAAGAAGCTCAACGCCATCCAGGACAAAGCAGCCCACTTGATTGGCACCCCATCCACCACCTTAATCATTCACTCCCTCCACCACTGGCGCACTGTGGCTGCAGTGTGTACCATTTACAAGATGCACTGCAGCAACTCATTAAGGCTTCTTCGACAGCACCTCCCAAATCCGCGACCACTACCAACTAGAAGGACAAGGGCAGCAGGCGCATGGAAACACCATCACCTCCACGTTCCCCTCCAAGTCACACACCATCCTGACTTGAAAATATATCGCCATTCCTTCATCGTTGATGAGTCAAAATCCTGGAACTCCCTCCCTAACAGCACTATGGGAGTACCTTCACCACACGGACTGCAGTGGTTCAAGAAGGCGGCTCACCACCACCTTCTCAAAGGCAATTAGGGATGGGCAATAAATGCTGGCCTTGCTAGCGATGCCCACATCCCCGGAACGAATAAAAAAAACCACTCATACCCATATCTCACACCTTGCACACACTGACAGCTATTCAACTATGGCAGGCACATCACCCAAACACATTGCTCCACACTCACTGATACACTTCCCTTTCTCTTGCAGGCTAAGGTCACTCACAATTGCCAGGAGCAGCAGCAGACAGGCAGGGGCCAAGCCGCAATACAGGCCTTGAGCCAACAGGAGGAGAGCACGCCTGACATCATTGGACGGGAAGTCACCAAGGCCATGGCAACGGGCAATGTTGAAGCCCTTGAGGACAAGAACAGTATGGTCATTCCTAATCCTTCTTTTCATATCCCACTTCCCCCTCATCCCATAATCTCTTCTCACTTACATGCTGCTGATGGTGTATACATGGATATCTTGCTTTACTCCGCTCCCCTCACCATAACCTGACTCTTGTGCCTTTCTGCTTTCAGATGACCAAGAACTGCCAGCCGTACAGCCTCTCCCCAAAGCAATGGAGGAGCGTGAAGGAGAAGAAAAGGCACACCGTCACTGTAACTGACACTCGCAGACACCAGCTCAGAAACTGGCATTGCACGGAATTTAGATGGTGGTGTAGATACGAGATCTGCACAGGGTGAGGCACCGGGCACGAGTGGGCTGCAGCAAGCCCAGGGGGAACGGCTAGCTCGTGGAGCTAGTTCCCCGGAAGGAGAGTTGGTGCACGAGTTCTGCTGCACACGACTCAGATGAGGACCTCGATGAGCCAGCCTTCAGAAGAAGAGTGATGGGCACACACACCGAATTGCTAGGTGCAGATGCACGCCCACCAGAGAGCCTCTTGGCAATGTCAAGGAGCATGGAGTAGACCGGCTCCAACATTGGATGGGGCTTTGAGCAGAGATTGGAACCCATGATTTCCAGGCTGGAAATGATGGACAACTCCAGGAGAGACCATGTCGACCCAGACATGATGCTGCGTGTGATGGGTGATGTCGCGGCCGCCATTGCAGCACAGGCAGAAGCAACCCCACCATCTCAGTGCTGCAGTGGAAGTGCTGCCATGCAAACTGCTGCCATCGTGGTTGGGTTTTCCAGTGTCGAGAGGGGCTTGCAGGGTGTTGCAGCAGGCCAGCAATCTGTCCATCAACAGATTGATAGGAATGCTGATGCGCCGCCCCGGGGGAGTGACAGTGGGTTTGTGGAGCAGGAACCAACTGGGGGGGAGCACTGCATAGGAACGCCAAAGCAGGAAAGGGCACCTGCTTGACAGGCACTAAGGGAATGCACAAGGGTGATTAGTTGATATTGTAACGTGAATTGAATAGTGATAATTTATTAATTTTGTTTGAAATCTTTGTTTTGTGGTGGCTCTCATTTCAGCTTTGTGCCCAGGAGGACGCTGTGATATTCCGTGACAGAGGGATGGTATGATGGGGATGTGGTTGATGGGAATGTATTGAGCAATGGGGATCTGGGGTTTCATTCAGTGGAATCGGAGTCAGATGATGCGTTCACGGAGACCCTGTGCCGAAGGAGGATTTGCTGCCTGCTTCCTCCCTTCTGTCTCGTCCTTCTCCCCAACCTCCTGCTCCTATTCCTCTTCCACCTCCTCCTCCTCTCTCCCATCCTTTTCCTGAGGTGTCCTGCAATCCCTGCTGGCATTGGCTGTACCCTCATGATGGCCAAGTTGTGAAGCATGCTGCAGACCACCACGAAATGGGACACCCGCTCTGGCGAGTACTGGAGGGTTCTTCCCGAGCGGTCAAGGCAGCGGAACTGTTGCTTCAGCAGCTCGATGGTCTGCTCGATGATGTTCCTGGTGGCAGCATGACTCTCATTATATGAGTGCTGGGCACGCGTGTTGGGGTTGTGGAGGGGAGTCATCAGCCAAGTGCAGAGCGGATAGCCCTCGTCTCTGAGTTGTCACCCTCGGGTTTGATGTGGTGGCTGGAAGATTGCTGGCACACCGGACTGACGCAGGATGAAGGCATCATGGCTGCTGCCAGGATAGAGGGCATTGACCATCAGGATGCGTTGGGCGTGGCTGCACAACAACTGCACATTAAGTGAGTGGTGGCCTTTGCGGTTACAGAAGATCTCAGGATTGTTATGCGGCGCCCGCAAAGCCACACGGGTACAGTCAATGGCGCCCTGCACCATGGGAAAGCCCGCTACCCTGGCAAAGCCACATGCACGCTCCTCCTGCTTCTCTCTGCTCAGAGAGAAGACAATGTAGTCCCTTCTCCTGGTGTAGAGAGCCTCTGTGACTTCTCGGATGCAGCAATGGACGGCGAACTGGGAGATTTTAGCTATGTCTCCTGCTGCAGACTGGAAGGATCGGCTGGCGAAGAAATTGAGGATCATGGTGACCTTGAAGGCTACTGGGAGAGCCATGCTCGCCCTGCTCTGAGGCTTGAGGTCTGGTTGTAGGAAGTGGATGATTTCTGTGCCCACCTTCTTGGTGAAACGGAGCCTCCTAATACACTATTCCTCGCTTCAGTGGAGATAAGAGAAGTGCTCTCCAAAGACCCGAGGTGGGTAAGGCCTCCTCTTGAGAGCCCACCTGACCTCCTCCTCCTCCCTCTGCGTGCATCTTCTCATCTTCTTCGCTGCCTCTGCTCCCTCTCCCTATCGTACTCGAGCGCAAGGGGAACTACCAGTAGAGCCCCCATGACTGTGAGCAAGTGTTGTGAGCAGAAGCCTTTAAATAAGAGTGAAAGCATTCTCCACTTGCCCCAACACTCCTTTAGGACCACAAAAGAAGTTTCGAAAGCTGCTAGTGTTGCAGAAAGTTGTACAGAGCCAGTCAATCTGAACAAACATGTCAGTTGCAAGTTGTTGCTGATGATCCCTTTAAATGATGTTGCTGGAGCCTCCTTCCTGGTTATGAATGCTTGGTCAGCTGGTCGTAATTAACACAGGCCAGTTAGTTGAGCGGTGCACCCCAAAATGGCAGATCGGGCGGTAGGTGAGCGTTGCACACTCACTGACGTCATGATCTGCATAATCTCCATATCGCTAGCGAGCGCGGACATCAGCAGCGCTGCCGCCCAGCTGAAAATGGTGGCTGCCGCAGGGCCCACCAGCAGCAGGTGGAAGTGAGTTGCTGCCATTTTTTTTCCCGAAACAGGCCTTAACGATCAGCGCAAACACTACGAATTTCTAGGCCCACGTTCTCCGGTCCTTCCTCGTAATGCAGACCCCTAACACTGGGGATCAGCTTTGTGGTTCTTCTTTGCACTATTTTCTTGGCTGCAGGGGAGCACCACTGTCTCTACTTCTCTTTATTACCACTTTTCTGTTTTGCTCGACAAGTTCTGGAATGCTGGTGCTGGGGAATGAAACACTTTCAACTTGAGACATCCAGTCTCAGTATCAAACACTTTCAGGTCAGGTATAGGAGAGCTAGATGCAAAATAAAGCTCCCACAACTCTTCCTCAACAATATACCTCAGCTCCAATATCAGAAGAGCACCCCAGTGCACCAGCATGGTGGTTTTCCCACCTCCAGCACCAACTATCTTTAGACGTACCTGACTGACATTGCCAATTTGTACTACAGGATCCTTACTGCCAAAAGAGAAACGGGTCTGAACTGATTGAACCCAGGTCCCAGAGGTGAAAGGCCAGTGACTAACCCACTGTACCACATAGTTCCCTCTTACTCCCCCTTTATCCTTCATGCACATCTTAATTTCCATTGGAGGTCTCGTTCTATTTTTCTGCAAAGATAAATCGGTGAAGCTAGATGGAAGAGCAGTAGAATTGGTAAGGACAGGGTGCATGTAAAAGCAGAAGGGGAGACCGCAGCAGCAATATTGGTTGAAATCAGTAATGGTAAAGACAACAAACTAGTGATAGTTATTAACCACCAGCTCAAGCTAAACAGATAGATAGAGAGCTGTTTAGGCAGTAAAAAAGCTGCAGCAAATTCTAATGAGATAATCATTGACATTTTCAACTTCTCAATGGTAAAGTAGTCAAACAATGGTTAACCAGAAGGATGAAAGCAGAAGCATTACAGTAAAGATAATTAGTGATTGCATCGTAACACGTGCTAGAGCAGATGCTATAGTAGATTTTCATGCAGGTTTTCCTCTTTAGAGCGTTGGTGTAATACACCACACGGGTAGAGCTCGAAGAGGAAAATCAGGATGGAAGATCGCTCACCTGCAATGGAAGACAATTCTAATTCTCAGCCCAGCTGAGGTTAGTTATTTGGTACTCAGACTTTTAAAATATTTTTCAGTTTTGACTTTTTTCTGAACTGATAGCTTTATATATAAGCATGCCAGCTTTGTTTCCCCATGGACATTGAATGAATAACAAACTTACATTTATATAGTGCCTTTCACATCCTCAGGTCATCCAAAAACCAAGTGTAGTCACTGTTGTTATGTAGGGAAACACGGCAGCCAATTTGTACACAGCAAGGTCCCACAAACAGCAACAAAATAAATGACTAGATTATCTGTTTCCATTAATGTTGGTTGAGGGATAAATGTTAACCAGGAGAACTCCCCTGTTCTTCTTCAAATAATGCCATGGGATCCATTATGTTCATCTGAGAGGGTAGACGGGGCCTCAGTTTAAGATCTCATCCAATTTTACTCGATTTCAACCTCAAAAGCTAAGTAGGTTTTAAAACATACATGCTTACAAACTGCTAAACAACAGGCAAATTGTATTTTTCTTCATCTTAGCAAACATCTGTCAACACAAGACTAGCTCCTGGTGAAACAGCTCAAAAGCTATGACAAGTGTGGTTCTGGGACATGCATGCCAGCGTTCTTCAACATGAGAGGGATGTCAACCGTTGCACCCACATTGCCATATATGGCCCTTTTTACAATGCAATCAATTTCCTCAACAAGAAAGAACACCAGAACATAAGAATTAGGAGCAGGAGTAGGCCATGTGGTCCCTCGAGCCTGCTCCGCCATTCAATAAGATCATGGCTGATCTTCGACCTCAACGCCACTTTCATACACGATCCCTGAATCCCTTGATTCCCTTAGAGTCCAAGGGGTAGAAATTAGGTCGCGCCCCATTTGGGGCGCAAATATCGTCCGAGCGCAAATATTAGCGCCTGGCGCTAATTATCGGCACTGACAGGAAACTTCACTTTTACCGCCCCGGGAGGTGAGTGGAGCGCTAAAGCAGGCGCTGCACACCTCTCTTAAGGCGCAAAGGCCTAGGAGTGAGGCGCTACCTCAGCGCGCGAGCGCAGCGCAGCTGCTGCCAGTTAGCGAGGGAACACAGACACACTGGCGCCGGACACTTCTTAAAGCGGGGGGGGCCACTTGCTCCCCAGCCACACCCTGCTCATTGCAGCCTTGAATCTCAGCCTGGAGAGACCTGTAATCCATTTTGCTGCCAAGCATGGAGAGGGTGAGAGAACGCGCTCATCGCTTCACCGAGCGGGCCTTGGATGCTCTGGTTGACGCAGTGGAGCGCAGACGATGCATGCTGTTCCCGGAGAGTGGCAGGAGGCCTTTGCCACGCGAGTTCAGAAGAGTGTGGAGGGAGGTGGCTCAGAGCGTCTCCTCCAGGAGCATGGTGCCCAGGACCCATGTTCAGTGCCGCAAAAAATTCAACGACCTCACTCGGGTCGTCAGGGTGAGTGGCTTTTTCTCAATACCTCTCCATCCCTCCATCTCAACCTCACTCTATGGCCAGAGGGTCTTAAAACCCCAATGCACAACACTCATCCAACACCTATGGCCCTTTCATCAAACACACACACACATTCCACACTTTGCATACAGTAAGGGCTATTCACCTATGGGAGGCACATCAGGCAAGACCATGGCTGCATATTGTAAGGGCTATTCACCTATGGGAGGCACATCAGGCAAGACCATGGCTGTATATTTACTCAGATGCCATCCTTTTTCTTGCAGGCTAAGCTGGCTCATAATCGGAGACAGCAGCAACGGACGGGTGCAGGGCGGCTTCAGCTGCAACCCCTCAGCGATCTGGAGGAGCGCGTCCACAGGATTGTGGCAAGCCGGGTGATCGGTCCCGTCGCCACTGGGGACGCCGACCCCGTTGTGGACAGCAATGGTAAGGTCATCACCTTTTTGTCCTCTGTCCTTCCACTTGTCCCTCACAATACCAGCCTTTGACACTTTCAATCCAACTTGCTAACTCGCTGCACTTATTCCTCCCTTACTGCCACCCTGTCCTCACGCTAAAGCCACTCTTGTACCTCCCTGCTTTCAGATGGTGATTCACCAGCTGAGGAGACGGGCGCTGAAGCTGCCACTGGGAGTGATGCTGCAGCTGAGGAGGAAGAGGAAGCCGGAGCATCAGTGCCACCCTCTCCCGAGGAAGCCCATGGCCACACTGGGAACACGCCTTCCCCGGAGGGGAGCAGGGGGGAAGGGGCTGATGATGGTGAAGCTCCAGGACCCAGCGGGCTGCAGCAACGCCATGGGGGGGGGGGAGGGAAGAACGGGAGCCTTCTCCCCAGAGGGAGAGTATGCCAGACACTCCTACTGCAATGGACGCAGAGGAGGAGCGGCTGATTGCAGAAATGAACAGCCAGGCGGTGGGCATGCACACTGAGCTCATGGGTGCAGTGGGAAGGGTGCCCGAATGCATTGAGGCACTGGCAAGGAGTGTGGAGCACTTCGCTGTAGCACAGGCAGATGCCACACTAAAGCTTAGTGCTGCAATTCAGTCACTGGCTGCCAGGAACCCATCTGAGACTGCTCTCATGCAGACTCAGATTGAGGCCATGCGAGCACTGACTGCTGCCATCCTCGATGGTTCGTGCACATGTCCCCGGGGCTGTCACCGCGCCGCAGCAGGCCAGCAATCTGTTCTCCGGCAAATTGCTCCGGATGCTGAAGTGCTGCCCCGTGGGAGTGCCAGTGTGTCGGGCGAGCAGGGAGTTGCTGTCCTCTCTCACGATGACAGCATTCCTGCTGCCAACACTGTCACTTCTCCACTGCACTTGCCACCGCCTGTAGGACAGACTGCTGCCGCCCATGCAGAGTTGGTGCAGTCTGCAGCCGGGCCCTCCAGGCCCAGAAGTGGTCGAGGCCGTCCTTCAGGGGCATCTGCAGTGTCAGGGTCTGACGAGCAGCAGCCTTCCACCAGCCTTGCTGCAGCCACTGAGGTCCCATTACGGAGGAGCAGTAGGGTTAGAAGGGGGGAAGTGCGCAAGGGAAGGAGATCACCCTCGAAGGGCAAAATGTAGGAGGTGTGCCAAAATGCTGGTCATTTTTTTATTAAAGGCCGAGGTTCATGGCCCAACTTTTGTTTAGTGTTTTGGACATTATCTCCAGGTTGTGAGAACCAGTTATGTTATTGACTGTTTTTTTGTGTTTATTTCTATGAGTTTGTCATGAGGAATTGACACACACAGAGTTTGTAAAATAAATAAGTTTCTGTATTCAAAATATACATGGCTGGTGGTTGGAATTATTGGTGCCTTGGCCGGCTTAGGGGTTGCGTGCTGGGTTGATTCGTGTTTGTAGCAATGGCAGGGGCCCTAGAAGCGGCTTGCTATTAGTCGTTGACGGACGGCCCTTGCAGTTTGACCATTGTGGGCCGCCCTCCTGCCTTGGTGCTGCTGATGATCATCGTCCTCGTCCTGTTCCTCCTCTTCCTCCTCCTCCTCTGGTGGTGCTACAAGGCCTGGTGGCATTGGCTGGGTCCTGAGGATTGCCATGTTGTGCAACATGCAGCACACGACTACGAACTTCGAAACTTGCTCAGGCGAGTACTGCAGGGCTCCTCCGGAATGGTCCAGACAGCGGAACCGTTGTTTCAGCACGCCGATTGTGCGCTCAATAATGTTCCTGGTTGCTTGATGGCTTTCCTGGTACCGCAGCTCAGCAGGGGTGTTTGGCGCACGGAGCGGTGTCATCAGCCAGGTGCTCAATGCGTACCCCTTGTCCCCCAGAAGCCAACCAACTGGCTGATGCGGTGCCTCAAAAAGTTCTGCCACAGTAGTCTGGCGCAGGATGAAAGCATCGTGGCAGCTGCCCGGATAGTGGGCATTGACAGCGAGAATCACCTGTCTGTGGTCACAGACCAACTGCACATTCAAGGAATGGAACCCCTTTCTGTTCCGGAACTCCTCTGCATTCTCTCGCGGAGCACGCAAAGCCACATGCGTGCAGTCAATGGCGCCCTGCACCATGGGGAAGCCCGCTACCCTCGCAAAGCCCAGAGCACGGTCATGCTGCTTGTCTGGGGTCATAGGGAAAGAGATGAAGTCTCGTCTCCTTCTGAAGAGGGCATTGGTGACCTGCCGGATGCAGCGATGCACCGCAAACTGGGAGATATTGGCGAGGTCCCCAACAGCAGCTTGGAATGAGCCAGTGGCGTAGAAGTTCAAAGCCACTGTGACCTTCACTGCCACCGACAGAGACGTCCTGGACCTCAGCTGAGGCTGCAGATCTGGCTGCAGCAGGTGGCAGAGCTCAGTGACCACCTCCTTGCTGAATCGCAGCCTTCGCAAACACAGCTCCTCGGACATATGGATGTAGGAGAGCTGTTCACGATATACCCTGGGAGGGTAAACTCTCCTGTACATGCGCCTGATGGCCCTCCTCCGTCTGGCCATCATTGCCACTCTCTGTCTGCGTCTCACTATCCTCCGATTCAGCTGGAGCAGGACGACGCCCCCAATCATTGCAGCCCCCATATTCTCTTTGCCAGAAAAGTAATGAGGTACAGCAACTAAAGTAGCAACAAAGTTAGGATGAACTAGGCCAAACTACCTCACAAAGCGTTGAGTCAATGTAGAAGTCTCTCTCTCTCTCTCTCCGAATCTCTCTCTCTCTCTCAGAACGAGTGGTGCATAAATGTCGACCACAGAAAAAGACAGGAAGAGGCCCCCTTTAAATAGCGCCC
Organism: Squalus acanthias; assembly: GCA_030390025.1. NCBI lineage: Eukaryota > Metazoa > Chordata > Chondrichthyes > Squaliformes > Squalidae > Squalus > Squalus acanthias. The sequence goes on along the minus strand of CM059426.1, from coordinate 150,119,238 downwards.
CCCCCAGCCCCACAGCGATTGATAACGTTCCAGTCTTCCGGTCGTTGGAAGCGCCAGGCGGTAAGGCAGGGGGCGCCACTCAATTTCCGCTCCGGGGCGCCCCAAGGGCGTTGCACCATGGAATGACGTCACAATCTGCGCGCGCAGGTGGTCGCAGCGGTAAGTTTTAGCACCGCCGCACAATCTCAAGTTAAGTTCTCGAGCGGCGCAAACAGCGCTGCGCCCGGGCGTTAGCGGCTTAACGCCCCATTAGCGCCCTCTTAAGGCGCTAACGGGAGGCGCAACCAACTGAATTTTTACCCCCAAGAATCTATCTATCTCAGCCTTGAAGATACTCAACGACTAATCATCCACAGCCTTCTGTGGTAGAGAATTCCAAAGATTCACAACCCTCTGAGTGAAGAAATTTCTCCTCATCTCAGTCCTAAATGGCTGACCCCTTATCCTGAGACTATGCCCCCTAGTTCTAGACTCTATAGCCAAGGGAAACAGCCTCTCAGCATCTACTTTGTCAAGCCCTCTCAGAATCTTATATGCTTCAATGAGACCAGCTCTCATTCTTCTAAACTCCAGAAAATATAGGTTCATTCTACTCAATCCCTCCTCATAGGACAGCTCTCTCATCCCAGGAATCAATCTAGTGAATCTTTGTTGCACCCCTTCTAAGGCAAGTATATCCTTCCTTAGGGACGGAGACCAAAACTGTACACAGTACTCCAGGTGTGGTCTCACCAAAGCCCTGTATAATTGCAGCAGGACTTCCTTACTCTTGTACTTTAACCCCCTTGCAATAAAGGCCAACATCCCATTTGCCATCCTAATTGCTTGCTGTACCTGCATGTTAACTTTCTGTGTTTCATATACAAGGACACCTAAATCTCTCTGAACACCAACATTTAATAGTTTCTCACCATTTAAAAAATATTGGGGGAGAAATTGGAAGCTTTAACACCGGCCGCTACCACCATGAAATGGTGAAAAGACGGCGGCCGATAGTCTTCCGCAGCTGGTGGCGGATCCATCGGCGCGGGCCATTTTGGAGCTGCCTGTGACGGTGCCGGTAAACACTAGCGCCAGGGAGATTTAAATGAAAGAGATCATGACATCAGTGAGTATGTAACGCTCACTTGACACCTGATCTCCAACATTGTATTTAGCCATTGTACTTACTGTCAGCGCAGAACAACGACAGGGAGAGCTGTCATCTACCAGCAGGAAGCAGTCTGCAGCAGCGATATTTAAAGGCATCATCACCAATCAGTTGCACCTGACCTGGTTCAGCAGTTTCAGTGGCTGTTTGCTACTTCCTGCAACTGAAGGGTTTTATTTCAAGGTTTTTTGGTAACAGGGAGTATTGTTTCAAGTGCAGAAGTCCCTCATTATTTGTTAAAGGCTTCTGCTCACTTGCTCACAGTCATGAGGGCTGTACTGGCAGTCGACTTCGACCTCCAGGATCTACGGCAGAGAAAGCGAGGAAGACGGGAACTTGCACGCAGGGTCAGGAGGAGGAGGGCCATGAGGGCTCTCAACAGGAGGCCTTACCCACCTAGGGTCTTCTGACAGCACATCTCCTACCTTCAATTAAGCGAGGAGCAGTGTATTAGGAGGCTACGCTTCTGCAAGGAGGTGGCCACAGAACTCTGCCACCTCCTGCAACCAGACCTGCAGCCTGAGAGCAGGGCGAACACAGCTCTCCCAGTGGTAGTCAAGGTCACCGTGGCACACCACATCCCCATCATACCATCCCTGTGTCACAGAATATCACATCGCTCTCCTGGGCGCAGAGCTGAAATGAGACACACCACAAAAGATTCCAAACACAATTATTAAATTTATCAATAATCACAAGACACATATTTACAATTATAATATTAACTAATCACCCTGGTGCAATCCCTTAGGGCTGGCTTTTCAATGACCCGTGGAGTCGGGTTTGGAGGCGTGTGGGGGGTTAAAGTTGCAGATTCAGGGGTCCCGACCCCATCCCGACTCCATTCCGCCTCCACGCAATTTTGACAAAATCGGTCGTGGGGTTCCCGACTCCGTCCCACCTCCAAGAGGCGGGAGAGGCCATTAAAGCCCTTAACAAGCCCTAAATTGGCTCTGCAATGCCATTTTGAAACGTTTTAGCTAGTTTAACCCTTTTCCGACGTGAAGTACGCCTGATGTGAAACACGCCAGTGAAACCTGGCGGGAGCACAAGTGGATAGCTGACTATCAGCTGTAGGTCCACTATTACAATGGAGATGTGATGAAGTAGTAGTATTGTGATGAAGGTAGTAGTAGTATTAGGTCTGAAAGTCGCCTCTGATGCTACTGCATTGAATGTGTTCAGAGACTGCCTGGGAGGACTTGGTTGCAAAAAAAATTCTCTCTCTCTCTCTCTCTCTCTGAGATGCTGCTCATTTTGCATCAGGTCCTCTCACAGCAAAGGCCAGGCAATCTCTGAGACCAGGCAGTCTCTGACCTGCAATGATGACATCATCAGAGGTGACTTTCAGACTGAAACCACTAATTGGTTCATGGGTTCCCACATGCTGGAACTCAATTGCCCAATTAAGTGAAAATTGCATCAATCTCCCACATCCAATTGCAGGCAGGTGGATAACACGAAATGCGGATGACAAGACCCCAACCCGCCCCAGTATTAAAATCCAGCCCTTAGTGTCTGTCTTTCGTGTGGCTTTTCCTAGTCTAGTGCTCTTACAGAATGTTCCTCCAGTGGCTGCAGCATGGCTGGTGAAAGGTTGCTGACTTTCAGTGGGGAGACTGCAGATGGCCTTGGAGGATGACCTCGATCAGCTCTGGCCCGAGAAGGCCCGGCTGTAGACTGCACCACCTCGGCTTGGGCGAAGCAGTCCGTGCGGGCTGGCTGGCTGACAGACAGCAGCAAGGGCAATGGCGGAGTGGCAGTGCTGGGAACAGGAATTCTGTCATCCTGAGAGAGGACAGCAGGGACCTGCTCCACTGACCCACTGCCACTCCCCCGGGCTGGCACCTCAGCATCCCTAGCAATCTGTTGGAGCACAGATTGCTGACCTGCTGCGACACCCTGCAAGCCCTGGTCAACAGTGGGCAACCCAGCCACGATGACAACAGTCAGAGCTTGGGTGACTTCAAGCTGAGATTGCATGAGAGCAGTCTGAGCGTGGGTGGCCTCAACCTGAGACTGCATGACAGCGGTGTGAGCTTGGGTGGCATTACGCTGAGACTGCATGAGAGCAGTCTGAGCTTACGCTGCAGCACTTAGACTTTGGGTCGCTTCCGCCTGTGCTGCAATGGAAGCTGCTACATCACCCATCATGCATGCCATCACGTCTGGGTCGCCACGGTCTCTCTGGGTGTGCACAATCATTTCCGACTGGAAATCCTCGGCTCCATGTTCTGCACAGACCCCCCGTGCAATGTTGGAGCCGGACTCCTCCACGCTCCTTGACATTGCCAAGAGGCTTTCTGGCAGCCTTGCCATTGCACCCATAATTTCTGTGTGCATGCTCATCATCCTTCTTCTGAAGGCCTCTCCATCGAGGTCCTCATCTGAGTCCTGTGCAGCAGAACTATTGTGAACTCGCCCTCCGGGGAGCTGGCCCCCAAGCTATCTTTTCCCATTGGCCTTGCTGCAGCCCACTCGTGCCTGCTGCATCACCCAGTGCAGATCCCGCTACTACACTAGCCTCTAAAGTTTGCGTAGTGCCAGTTTCTGAGCTGGTGTCTGTGAGTGAGAGATGCAGTGATGCGGTGTCTTCCTCCTCCTCTTCTCCCCCCTCGCTCTCAGCAGTGCCCTCGGGGACAGGCTGCTCGGCTGCTTGTTGATTATCTGAAAGCAGAAAGACACAAGAGTCAGGTTATGGTGAGTGGGAGGAAGCCAGAAATGCATGCATACAGCATGAGTAGCTTGAAAGTGAGAAAAGATTGTGAGCTGAGGCCCAAGCACTGATCCTTGCGGCACCCCACTAGTTACAACCTCCAACCTGAAAATGACCCGTTTATTCCTACTCTGTTGTCTGTTTTTTAACCAATCCTCTATCCATGCTAATATATTACCCCCAACCCCATGAGCCCTTATCTTGTGCAACAACCTTTTGTGTGGCACCTTATCGAATGCCTTTTGAAAATCCAAATATACTACATCCACTGGTTCCCCTTTATCTACACTGTTCGTTACATCCTCAAAAAATTCTAATAGATTTGTCAAACACGATTTTCCTTTCCTAAAGCCACGTTGACTCTGTGTAATTATATTATGATTTTCTAAGTGCCCTGTTACCACTTCCCTAATAATGGATTCTAGCATTTTCCCGACGACTGATGTCAGGCTAACTGGCCTGCAGTTCCCTGCTTTCTCTCTCCCTCCTTTCTTGAATAGCAGTTTCATCGGGTTTCACTCGATGAATGTCCAGTTAGATAGTGATCACACACACTAAATATTGCATGTAAATGCTTGCTATCCAGGAAGCAGCCATGAATCTTTCATATTGAGGTAGTCACCATACCTCAACTGTTTCTCTTGTACATTCTCCCTTCCCTCTGCCCCACGATTGGCACCATGCCTTCAATCTGCTAGATCCGACACTCTGGAATTCCCTCCCTAAATACCTTTGCCTCTACACCTCTTTCTCCTCCTTAAAATCTACCTCTTTGACTAATCTTATGGTCATCATTCTTAATCTCTCCTTTTGTTCAGCATTTGCTTTTCCTTACTTCTCTGTAAAGTGCCTTGGGATGTTTTTCTATATTGAAGGAACTATATATATATCTGCAAGTTGTTGTTGTTTGCAGCTGGAAGTCAGATGTCTGTGTAGTTTCCTGCACCTCCCACCAAAGAGGCGAGCTCCCAACAGAGAGAGCTAATAGTGCTGGGAGCCTACACTGAACAATATAATGACCCTGACCGAGAAAAATGTGATGGGGTTAGAGCAGGGTTGAACAGTGGGCAGAAGTTCTTCTTTGACACACTTCTGATGGGAACACTGCCATGGAGCACAAGCCAGGCCCAAGTGTTAGAGCTATTTATTTTAGACAAATGATTCAACAACAGTATAGCGCCTTTAATGTAGTAAAACATCCCAAGGTGCTTCACAAGAGTGTCATAAAACAAAATTTGACACCGAGCCACATAAGGAGAAATTAGGGCAGATGACCAAAAGCTTGGTCAAAGAGGTAAGTTTTCAGGAGTGTCTTAAAGGAGGAAAGAGTGGTAGAGAGGCGGAAGGTTAGGGAGGGAATTCCAGAGCTTAGGGCCTTGGCAGCTGAAGGCACAGCCACCAATGTTGAGCGATTAAAATCAGGGATGCTCAAGAGGCCAGAATTAGAGGAGCGCAGATATCTTGGGGGGTTGTGGGGCTGGAGGAGATTACACAGCTAGGGAGGGGTGAGGCCATGGAAGGATTTGAAAACAAGAATGAGAATTTCAAACTCAAGACGTTGCATAACCGGGAGCCAATGTAGGTCAGCGAGCACAGGGGTGATGGGTGAATGGGACTTGGTGCGAGTTAGGACATGGGCAGCCGAGTTTTGGATGACCTCAAGTTTACGTAGGGTAGAATGTGGGAAGCCAGCCAGGAGTGTGTGGGAATAGTCAAGTCTAGAGGTAACAAAGGCATGGATGAGGGTTTCAGCAGCAGATGAGCTGAGGCAGGGGCGGAGACGGGCGATGTTACAGAGGTGGAAATAGGCGGTCTTAGTTATGGCAGGATTTTAAGATGATGAAAGGATTGGATTCAGTCTGTTTGGAATGGTAATCTGAGATGCCTAGGGGTGTAAGACTAGAGGATATCCATATAAAATCCATTGGCAAAGAGTTAGGTTAGATGCCAGGAAGTATTTATTTTAGCAGAGTGAAATCCCTTTGGAACAGACTACCTAAATATGTGGTGGGTATGGATTTGTTGCAGCTCTTTAAAAGGAAACTGGACAGGTTCCTGAGTGAAAAGGCCATCTCCAATTATAGAAAGTAGGTTATTAGTTTGTTGGGATGGTAATGAATGATGGGCTCTCACCGTTTCCTGGAGCCTCATTTGATTGCCTTCAGAGAGGAATTTTGCAGATTTTTTTTGAATTGCTTATAACTATTTTTCATTTTTTGCTTCTCCCAGGAGACTATGGCCTAGAAATTCGTAGTGTTTGCGCTGGCTGTTAAGGCCCGTTTCAGGGAAAAAAATGCTGGCAACCTCACTTCCGCCCGCTGCCGGCGGGTCCCACGGCAGCTGCCATTTTTGGCTGGGCGGCAACGCTGCCGATGTCCGTGCTCGCCAACGATATGGAGATTATGCAGATCGTGACATCAGTGAGTGTGCAACGCTCACCTGATGCCCAATCTGCCATTTTGGAGTGCACCGCTCAACTTACCGGCCTGTGTTAATTACAACCAGCTGAGCAAGCATTGACAAGCAGGAAGGAGGCTCCAGCAGCGGTATTTAAAGGGATCTTCAGCAACAACTTGCAGCTAACATGTTTGCTCAGATTGCCTGGCTCTGTGGAATTTTCTGCAACTCTAGCAGCTTTCTAAACTTCTTTCAAAGTCCTAAGGTGACAGGGAGTGTTGGTGCAAATGGAGAACACCATCATTATTATTCAAAGGCTTCTGCTCAGAACACTTGCTCACAGTCATAGGGGCTCTACCGGCAGTCCCCCTCACGCTCGAGTATCTTAGGGAGAGGGAGCAGAGGCAGCAAAGAAAAGATGCGCGCAGAGGGAGGAGGATGAGGGCCAAGAGGGCTCTCAAGAGGAGGCCTTGCCCGCCTAGGGTCTTCAGAGAGCACTTCTCCTATCTCCACTTAAGCGAGGAGCAGTGTATAAGGAGGCTCCACTTCACCAAGTAGGTGATCACAGAACTCTGCCACCTCCTGCAACAAGACCTGCAGTCTCAAAGCAGGGTGACCACGGCTCTCCCAGTGGCCCTCAAGGTCACCGTAGCCCTCAATCTCTTCACCAGCGGATTCTTCCAGTCTGCAGCAGGAAACATAGCTAACATTTCCCAGTTCGCTGTCTATTGTTGCATCCGGGAGGTCACAGAGGTAAAACAACAGTTCTGCTGCCTTGACTGCTCGGGAGGAGCCCTCCAGTACTCGGCTGAATGGGTGTCCCATTTTGTGGTGATCTGCTGCACGCTCCATAACTTGGCCATCATAAGGGCGCAGTACTTGCCAGCAGGGATTGCGGGACCACCTCAGGAGGAGAATGAGGGAGAGGTGGAGGAGGAAGAGGACAAGGAGGAAGGGAGGAGGCAAGCAGTAAATCCCCCTTCGGCATGGGCTGTCCGTGAATGCCTCATCAGACTCCGATTCCAGTGAGTGAAACCCCAGATCCTCGGTGCTCACCACATCCCCATCAACCACACCCCAATCATACAATCCTTCTGTCACAGAATATCACAGCATTCTCCTGGGCACAGAGCTGAAATGAGAGCCACCACGAAACAAAGATTCCAAACAAACTTAATAAATTTATCACTATTCAATTCATATGACAATATCATCTAATCACCCTTGTGCAATCCCTTAGTGCCTGTCATTCGTGTGCCCTTTCCTACCCTGGTGCTCCTACGCAGTGTTCTCCCAGTGGCTGCAGCATGCCTGATGGAAGGCTGCTGAGTTTCCATGGGGGAGACTTCAGATGGCCTTGCAGGATGACCTGGAACAGCTGTGGACTAGAAGGCCCGGCCGCAGACTGCACCATCTCATCATGGGCAGCCGCAGTCTGGGCTGGCTGGCTGACAGGCAGCAGCAAGGGCAATGGAGTGAAAATGGTGGGAATAGGAATGCTGTCATCCTGAGAGTGGACAGCAGGTTCTTGCTCCACAGACCCACTGCCACTCCCCTGGGGCGGCGCATCAGCATGCCTACCAATCTGTTGGAGGACAGATTGCTGGCCTGCTAGGACACCCTGCAAGACCCTTTCGACACTGGTAAACCCATCCATGATGGCAGCAGTCTGAGCTTGCATGGCAGCAAGCTGAGCCTGCAGAAGAGCAGTATGAGCTTCCACTGCAGCAGAGACGTTGGGTCGCTTCCGCCTGCACTGCAATGGCAGCCACGACATCACCCATCACACGCAGCATCATATCTGGGTCAACAAGGTCTCTCCTGGAGTTGTCCATCATTTCCAGCCTGGAAATCATGGGCTCCAAGCTCTACACAGAGCCCTGTGCAATGTTGGAGGCAGACTCCTCCATACTCCTTGACATTGCCAAGAGGCTCTCTGGCAGGCTTGCCATTGCACCTAGAAATTCGGTGTGCATGTCCATTACTTTTCTTGTGACTGCCTCCCCATCAAGGTCCTCATCTGAGTCGTATACAGCAGAACTTGCGCCAACTCTCCCTCCGGGGAGCTAGACCCCGAGAAACCCTTTCCCTCTGGCCTTGCTGCAACCCACTCATGCCCATTGCCTCACCCTGTGCAGATCCTGCTTTTACACCCCCCTCTAAATTCCACTCAGTGCCAGTTTCTGAGCTGGTGCCTGCGAGTGTCAGTTACAATGTGCCTTCTTCTTCTCCTTCACTCTCCTCCATTGCTTCGGGCACAGGCTGTGCGGCTGGCAGATGTTGGTCCTCTGAAAGCAGAAAGGCACAAGAGTCGAGTTGTGGTGAGGGGAGGGGGGAAAGCAAGATATCCATGCATACAACATCAGCAGCATACAAGTGAGAAGAGATTGTGGGATGAGGGGGAAATGGGATGTGAGAAGAAGGATTAGGAATGAACATACCGTTATTGTCCCCAAGGGCTTCAACGTTGCCTGTTGCCACAGGCTCGGTGACTTCCGTCCAATGATGTCGAGCACCGTCTCCTCCAGTTGGCTCAAGGCCTGTATTGCAGCTTGGCCGTTTCCCGTCTGCTGCTGCTCACAGCGATTGTGAGCCACCTTGCCCTGCAAGAGAAAGTGTGTCAGTGAGTGTGATGCAATGTGTTTGGGTGAAGTGTGTCAGTGAGTGTGGTGCAATGTGTTTGGGTGAAGTGTGTCAGTGAGTGTGGTGCAATGTGTTTGGGTGATGTGTATCAGTGAGTGTGGTGCAATGTGTTTGGGTGAAGTGTGTCAGTGAGTGTGGTGCAGTGTGTTTGGGTGAAGTGTGTCAGTGAGTGTGGTGCAATGTGTTTGGGTGATGTGTATCAGTGAGTGTGGTGCAATGTGTTTGGGTGAAGTGTGTCAGTGAGTGTGGTGCAATGTGTTTGGTGAAGTGTGTCAGTGAGTGTGGTGCAATGTGTTTGGGTGGTGTGTCAGTGAGTGTGGTGTAATGTGTTTGGGTGAAGTGTGTCAGTGAGTGTGGTGCAATGTGTTTGGGTGAAGTGTGTCAGTGAGTGTGGTGCAATGTGTTTGGGTGAAGTGTGTGTCAGTGAGTGTGGTGCAATGTGTTTGGGTGAAGAGTGTCAGTGAGTCTGGTGCAATGTGTTTGGGTGAAGTGTGTCAGTGAGTGTGGTGCAATGTGTTTGGGTGAAGTGTGTGTCAGTGAGTGTGGTGCAGTGTGTTTGGGTGAAGTGTGTCAGTGAGTGTGGTGCAATGTGTTTGGGTGAAGTGTGCCAGTGAGTGTGGTGCAGTGTGTTTGGGTGAAGTGTGTCAGTGAGTGTGGTGCAATGTGTTTGGGTGAAGTGTGTCAGTGAGAGTGGTGCAATGTGTTTGGATGAAGTGTGTGTCAGTGAGTGTGGTGCAATGTGTTTGGGTGAAGAGTGTCAGTGAGTCTGGTGCAATGTGTTTGGGTGAAGTGTGTCAGTGAGTGTGGTGCAATGTGTTTGGTGAAGTGTGTCAGTGAGTGTGGTGCAATGTGTTTGGGTGAAGTGTGTCAGTGAGTGTGGTGCAATGTGTTTGGATGAAGTGTGTCAGTGAGTGTGGTGCAATGTGTTTGGGTGAAGTGTGTCAGTGAGTGTGGTGCAATGTGTTTGGGTGAAGTGTGTCAGTGAGTGTGGTGCAATGTGTTTGGGTGAAGAGTGTCAGTGAGTCTGGTGCAATGTGTTTGGGTGAAGTGTGTCAGTGAGTGTGGTGCAATGTGTTTGGGTGATGTGTGTGTCAGTGAGTGTGGTGCAATGTGTTTGGGTGATGTGTGTCAGTGAGTGTGGTGCAATGTGTTTGGGTGATGTGTGTCAGTGAGTGTGGTGCAATGTGTTTGGGTGAAGTGTGTCAGTGAGTGTGGTGCAATGTGTTTGGGTGATGTGTGTCAGTGAGTGTGGTGCAATGTGTTTGGGTGAAGTGTGTGTCAGTGAGTGTGGTGCAATGTGTTTGGGTGAAGTGTGTCAGTGAGTGTGGTGCAATGTGTTTGGGTGATGTGTGTCAGTGAGTGTGGTGCAATGTGTTTGGGTGATGTGTGTCAGTGAGTGTGGTGTAATGTGTTTGGGTGAAGTGTGTCAGTGAGTGTGGTGCAATGTGTTTGTGGGTGATGTGTGTCAGTGAGTGTGCTGCAATGTGATTGGGTGATGTGTGTGTCAGTGAGTGTGGTGCAATGTGTTTGGGTGAAGTGTGTCAGTGAGTGTGGTGTAATGTGTTTGGGTGAAGTGTGTGTCAGTGAGTGTGGTGCAATGTGATTGGGTGAAGTGTGTGTCAGTGAGTGTGGTGCAATGTGTTTGGGTGAAGTGTGTGTCAGTGAGTGTGGTGCAATGTGTTTGGGTGATGTGTGTCAGTGAGTATGGTGCAATGTGTTTGGGTGAAGTGTGTGTCAGTGAGTGTGGTGCAATGTGTTTGGGTGAAGTGTGTGTCAGTGAGTGTGGTGCAATGTGATTGGGTGAAGTGTGTGTCAGTGAGTGTGGTGCAATGTGTTTGGGTGATGTGTGTCAGTGAGTGTGGTGCAATGTGTTTGGGTGATGTGCCTGCCATAGTTGAATAGCTGTCAGTGTGTGCAAGGTGTGAGATGTGGGTGTGAGTGTTGCAGTAGTTGTAAGGTTGTGAGGGTGAAGTGAAGCCATGATTTTGAGGTATGAATGGTGATTGTTGGTAGGTGAGTGATGGGGTGTGGTGCATTGAGCAGTGTATGAGGCTTGTGGTGCAGATGGTGGGATATGGCATTTGCTGAAGCCTTCACTCGCCTTGACCTGCCATGCGAGATCATTAAACTCTTTGCGGCACTGGATCCATGATCTGGAGACCACACTGTTGGCCGTCACGTATGCAGATATCTCTTGCCAGAGCCTTCTCAATGAATGGACTGATGGTTTCCTGCCAGTGCACGGGAATAGGAGAGCCCGAGGCCTCCTCTTCACAGACTGCCTCCTCTCCATGCCTCCAGAGCCGCATCTGAGAACCTTCGGACTCGTTCTCTTTGCTGGTGCTCAGCCATGTTTTCCAGCTTCAGGTATGATTCCAATTCGAGCTCCAACTACAATGCCAATGAGGTGCTGCTACATCAAAGCACCTCCCCTTGAAGTAGTGAAGAAAGATTAGGCCAAACTTTATTGGCCATTTGACTGCACCCGATATTGGCCCACTGTTGAGCAGTAAGCCAATCAGCAGTGGGTTTAGCGCTGAGATCAGCACTATAATCATGTAAATGAGCACACAGCACGAATTCTGCGTGCTTCCTGGACCACTTTGACCCGACGCAGCTAAACAGCACTGGGCCATGACCCTGCCAGTTTTTGGGCCATATCCAATTTCTAGGCCTATATAGTTAAGGGGTGGCTAAATGATGTACGTGATTGCATCATATTGCAGGAGATTTAACTGGAGGTTCTGAAGAAGTTATTACAGTAACATAAAACAAAACAAACAAATAGAACCATGCAGGACTGTGAGAAGTAAAACTGTTAACAAACAAGTTGCCAGAAATCCAGGTCGGAATTTTCTGGAGGAAGGCGGGTTGGGGGAGGGTGGGCTCCGATGCGGTCGGGAAACCCGAGAGGCCAGGTTTCACACAGGCTCTGCCGACTTTAACAGCAGGACCTGATTTGAATGTGAGGCATCTGATTCCCGCCCACAGCCAGGCAGATCGAGAGACTGGCTGGCTGCGGGCGGGTAGGCCTGCGGCCGCACGGAAAAGGTAAGAATGGTTTACGTGAGGGCCGGGCTGGGCAATGGATCGGAGGGGGAGGGGAGACAACTGAGACTGGAGGGCCGGGCAATGGATCGGGGGTGGGGGGGGGAGTGGGGCGGGGAGGATCGGTGGGGAGGAGGGAGAAAGGATCAGGGCTGGGCAATGGATCGGGGGTGGGCCGGGGAGGAGAGAGGACCGGGGATTGGGGCTGGGGGAAGGATTTGGGGCGGGGGGGGGGGAGTGAGGATCGGGGCCGGGGGAAGGATCGGGGGGAGGAGGCAGACGATCGGGGGGAGAGTCGGGCAGAGATCGGGTTGGATGATCGGGGTGGGTGAAGAGTAGATGGGGGCCGGCCACCGGAGGATCGTGGCTGGCCTCAGCATCATCGTTGGGGGGGGAGGCCTGCGGAAGGTGATTGGAGGCCTTGTGAGGGGGTCTCCGATTGCGGGGAGTGGGTTAGGTAGGGACCCTGGATCCAGGAGGTAGGTATAAAGCCTGGATCCAGCAGTCCCCACCTCGGTTTAACTGCCGGGTTTCACGAATTATGTGAAACTCGTCCACGTGCAGTTAAAAACAAAACGGAGGTTAAAAAGGAGGTTTCCAGCCTCGTTATAATATTTAAAATGACGTTCCATCCCGTGGGTGCGAGTTGGTCACCCGCCCCCCGTCCTACCTCCATTAAAACCGGAAGTGGGCGGGTTGGAGGCGGGATCAGGTCGGGAATCCCATTTTTAACAATTTAACTGCCCCCAAGCTCCAAACCCACCCATTTTTTTAGGTTAAAATTCCAGCCCCAGTTAGCGATGGAGCTAGCAAGGCAAAAAGTTTTTTAAAAAAGGTAACCCCAAGTGTGCCAGTACAAAAAAGAAGCCAGCTACTGAAGCAGAAATTTGGGGAAATCAGCAAAACTCTTAGGGGGTGGAATTGGGTGCCTTGCACCTCCTGTTAGCGTCCCGGGCTTTGCGACCGAGCGCTGACATCGACTCCCGCCATATTTGCCAGGAGTTTTGCGGCGGCGCTACGGTGTTGCACCCCAATCTCCTTCGACCAGAGATCGTGATGTCATCGCCCCGGTAGTACCCTGGACCCGAAATTGACTTCCGTCCCCTGCAGCAGCGCCGGTCAAAAACACCGACAGCTGCAGGAGGCGTGCATCGGGCAGCCGGCCGCTTCGGGGGGGATGATTAAAGGGCAAGGTGGCCGAGGTAAGTGGAAAAAAAACTTACCTTTCTTGTTCCAGGTTTTTCGCAGGTTCCTGCTCGCGATCGATCAGCCCGGCACTCTGCTTGAGTGCCGGGCTGATCACACAGGAGCGCGGCTGCCTTGGTGGTCCAGGCAGGTAATTTTTCTATTGCAGACCCTGCGGTGATGGCCCTTCCCTTTAAGGGAAGGAAGGAGCCTTTGAACGCGGCAGCGCTGCACGGCCCAGTGTGCAAAGCTGCTGAAGTCTCCGCCCCGCTCTCCGACATTAGCGCCCTAAAAATGAAGTGGAACGCTTCACTTCCCTCTTGGGGCGCTAAAACTCAATTTCGCGGTCGCCGGCGCTAATTAGCATCGGCCGCTAAAGTTAGCGCCCAGGCGATGTTAGCGCCCCAAAATGGTCAATACCAAATCTTTCCCCCTTCATTCTGCAAGTAACGTCAATGCAGCAAATGTAACTTCAGCAAGATTGTGGTATTCCACCAGGTCACAAGCTGCCCCACAATAATAAAAGAATTCTGGAAGTGGCAAACAGGATGGATATTGCAGGAATGTAGAAGAAACAAATACTCCTGCTGATCCTGCAATTAGCTCAGCTATCTCAGCATTACCGAGATCTAAACAGAAATACAACCTGGCAGTATATCAGGCATCTGGGATGTGTACTTCTGACAAAAACAATTAAATGTTTCTGCTTGCTAAATACAATGATTGCTTGCCTAATACATAATCAAAGCTAGAAAATATCATGCCATTTATAACATTTTATCCATGAGGGGAGTGCTAACCAGCCTTGTATATAGGATTTGGAATTGGCCCTTCTGTATTGCACCCTTGTTTGCAAAGCTACCCTGGGATATTCCAGGGGTTAAAAATTCACCTGGTGTCTTTCAACAAATGTTCCTTAGAAGGTTTATGGGTTTATCGATCACAGAGTTCTTACATTATCTGGATGAGACGGGCTTTATCTGCCTAATTGTCTTTTCCCTATCTTCTCCAATGTTTATATGTTGAAATTGATCACTTTTTTACTTGGAAGTTGATGATTCAAATTACATATCTTGTCATAATTGCCATATAGATATGACCATTGATTTCATAATGTGAGGTAAACTAGATGAGTGAGGATTATAAGACTGAAAGGCAAGGTTTTATAGAGTTTAAAAATCATTGCGTCCATCTATAGAAATGGCAAAGCAATAGAAGGCTATGAGAATTACAACCTGCCAGGGCCCGCTGCCAAAGAGAATAAATTATTTCTCTACTCACTTGGAAAAGGCGCCAACACTACATCTGTGGAGGTTGGCAAGGACTTTAGTTGGACAGGATGCTGCTCTGCCTATTATGATTTAGAACATTTACTTGTTATTAATATTTATGATAATTTGAACACTTAGCTATTAATACTGTAATTCAATGCATTATTTCTTATCACTGTTATGAACTAAAATTTGATCCATTGAAAAGGAGCTTTTTACTATCTTCATGCACTTACTTGTGAGCTCTTGTCTAGGTCAATGGTAGCATTCTCACCGGAGTCAGAATTGTGGGTTCAAGCCCCACTCCATGGACTAGAGCACATAACAAGAACATAAGAAATAGGAGCTGGAGTGAGCCATTTGGCCCTTCAAGCCTGCTCCACCATTCAATAAGATGACGGCTCATCTTCTACCTCAACTCCATCTTCCCGCACTATCCCCATATCCCTTGTTTCCCTTAGTATCTAAAAATCTATCGATCTCTGTCTTGATTAAGGAAGCAGTAGCAGGGCATTTGGAAAATCATAATGCAGTCAAGCAGAGTCAGCATGGTTTTATGAAAGGGAAATCATGTTTAACAAATTTGCTGGAGTTCTTTGAAGATGTAACGAGCAGGGTGGATAAGGGTGAACCAGTGGATGTGGTGTATTTGGATTTCCAGAAGGCATTCGATAAGGTGCCACATAAAAGGTTACTGCATAAGATAAGAGCTCACGGAGTTGGGGGTAATATATTAGCATGGATAGAGAATTGGCTAACTAACAGAAAGCAGAGAGTCGGGATAAATGGATCATTTTCCGGTTGGCAAACGGTAACTAGTGGGGTGCCACAGGGATTGGTGCTGGGGCCTCAACTATTTACAATCTACATTAATGACTTGGATGAAGGGACCGAGTGTAATGTAGCCAAGTTTGCGGATGATACAAAGATGGGTGGGAAAGCAAGTTGTGCAGAGGACTCAAAGAATCTGCAAAGGGATATAGACAGGCTAAGTGAGTGGGCAAACATTTGGCAGATGGAGTATAATGTGGGAAAGTGCGAGGTTATCCACTTTGGCAGGAAAAATAAAAAAGCCAATTATTATTTAAATGGAGAGAGATTACAAAATGCTACAGTTCAGAGGGACCTGGGGGTGCTTGTGCATGAAACACAAATGTTAGCATGCAGGTACAGCAAGTAAGCAAAAAGGCAAATGCAATGTTAGCCTTTATTTGAAGGGGGTTGGAGTATAAAAGCAGGGAAGTCCTGCTACAACTGTACAGGGTATTGGTGAGACCACACCTTGAGTACTGCGTACAGTTTTGGTCTCCTTACTTAAGGAAGGATATACTTGCATTGGAGACAGTTCAGAGACGATTCACATGGTTGATTCCTGAGATGAAGGGTTGAATTATGAAGAAAGGTTGAGCAGGTTGGGCCTATACTCATTGGAATTTAGGAGAATGAGAGGTGATCTTACTGAAACATATAAGATACTGAGGGGGCTCGACAAGGTAGATGCAGAGGGGATGTTTCCCCTCGTGGGGAAATCTAAAACTCGGGGTCGCCCTTTTAGAACTGAGATGAGGAGGAATCTCTTCTCTCAGAGGGTTAAAACTCTGTGGAATTCTCTGCCCCAGAGAGCCGTGGAGGCTGGGTCATTAAATACATTTAAGGTGGGGATAGACAGATTTTTGCAAGATAAGGGAGTGAAGGGTTATGGGGAGTGGGCAGGGAAGTGGCTTTGAGCCCAAGATCAGCCATGATCTTATTGAATGGCGGAGCAGGCTCGAGGGGCCAAGTGGCCTATTCCTGTTCCTATTTCTTATGTTCTTATGTTCTTATGATTATACTCAACGACCAAGCATCAACAGCTCTCTGGGGCAGAGAATTCCAAAGATTCACCACCCTCTGAGGGAAGAAATTTCTCCTCATCACAGTCCTAAATGACCAACCCCTTATTCCGAGACTGTGACCTCCTAGTTCTAGACTCCCCAGCCAGGGGAATCATCCTCCCAGCATCTACCCTGTCAAGCCCCTTAAGAATTTAATACGTTTCATTGAGATCACGTCTCATTTTTCTAAACTCTAGAGAATATAGGCCCAGTCTACTCAATTTCTCCTCATAGAACAATCCCCCCATCCCAGGAATCAGTCTAGTGAACCTTCCACTAATACGATAGCAAAATACTGCGGATGCTGGAAATCCGAAATAACAACAGGAAACGCTGGAAAAACTCAGCGGGCCAGACAACATCCGTGGAGAGAGAAAGAGTTAACGGGGTAAAAATTCAGTTGGTTGTGCCTCCCGTTAGCACCTTAAGAGGGCGCTAATGGGGCGCAAAGCCGCTAACGCCCGGGTGCAGCGATGTTTGCGCCGCTCGGGAACTTAACTAGACATTGTGCGGCGGCGCTAAACTTTACCGCTGCGACCACCTGCGCGCGCAGATTGTGACGTCATTCCATGGTGCAACGCCCTTGTGGCGCCCCGGAGCGGAAATTGAGTGGCGCCCCCTGCCTTACCGCCTGACGCTAGCAACGACAGGTTGAGGGGAGCGTTCTGCAGTCATGAAGGAAAAGGGGGAGCGCTATTTAAAGGTGACCGCTTCCTGCCTTTTATTGTTGGTGGCATTTTTGAACTACGCATTCTGAGAGAGAGAGGGAGAGACTTCTGGAGAGATTCAACGTTGTGTGAAGGAGTTTTGGGTACTGAGCAGCACTTTGCAGGTTCATTTTGATTTGCCATTCCTTGTATCGATTTAGCAGAGACTGTGGGAGCTGCACTCTGAGCTCTTTGCCTGGTACTCTCCATTGTTCTTTCCAGCACATTTGATGTGCAAGTCTCTCCAGGCCGAGATTCAAGGCTGCAATGAACAGGATGTGGATGGAAAGCAAGATTAACCATCCCCTTTAAGAACTGGCCCGTGCCATTGTGTGTGTGTTCCATTGCTGACTGACATTACATGAGCTTCGCCAGCGCTCTGAGTTAGCGCCTCACTCCTTGGCCTTTGCGCCTTAAGACAGGTGTGCAGCGCCTGATTTAGCGCTCCACTCACCTCCCGGGGCGGTAAAAGTGAAGTTTCCAGTCAGTGGCGATAATTAGCGCCAGGCGCTAATATTTGCGTCCAGACGATATTTGCGCCCCAAATGGGGCGCGACCTAATTTTTCCCCCAACGTTTCAGGTCGATGACCTTTCGTCAGTGAACCTTCATTCCATTCCCGCTAAGGCAAGTATATAGAATCATGGAATGGTTACTGCACAGAAGGAGGCCATTCGGCCCATCGAGTCCATGCTGGCTCTCTGCAAGAGCACTTCAGCTAGTCCCACTCCCCCGCCCTTTCCCCGTAGCCCTGCAAATTATTTTCCTTCAGGTACTTATCCAACTCCCTTTTGAAAGCCACGATTGAATCTGCCTCCACCACACTTTCAGGCAGTGCATTCCAGATCATAATCACTCGCTCCGTAAAAAAGTTTTTCCTCATGTTGCCTCTGGTTCTTCTGCCAATCACCTTAAATCTGTGTCCTCTGGTTTGTGACCCTTCCACCAATGGGAACAGGTTCTCGCTATCTATTCTGTCTGGACCCCTCATGATTTTGAACACCTCTATCAAATCTCCTTTCAATCTTCTCTGCTCTAAGGAGAACAACCCCAGCTTCTGCAGTCTATCCACGTAACTGAAGTCCCTCATCCTTGGAACCATTCTTGTAAATCTTTTCTGCACCCTTTCTAAGGCCTTCACATCCTTCCTAAAGTGCGAAGCCCAGAATTGGACATAATACTCCAGTTGAGGCCGTACCAGTGTTTTATAAAGGTTCATCATAACTTCCTTCCTTTTGTACTCTATGCCTCTATTTATAAAGCGGAGATGCCGGTGTTGGACTGGGGTGGACAAAAATGAGAAGTCGCACAACACCAGGTTATAGTCCAACATCTTCTTCCTTTGGACCCACGCCGAAGGATCACTGAAAGGACTACACGATAACATCAACAGGTTCCATCCCACCATCAAACTCACCATGGACTACTCCTCAGAATCGGTTTAATTCCTGGACACACGAATCTCCATCAAAGACAGACACCTCAGCACTTCACTCTACCGCAAGCCCACGGACAACCTCACGATGCTCCACTTCTCCAGCTTCCACCCTAACCACGTTAAAGAAGCCATCCCCTATGGACAAGCCCTGCGAATACACAGGATCTGCTCAGACGAGGAGGAACGCGATGGACACCTACGGATGCTGAAAGATGCCCTTGTAAGAACGGGATATGACGCTCGACTCGTCGATCGACAGTTCCAACGGGCCACAGTGAAAAATCGCATAGACCTCCTCAGAAGGCGAACACGGGACACAACCAACAGAGTACCCTACGTCGTCCATTACTTCCCCGGAGCGGAGAAACTACGCCATGTTCTTCGCAGCCTTCAACATGTCATCGATCTCCTCTCCTCTCTCCCCATCGATCCCCTCTCCTCTCCCCCCTTCGATCCCCTCTCCTCTCCCCCCTTCGATCCCCTCTCCTCTCTCCCCTTCGATCTCCTCTCCTCTCTCCCCATTCTATGTGCGCTCCTCTCCTCTCCTTTGATCCCCTCTCCTCTCTCCCCCCCTTCGATTCGCTTTGCTCCCTTCCTTCAAACCCCTCTCGTCCCCCCCCATATGATCACCTGATCTTCTCCACACAGAGCCGAGGAAAGCATGGCAGTGCAGGCTGCAGCTACCACACCATTGGTACTGTGCATGTGTGACCAGATCGAGTGCACATGCGCAGTACCAAACGGGCATGCGCAGAGGGAGTCATAAACGCTGTGCAAATAATCACTCTGTATATAATTGCAGTAAGACCTCTTTACTCTTATAGAACATAGAACAGTACAGCACAGTACAGGCCCTTCGGCCCTCGATGTTGTGCCGAGCATTGTCCGAGACCAAGATCAAGCTGTCACACTCCCTATCACTCTGGTGTGCTCCATGTGCTTATCCAATAACCGCTTGAAAGTTCCTAAAGTGTCCGACTCCACTATCACAGCAGGCAGTCCATTCCACACCCCAACCACTCTCTGAGTAAAGAATCTACCTCGGACATCCCTTCTATATCTCCCCCCATGCACCTTATAGTTATGCCCCCTTGTAACAGCTGCCTCTACCCGAGGAAATAGTCTCTGAACATCCACTCTATCTATCCCCCTCATCATCTTATAAACCTCTATTAAGTCGCCTCTCATCCTCCTCCGCTCTAAAGAGAAAAGCCCCAACTCCCTCAATCTTTCCTCATAAGACCTCCCCCCCAAACCAGGCAGCATCCTGGTAAATCTCCTTTGCACTCTTTTCAATGCTTCCACGTCCTTCCTATAGTGAGGTGACCAGAACTGCACACAATATTCCAAATGTGGTCTCACCAAGGTCCTGTACAGTTGCAGCATAACCTCACGGTTCTTAAACTCAAACCCTCTGTTAATAAACGCCAACACACCATAGGCCTTCTTTACTGCTCTATCCACTTGAGTGGCAACCTTCAGAGATCTGTGGATATGAACCCCCAGATCCCTCTGCTCCTCCACGTTCCTCAGAACCCTGCCGTTGACCCTGTAATCCTTATTCACATTTGCCCTACCAAAATGAATCACCTCGCACTTATCAGGGTTAAATTCCATCTGCCATTTTTCGGCCCAGCTCTGCATCCTATCAATGTCTCTTTGCAGCCTACAACTGCCCTCCACCTCATCCACTACTCCACCAATCTTGGTGTCATCAGCAAATTTACTGATCCACCCTTCAGTCCCCTCCTCCAAGTCATTGATAAAAATCACAAACAGCAGAGGACCCAGCACCGACCCCTGTGGCACACCGCTGGTAACTGGTCTCCAGTCCGAAAATGTTCCATCCACCACCACCCTCTGCCTTCTATGAGATAGCCAGTTACTTATCCAATCGGCCAAATTTCCCTCTATCCCACAACTCCTTACTTTCTTCATGAGACGACCATGGGGAACCTTATCAAACGCCTTACTAAAATCCATGTATACGACATCAACTGCTCTACCTTCATCTACACACTTAGTTACCTCCTCAAAGAATTCAATCAAATTTGTTAGGCAAGACTTACCCTTCACGAATCCGTGTTGACTATCCCTGATTAAGTTGCCCCTTTCCAAATGGTCATAAATCCTATCCCTCAGGACCTTTTCCATTATCTTACCAACCACCGAAGTAAGACTAACCGGCCTATGATTACCAGGGTCATTCCTATTTCCTTTCTTGAAGAGAGGAACAACATTCGCCACTCTCTGGCACCATCCCCGTGGACAGTGAGGACCCAAAGATCAAAGCCAGAGGCTCTGCAATCTCCTCCCTTGCCTCCCAAAGAATCCTAGGATATATCCCATCTGGCCCAGGGGACTTATCGACCCTCAGGTTCTTCAAAATTGCTAAAACATCTTCCCTCAGAACATCTACCACCTCGAGCCTATCCACCTTTATCACACTCTCATCCTCAAGAACATGGCCCCTCTCCTCGGTGAACACTGATGAAAAGTATTCATTCATCACCTCTCCTATCTCTTCTGACTCCATGCACAAGTTCCCACTACTGTCCTTGACCGGCCCTACCCTCACCCTGGTCATTCTTTTATTTCTCACATAAGAGTAAAAAGCCTTGGGGTTTTTCTTGATCCGACCCGCCAAGGACTTCTCATGCCCCCTCCTAGCTCTCCTAAGCTCTTTTTTTAGCTCATTCCTTGCTACCTTGTACCCCTCAATCGACCCAACTGAACCTTGTTTTCTCATCCTTACATACGCTTCCTTTTTCCTCTTGACTAGACATTCAACCTCTTTTGTGAACCATGGTTCTCTCACTCGGCCATTTCCTCCCTGCCTGACAGGGACATACCTATCAAGGACACGCAGTAATTGCTCCATGAAAAAGCTCCACTTTTCGTTTGTGCCTTTCCCTGATAGTTTCTGTTCCCATCTTATACTCCCTAATTCTTGCCTAATCGCATCATAATTACCCCTCCCCCAATTATAAACCCTGCCCTGCCGTATGGCCCTATCCTTCTCCATTGCAATAGTGAAAGTTACCGAATTGTGGTCACTATCTCCAAAGTGCTCTCCCACATACAAATCAAACACTTGGCCCGGTTCATTACCCAGTACCAAATCCAACGTGGCCCCACCTCTTGTCGGCCTATCCACATATTGTGTCAGGAAACCCTCCTGCACACACTGTGCAAAAACTATCCCATCCGAACTGTTTGACCTATAAAGGTTCCAATCAATATTTGGAAAGTTGAAGTCACCCATGACAACTACTCTGTGACCTCCACACCTATTCATAATCTGCTTTGCAATTTCTTCCTCCACATCTTTATTACTATTTGGGGGCCTGTAGAAAACTCCTAACAACGTGACCGCTCCTTTCCTATTTCTAACTTCAGCCCATATTACCTCAGACGGCAGATCCCCCTCGAACTGCCTTTCTGCCGCTGTTAAACTATCCTTGATTAACAATGCTACTCCTCCACCTTTCTTACCACCTTCCCTACTCTTACTGAAACATCTATACCCCGGAACTTCCAACAACCATTCCTGTCCCTGTTCTAACCATGTCTCCGTAATGGCCACCACATCGTAGTCCCAAGTACCAATCCACGCTCCAAGTTCTCCTACCTTATTCCGGATGCTCCTTGCATTGAAGTAGACACACTTCAAGCCATCTTCCTGTCTGCCGGTACATTCCTGCGACCTTGATACCCTCCTCAGTACCTCCCTACACTCACCACTGGCTCGTGGACTACAGCCCTTTTTCCCATCCCCCTGACAAATTAGTTTAAACCCCCCCGAAGAGCCGTAGCAAATTTCCCTCCCAGGATATTGGTGCCCCTCTGGTTCAGGTGCAAACCGTCCTGTTTGTACAGGTCCCACCTTCCCCAGAATGTGCTCCAATTATTCACATAACTGAAACCCTCCCCCCTACACCATCCCTGCAGCCACGTGTTTATCTGCACTCTCTCCCTGTTCCTCAACTCGCTAGCACGTGGCACCGGCAACAAACCAGAAATTACAACATGGTTTGTACTGGCTCTCAGCTTCCAACCTAGCTCCCTAAATTCCTGTTTTAAATCCCCGTCCCTTCTCCTACCTATGTCGTTGGTACCGATGTGTACCACGACTTGTGATTGTTCCCCTTCCCCTTTGAGGATTCTGAAAACACGGTCCGAGACGTCACGGACCCTGGCACCCGGGAGGCAACATACCATCCGTGAGTCTCTTTTGCTGCCACAGAACCTCCTATCTGTCCCTCTGACTATTGAGTCCCCAATAACTATTGCTCTCCTGCTCTCCCCCCTTCCCTTCTGAGCCACAGGGACCGACCCAGCGCCGGAGATCCGGTCACCGTGGCTTACCACTGGTAAGTCGTCCCCCTCAACAGTATTCAAAGCGGTATACCTGTTACTGAGGGGAACGACCACAGAGGATCCCTGCACTGACTGCTTCCTCCCAGCCCCTCTCACCGTCACCCATCTATCTTCATGCTTTGGAGTAATTACATCCCTGAAGCTTCTATCTATGACCTCCTCTGCCTCCCGAATGATCCGAAGTTCATCCAGCTCCAGCTCCAGTTCCCTAACACGGTTTTCGAGGAGCTGGAGATGGGTGCACTTCCCACAGGTGTAATCAGCAGGGACACCGACGGCGTCCCTCACCTCAAACATTCTGCAGGAGGAACATTTCACTGCCTCCCCTGCCATCCCCTCCAGCTAACTTGCAGATTAAACTAGAACAAAAAAGAACTTACCTGATAGTCACTCACCTCCTTTAGGTTAGAGGAGGAGGAAGGGTGGGGGACACTACAAGTGTAGTGTCTCGGGTTTAGGAACTGCCCAACTTATATACAGGTAAAAATTAATCACCTACCCAGCAACCACTGCGTCCCGCACTTTAAAAGCCTCTGTGGGCCTACCTGGTCGCCGCCGCCTCTTAAGTCCTCCGCCTCGCCGCAGCCGCTCCACCGCCTCTGTGGGTCTACCTGGTCGCCGCCGCCTCTTAAGTCCTCCGCCTCGCCGCAGCCGCTCCACCCAGGTCCGCCGCCTCTGTGGGTCTACCTGGTCGCCGCCGCCTCTTAAGTCCTCCGCCTCGCCGCAGCCGCTCCACCCAGGTCCGCCGCCTCTGTGGGCCTACCTGGTCGCCGCCACCTCTTAAGTCCTCCGCCTCGCCGCAGCCGCTCCACCCAGGTCCGCCGCCTCCTTTTGTAATAAAGGCTAACGTACCATTTGTTTTCCTAATTGCTTGCTGTACCTGCATGTTAACTTTCTGTGATTCGTGTACAAGGACACCCAGGTCCCTCTGAACACCAACATTTCCCAGTCTCTCACCGTTTAAAAAAATATTCTGCTTTTCTATTTATCCTACAAAAGTGAATAACTTCATATTTCTCTACATTATATTCCATCTGCCACATTCTTGCCCAATCACTTAGCCTGTCTATATCCCTATGCAGCCTCTTTCCATCCTCCTCACAACTTACTCACCCAACCAGCTTTGTATCATCAGCAAACTTAGATACATTACACTCAGTCCCCTCATCTAAGTCATTGACAAGGATTGTAAATAGCTGAGGCCAAAACACTGATCCTTGTGGTACCCCACTAGTTACAGCCTGCCAACCCAAAAATGACCCGTTTATTCCTACTCTCTGTTTTCTGACTGTTAACCAATCCTCAATCCATGCTAATATATTACCCCCAATCCCATGAACCCTAATTTTGTGTAATAACCTCTTGTGTGGCACCTTATCGAATGCCTTCTGAAAATCCAAATACACCACATCCACTGGTTTTCCCCTTATTTAACCTGCTAGCTACAACCTCAAAAAACTCTTAACAGATCTGTCAAACATGATTTCCCTTCCATAAATCCGTGTTGACTCTGCCCAATCATATTGTGATTTTCTAAGTGCCCTGTTACCACGTCCCTAATAATAGATTCTAGCATTTTCCCTACTACTGATGTCAGGCTAACTGGTCTGTAGTTTCCTGTTTTCTCTCTCCCTCCTTTCTTGAATAGTGGGGTTGCATTTGCTACCTTCCAATCCACAGGGACCGTTCTAGAATCTAGGGAATTCTGGAAGATCAAACCAATGCATCCACTTTCTCTGTAACCACCTCTTTTAAAACCCTAGGATGTAGGCCATCAGGTCCAGGGGATTGGTCGGCTTTTAGTTCCATTAATTCCTCCAGTACTATTTCTTTACTAATACTAATTTCTTTAAGTTCCTCATTCTCATAGACCCTTGGTTATCCACTATTTCTGCAATGTTTTTTGTGTCTTCTTCAGTGTTTAATATCTCTGCCATTTCCTTATTTCCAATTATAATTTCTCCAGTCTCTGCCTGTAAGGAACTTATGTTTACTTTCGCTCCTCTCTTCCTTTGTACATACCTATAGAAGCTTTTAAAATCTGTTTTTATGTCTCTTGTTAGTTAACTCTCATATTATCTTTTCTCTCTCTTTATCAATTTCTTGGTCATCCTTTGCTGAATTCTAAAATCCTCTCAATCCTCAGGCTTACTGCTCTTTTGGCAACATTATGGATGGAATTTTCACATTGGAGAGTGTGCGGGTTTGGGGGCGGGTTCGTGATTAAAAGCGCAGAACCAGCTGTCATCCTGCCAACTTCCGCCTTTAACTCAGGCACGTTTCGAGGTGCGCCACAGACCCACTCGGGAGAGGCAGGCAACCTCATTGAAATACTTAACTGCTCACTTACAGATCCTTAACTGCCTTTTTAACGTCAGGTTTGCACACGGGATTCACGCACCTCGGGATCCTCGCCTGTGAAGGGGAGGCGGAAGCTCAGTGGCCATTGTGCTAGTTCATCAAGTGACAGCTGGAAAAAGCACATAAATACTCACACCTCACACCTGCTTCCTTGCCTAAGGGAAAGGCTCTTGCTGACACCATTTTGTGCAGAGATTTAGCTCTCAGGAGTTTGCATGTTATTTCTGCAACCTCGGAAGCCAGTCTCACCACGTTGCTAGTCACTCTCAGTACATTGGAGGATTGTGCCTCTGATCTCCACTTTACCTGCCATTTATTAGATCAGCATGGGTGCCGCTTATGCTGTCTCAACTTGGACCTCAGAATAGGACCAAGAACACCAGCCACACCAGCAGCAGCAGCAACCATACCAGTACAAGTAAGGAGTGTGATGGAATACTCTCCACTTGCCTAGATGAGTGCAGCACCAACAACACTCAGTAAGCTCGACACCATTCAGGACAAAGCAGCCCGCTTGATTAGCACCCTATCTACCACCTTAAACATTCACTCCCTCCACCACCGGCGTACCGTGGCTGCAGTGTGTACCATCTACAAGATGCACTGCAGCAACTCGCCAAGGCTTCTTCAGCAGCAACTCCCAAACCTGCGACCTCTTCCACCTAGAAGGACAAGGGCAGCAGGTGCATGGGAACACCACCACCTCCAAGTTCCCCTCCAAGTCACACACCATTCTGACTTAGAAGTATATCGCCGATCCTTCATCGTCGCTGGGTCAAAATCCTGGAACTCCCTCCCTAACAGCACTGTAGGAGTACCTTCACCACACGGACTGCAGCGGTTCAAGAAGGCGGCTCACCACCACCTTCTCAAGGGCAATTAGGGATGGGCAATAAATGCTGGCCTTGCCAGCGACGCCCACATCCCATAAACAAATTTAAAAAAAAGCAGCCTTCTCCTCAACGACCTGATGCACCACAGGAGAGAAGGGGTCAGCACAGGGCTGCACCGCGCCGGAGGCGATACCCCCAACACAGGGTATACAGGCAGAGGATGAGCTTCCTGGACATGACTGAACAGCAGTGCTTCAGGAGGCTCAGGCTATCGCGCCAGGTCATCACAGACATTTGTAGCTTGCTGGAACAAGATCTGCTTCCCAGAGGACCTGGTGGTCACGCCTTACCAGTGGTTCTCAAAGTCACTACCACCCTCAACGTCTTCACCTCAGGCTCCTTCCAGGGATCTGCAGCAGACATTTGCAGGATCTCGCAGTTGGCCGCCCACAGATGCATCACCCAGGTAACCGATGCCATGTTTCACCAGTCAGCCAATTATGTGAACTTTGCCACTGATGAAACCAGTGCTCCTGAGCGAAGCTCAGCTTTGCAGCTCTGGCTGGCTTCCCACAGGTGCAGGGCATCATTGACTGCACACATGTGGCCATCAAGGCACCCCACATCACCCAGGAGTGTTTGTGAACCGCAAGGGCTTCCACTCCCTCAAGGTGCAGCTCGTCTGCAACCATAAAAAGATTACCATGCATGTGTGTGCCAGATTCCCTGACAGCTGTCATAACTCTTTTGTGCTGCACCAGTCCACCCTCCCTCAGCTCTTCGCTCCGCCAAACAGACTTACTGACTGTTTGGAGGCAAGGGCTATCCACTGAAGACATGGCTCATGACACCCTTGAGGAAGCCAAACAATGAGGCCGAGGAGCGTTATAATGACAGCCACATGTCCACCAGATGTGTCATAGAGCAAGCAATCGGCATGACGAAGATACGCTTCAGATGCCTTGACAGATCTGGAGGCGCCCTTCAGTACACAACAGCCAAGGTCTCCAGAATCATTGTCATATGCTGTGCACTGCACAACATAGCGCAGCAGCGAGGATTGGAGCTGCAGGAGGAGAAAGGCGCAGAGTGCACAGCCGCTTCAGAGGAGGAACAGATGGAACATGAGGAGGAGGAGGAGGAGGAACCTGAGGTGGAGATGGCACCAGCAGCGGTGCACATTGCTGCCCGGGAGGCCCAGGATAGCCTCAGAATGGCCAGATTTACTTAACTTGCACCAGTGCACCCATATGGCTCCCAGATGCGGTACTAACTTCCACAACACCACAAAGCAGTCCTACAATGACCAAGCCATTCCTGTCACCCAAACCCCCATTGCTCGAGGTTAAGTAATGCCGCAACATTCACTCCAAGTGACAAAGTCAATTCCCAGGTAGCAGGCAAAAATGGACAAGATGGGAAAGTAGTGCAAAGAAATAAATTTATGTGCGTCATAAATAGAACTGAAACTTAACACTAACATTTTGGCCCATGTGCATACCCTTGTACATCTACGATTGTGTCTTTTTTTGTTTCCACATGCTTCTACGAGGTGGAACCCCTGTGGCTTCAGCAGAATAGAGGCAGGCTGCTCACTTCCCTGCTGCAACTGCTTTGACACTTTTGACGGACGTCCTCTGGGTTTTGGAGCCTGTGCGGGCCTGCCACAGACTGCTCCTCCTGCAACTGTGCAGGGGTAGACTTGGCCATCGGGATCCAAGGCAGTATCTGGGGCTCTGACTGAGGGGAGGCAACGGGGCAGAAGTGTGAGTGCTTTGAGCAGAGCCTCCACTTCCATGTCCCCTGTCACCATTATCCCTCTCATGTTCCACCCGCACTTCCCTGCTAGCAAGGAGCTGGAGAGCACCTTGCTGCACATCAGTGGGGTGATGAACGCTCAAGTCTAAGTTGGTATCCCTTCTAGAGATGGGGTCAAAGGGTGTCTGCAATCTGTTGTTCACAGCAAGCATGTTCTTGTTGGACTGGTGCATTTGCTGCTCCATGCAGGTGGCCATCCTTTCCATGGAACAGCACATCGTCGCCATCGCCTGCGAGATGGTGGTGCTCATGTTGGAGATGGACTCCTCCGTTCGCTGTACAGTCGCACACATCACAGCTGCAAAATCTGCCAGAGCCTCACGCATTTGCTGTTGCTCCTCCAAGATCACCCTCTTTCTCGATGGCCACCGAGGTTCAGCATCTGCCTGCAGCTGAGCAGAGCTGGGATCGTCCTGCGCCCTCCAGCAAGGAGTCTCCACTGCTGTCCCTGTCTCCACCATCAGCTCTTGCTTACTTGTGATCTGTGAGACACCAGGTGACAACACTACTTTATGTCTTGCTGGACCCACCGAGGTGCACGTATCTGTGCTGGTGCTGGGTGCGCATGGGTCTGGTGACGGTGCACCCTCAGAGACTGGAGCTTCCTCTGAGGAGTCATCTTCCTCCTCCGGCTGGACAGTGGGGGTGGAGGGGGACCACTTGGTGGACCTGTGGGAGAGTAAGGAGATGAATTAGAAGTCTTATGATAAGAATCTGGATTCTTCTTCTTCGGCAGTCCCTCAGAACCGAGGATGACTTGCTTCCACATTAAAAATGAGTTCTCAGGTGACTGATGAGTCCAATGCGGGACCTACAGTCTCTGTCACAGGTGGGGCAGATGGTGGTTGGAGGGGTGGGTGGGTGGGGTGCTTGGGTTGATATGCGCTCCTTGTGCGTGGCTTCCACTTGCTCCCGGCGAAGAGACTCGAGGTGTTCGGCGCCTTCCCGGATGCTTCTCCTCCATTTTGTGCGGTCTTGGGCCAGGGATTCCCAGGTGTCAGTGGGGATGTTGCACCTTTTCAAGGAGGCTTTGAGGGTGTCCTTGAAGCGTTTCCTCTGCCCACCTGGGGCTCTCTTGCCATGTCGAAGCTCCGAGTAGAGCGCTTGTTTTGGGAGTCTCGTATCGGGCATGAGGACGATGTGACCCATCCATCAGAGCTGATCGAGCGTGGTCAAAGCTTCGATGCTGGGGATGTTGGCCTGAGCGAGAACACTGACGTTGGTGCGCCTATCCTGCCAATATATTTGCAGGATCTTGCGGAGGCAGCGTTGGTGGTACCTCTCCAGTGCTTTGAGGTGCCTGCTGTACATGGTCCATGTCTCTGAGGCATACAGCAGGGCGGGTATCACTGCTGCTCTGTAGACCATGAGCTTGGTGCCGAGTTTGAGGTCCTGGTCTTCAAACACTCTCTTCCTCAGGCGACCGAAGGCTGCACTGGCACACTGAAGGCGGTGTTGGACTTCGTCATCGACGTCTGCCCTTGTTGACAGTAGGCTCCCGAGGTATGGAAAGTGGTCCACGTTGTCCAAGGCCTTGTCATGGATTTTGATAATCGGGGGGCAGTACTGTGTGGCGGGGGCAGGTTGGTAGAATGTGTAACGTTCCCATTATGCACATGATGACATTTCACTGGCTGCTGACGTCAAGTCACCATGAGTGACTGTTGTATGCCATGTGGCTGTATGAGATTTAATTCTGTCACCAGGTTGCTGGGAGGTCCCCCTCTCTACGTCTCCCACCGCCAGCAGCTCTGCAACTCCAGTGATTTGCAGCAGGACCTCCCTGCGTGCTCTGACTCCCTGGACCAGGACTTCCAGAGTGGCAAGAGTGAATCTGGGTGCAGCCTTCTGTTGGTGTGACTCCATGACCCACACAAATCTCTGCAATATCAAGCAATTTCCACCTCTCCCAACCACCTTTATGTCTCTTCCAGCAACCTTCATCTTGGATGTGTGCAAGTCTGCTTTAAATATCCGAACTGAAAACAAGTCATCGCTGTCGTCAGCAGACCCGCTCCATTTAATTGGAAACCCGCATGACTGTTTCAATTGATGTAATTGAGTTAAACGCGCAGTGCAGAATGCGCTGTTAAAAACTTCGGGATGGCGACCCACTGCATGGCCCACACGCACCCGCCTCCACTCTCAGGTAAAGTTTCTGAGCTATAAGCCTCTTCCTTTAATCTAATGCTATCTTTAACTTCTCTTGTTAGCCATGGTTGGACCAATTTTCCCTTGGGGCTTTTATTCCTTAAGGGAATGTAATTTCGTTGTGAATTATTGTTTCTTTAAATGTTTGCAATTGCTTATGTGCAGGCATATCTTTTAATCTAGTTTCCCAATCTACCTTAGCCAACTCGCCCCTGATTCCCACAGATTTAAGACCCTAGTTTCGATTTAACTAAATCACTCTCAAACTCAATATAAAATTCTATCTTATTGTGATCACTCTTACCCAGAGGCTCCTTTACTACAAGGTTATTAATTAACCCTGTCTCATTGCACAATACTAGATCTAAAATAGTAATAATCTAGGCTGATAGTTCAGTGCAGTACTGAGGGAGTACTGCAAGTATTTATCCAATTCCCTTTTGAACGTTATTATTGAATCTGCTTTCACCACCCTTTCAGGCAGTGCATTCCAGATCATAACAACTCGCTGCGTCAAAAAAATCTCCTCATGTCGCCTGTTTTTTCCCCCCAATTACCTTACATCTGTGTCCTCTGGTTACCGACCCTTCTGCCACTGGAAACAGTTTCTCCTTATTTACTCTATCAAAATCCTTCATGATTTTGAACACCTCTATTAAATCAACCCTTAGCCTTCTCTGCTCTAAGGAGAACAACCCAAGCTTCTCTAGTTTCTCCACGTAACTGAAGCCCCGCATCCCTGGTACCATTCTAGTAAATCTCCTCTACACCCTCTACAAGGCCTTGACATTCTTCCTAAAGTCTGATGCCCAGAAGTGGACACAATACTCCAGTTGGGGCCTAACCAATGATTTATTAGGGTTTAGCATAATTTCCTTACTTTTGCACTCTATACCTCAGTTTTTAAAGCCAAGAATCCCATATGCTTTTTTAACAGCCTTCAAAACTTGTCCTGCTACCATCAAAGATTTGTGTACATACACTCCCAGGTCTCTCTGTTCCTGCACCCCCTTCAAAATTGTACCATTTAGTTTATATTGCCTATGCTCGTTATTCCTACTAAAATGCATTACTTCCCACTTTTCTGCATTAAATTGCATCTGCCATATGTCTGCCCATTTCACCAATCTGTCTATGTCCTCCTGAAGTCTGTTACTATCCTCCTTACACTTCACTACATTTATGAGTTTCGTGTCCTCTGCAAACTTTGAAATTATGCCCTGTATAGCTAAGTCCAGGTCATTAATATATATCAAAAAGAGCAGTGGTCCTAATCAACGTTCCCTATAAGCTACGTGGCTGCGCCGCATTCTGAAGGTCCTTGGCAGCTGGAGGGTTGGCTCTTAAATAGAAAAACTGCGCATACGCTGAATTTTGAATGGCCTGCACAAGCAGGCCAAAAAATAATAGAGTGAACATTGGTCCTAATACTGACCTCTGGGAGACACCACTGTATAATTCCCTCCAGTCTGAAAAACAATCGTTCGCCACTACTCTTCGTATCCAAACTGCCACTGCCCTTTAATCCCATGGGCTTCTATTTGGCTAACAAGTCTATTATGTGATACTTTATCAAACGCCTTTTGAAAATCAATATACACAACATCAACCACACTACCATCATCAACCCTCTTTGTGACTTCACCAATCAAGTTAGTCAAACGCAAACTGCCTTTAACAAATCCGTGCTGGCTGTCACTTATTAACCCATAATTTTCCAAGTGACAATTAATTGTGTCTCGATATTGTCTCTAAAAATTTCTCCACTGCCAACATTAGGTTGACTGGCCTGTAGTTGCCGTATTTATCCCTCTCCCCTTTGTTGAACAGAGCTGTAACATTTGCAATCCTCCAGTCCTCTGGCACCACTCCCTTATCTAAGGAGGATTGGAAGATTGTGGCCAGAGCTGCCGCTATCTCCACCCTTGCTTCCATCAGCAACCTAGGATGCATCCCATCTGGACCGGGTGACTTTTCTACTTTGAGCACTGCCAACCTTTTGAGTACCTCCTCTTTATTTTTATCCCATCCAATTTCTCCCTACCTCCTCCTTTACTGTGATATACAATGCAAATCATGAAATTATGCATTCTAACATTCTTTATAATAATCAAATTATGTGTTTGGAAACAAACAATTAAAGATCCTAAATAACAACAGAAAACGCTGGAAAAACTCAGCAGGCCAGGCAGCATCCGTGGAGAGAGAAAGAGAGCTAACGTTTCAGGTCGATGACCTTTCGTCAGAACTGTTAAAGGTCCTAGTTTATCATAAAATCAATATCTCTTTAAAGCCAAAAATGAGAAGTCGCACAACACCAGGTTATAGTCCAACAGTTTTATTTGAAATCACAAGCTTTCGGAGCTTACGTGGCCCCTTCCTCAACCTGAGGAAGGGGCCACGTAAGCTCCGAAAGCTTGTGATTTCAAATAAAACTGTTGGACTATAACCTGGTGTTGTGCGACTTCTCATTTTTGTCCACCCCAGTCCAACACCGGCATCTCCGCATCTTTAAAGCCAGTTAAGTGCGGGTGTGCAAGCTGTCTTTGTCAATTATCAAAGTGACATTAAGCCATGTAACTTGGACTTTCCAATTAGAAGGATAATTCCTAACAAAAAAAGGTTCAGAGGTTGTTCTTAACTATTGTCCATTATGTTTTGAAAAAAAAAGGATTTTTTTGTTCATCAAAGGATTTTAGTGCTAGGCAGTAGAACAGTCATTTTACTTTTGTCACTCAGCCACAAGCACTCTCTGGGCACATATAGTATTATCAACAGCTTTACTCTTCTCCCAAGATTAGAAACAATGGAAATTACTGTTATCAAATAAATGCCAAATGCATTTGTATCAAATTTTGTTCTTCACTATTTTGATGGAGGTGCTACCCCATTTAAAATAAATGCCACCATTAAAATAATGGAGAAAAGATTGTGATACATGCACATTATGTATTTGTACCATTTGCTCACAGTAATTTCCTGGATAATGTGTCTTAGCCACAACCTCGGAAGAGCACCCTCTACTGAGCCGATATTTTCCACTTCTCACACCAGCAATCCTTATAGCCTCTGAGTGAAGTTGCCAATTAGTGACAATTTTGGGCTGTGGACCCATGCCCAGCATAATAGGAACTGGGTTGAGACTGCCAAAACTCATTTCACATAGGAGCCCTGCAGCCAAGAAACAAGAGAAGATTTTCATTCCATCAGTTTAAACTGGATTCAAATCCAGAACTAAGGGCTGAAAGGCTAGGGTACAAATCCATGACATCATCTAATTCCCACCGCCCCCCCCCCCCCCCACCCCACCCCCATTGTTTATCATTTTGGAGATTGTTCCTCAGACTGAATATTGAAAAATGTTAAATACATTTTTATTGCTGTTCGGCAGACTTGAGGTTTGCTATGTTCTATTTGTATTTTACTGCTAGCTGTTTGATTTAGTTATGCACAAATAGAAGTATTGCTGATTAAACTCATCAGAATGGTGTAATCTGGCATCATAACTGCAAAAAATGCAAAATTGATTTTTATAAGTGTATCAGGAGAAGATTTCTTGTGTGCTATGTATCACAAAATTGTAAATTTGTTTATAAATAACTCATGAACTCACTTTGACTCTATGATTAAAATGAGTTTGTTGTTTAAATTGCTAACAGCAGTATTTCTACTTTTCCTGTGAAACGAATGAGTTAAGATTTATCCTTTGTATTTACCTGAGCATTTATATATTAAGAAAAGCTTTATAGATAGAAAAGAATGCTTTTATGTGGAGGTTTTTAAATCTGTTCCTGCTGGTTGCATTATGAGAAATGCGTTGAGCT
Organism: Squalus acanthias; assembly: GCA_030390025.1. Classification (NCBI taxonomy): domain Eukaryota; kingdom Metazoa; phylum Chordata; class Chondrichthyes; order Squaliformes; family Squalidae; genus Squalus; species Squalus acanthias. The sequence goes on along the minus strand of CM059426.1, from coordinate 150,085,443 downwards.
AACAATTGCATGTGGTTATTTTTGAATTGTCAAATAGATCCTTGTGTACCTACAGGCTAAAAATTCCAATGGGCAGGAATAATCATACTGGCATAAATCTCATGAGCAGGAAACAGTCAATCAAGAATTTCCAATCTCACTGGTTTCTTACTTCTTTTGTGTACCACTCTATTTTGTGACTCAGAGTTTGTGCCTGCAATAAAAGCTCTTGGGCATGCAGCCATCCATTTTCCAGTTGTCTGGGAAAAGTCCCACCCAGCACTAAAACTGCCCTTTCAAAGCAGGCATTAAAGGCCAGTATGCAGGGAAGGGAGCTCTTAGAATGGGCAATGGAAATTAAAATCGGGAGAGATATATAATGGGTGACTGATCAGATATCACCCGTTTTACACTATCGTCCAAAGTCAAAATTACCCTATAGGTGTCATTGTTAATCCTATGGGAAACAAAATTCTGCAAGGGCAGATTACAGAATTATTGAGCAGGCTATAAGTAATGAAGGACAATGGAAAATAACATTGTAGATCCAACTGCACAATGGCCCATATTTTGTGGGAGGGGGGCATCTCGCAGCTGCCCGGTCAGCTAGACTTGTTTGTGCACGTTTAGGTCTTTAAAATGCTTGCCCACAAAGTTGCTGGAACTGCGAGCTGATAACGGTGCAGTGAGGGCAACAGGGCATCTGGGACCTTGGTGAACAACAGGACAAACAGTGTGTCTCCTTGACCAATGAGATTAAAGGATTGAGAAATAGACAGAGGAAGGACTGAGAAGGAGGGTGAGTAAAATGGGTGAATTCAATATCAAATCAGGTACAGAAAGAGAAATAAAGAGAGGGAAAGAAAGAATGGATTAAGAGAGAAAAAAAAGACAGTAAGGAAAAGTAAGAAAAAAATTAAATTTAAAATGTGACATTTAAAAAATCTCCAACAACAATTCACAACCTGCAGAATGCGACTCCACATTTATAATTGTTCACTTTCTGGGCAAGAGAGGTTGATTGGCAGTAATTACAATGATCACATTGTTAAAATGGTACTTACGCTGTTAATTGTGAGACTTAACTTTCTGTGGTGAGTTTAATGGCCAATTAATGTGCAAATGCAGCAACTTCATGAAAATCACAGGTTAGTTAAGGGCAAGATGCCGTTTTCATGAAGCTAACAGCGGAGCAGTGCAAATCGGTCAGCAACTTGTGGCTTTTCAAAATTAAAGGGGTATCTCTTCCTCGCCATAAGTTGCTGGCTGATTTGTTCATTAATAACAGTGTGCATCATTCAGACAACTTTATTTTTATCCATAGTGTATTTGACATTAAAGGCAATAATTTGAAAATTCCACAAACAGAGTGCACAGTTCACAGTATTTTGCATCTACTATGCAGAATCCATAGGAAAGGTATGTAGAGCATGGGAATATTTTGACATGTTGATTCGATCCTGTGAAATTTGAGTCATCTGGGAAGCATCCAATCAAAAACACATTTACTTCACTGTCTCTGAATACTGTATTATCTTCAATAAAAGAATTTCTGACTCCTTTCAATGGCCATGTTGGTTCCTCACCCACCTGGACACCCTGGCTGGTGCATACTGCAAGGCTCCTCCAGATCTGTCTAAGCATCAGAAGCACATTTTGAGCAATTCTACCGCTCCTCAGCCTCGTTTGATGGCTTTCTCATCGGTGTCATAAGCCAATTTTTCAGGGGATAGCCCTTGTCACCAAGAAGCCATCAGGAAAGTTGGGTTGGCGGATGGAAGAGCTGAGGCACAGTAGACTGGCGCAGGATGAAGGAGTCATGGCAACTGCCAGGGTACTTTGCGCAAACATTCATGATGATCTTCCTGTGGTTACAGACCAGCTGGACGTTCAGGGAGTAGAATCCCTTGTGGATGACAAATACAGCTGAGTTGTGATAGGGGGCCCTAATGGCTACATGTGTGGAGAAGTGGATGTAATTGTGCGCCTTTGCAAAGAGGGCATCGGTGACCTGCGTGATGCAGGTGTGTGCGGCCGACAGGGAGATGCTGCTGATGTCTGCAGCTGATCCCTGGAAGGAGCCCGAAGCAAAGAAGTTGAGTGTGGTGGTGACTTTGACAGCAACTGGTGAGGAGTGTCCACACGCTCCTCTGGGCTCCAGGTGTTGGTGCAGCATTGCGCAGATGTCAGCGAATACATCTCTCGAAAGTCTCAGCCTCCTTTGGCACTGCTGCACAGTCATGCTGAGGAAGCTGATCCTCTGCCTGTAAACCTTGTGTTGGTGGTATCTTCTGCGGCGAGGTGCAGCCTTGCGCTGAGGCCCTCTGCCTGTGCATCATCAGGTGGGTGAGGAGAAGGTTGGAGCTCCTGGTGCTGATGTTGCTGTTGTGGCTGGTTGTGGTGCTGCTGCGGCTGCTCTTCCTCCGAATCTGACAACCAGGATGAGAGGATATAAATGGTTCCCATACTGTTGCTATAGATTTCATTTGAGACAAGAAGCTTGCAAGCGCACAGTCAAAGTGGCCTGAAATTATTCCAATCAGGTCACACTGCAGATGGTTGTCAGCTTGAACAGTCACAAGGTCAGTAGATTTACAAAATCTTATCCTAAACCTCCAACAAGAAGGTTGTTGCATTTGAATGTCAGCCATGTTACAGGAGCGCTTTTAAAAGGCTGCACCAATGACTACAAATCATATCCTCCAGCAACTCGTCTCCTTGCAGCTGACCTGTTTCTGACAAGACGGGAAATAGGAGCCAGAAGCACAAAAATGGAAAACCACTGATCAAAATAGGATTAGCAAGGCAGTTAACAAGCTGTTAACTGCCTTAACTACCTGTCCCACCGGTTCCAGTCGGGTCAGTTTGGGAGCGGCTGACCCGACACTCACGAAAATCACGTGGGGGCGGGATGGAGGCGTGTTGGCTGTTTGAAGCCATTTTTTCCGATTTTCGCTGCCAACCCGCCTCCTCAGGGCTATTAAAATCGAGCCCTTAGACTCCAACATTGAAGCAACATTGCTTCTCAAATGTAAGTAACAGAGGATAAAGTCTCACATTAACACTGGATCTCACAGATCCCCGAGTACATCTGAATAACTACAATTTGTGTTACATTTCTTGCAGTCATCATTTCTGCGTTAATGTATTTTGGAGGCAGTGCTGAAGTACTCATTTCAGTCCAACTTTGGATATAGAGAGAGAGGAGAGATAACCTGCTGTGAGGAGAGGAGAGAGAAAAGCCTATTAAGTGGGGGAGGGAGAGTGTTATATAAATGCAAGTTGTTGTAGTTGTTCTTGACTGTTCCAAGAGGGAGAGAGACACACATGCCCTGTTGAATGGCGAGGGGAGATGAGAGGGAGAAAGTCCATGTTGTGGTGGGGAGGGAGAGATAGAGGGATGCTTTTGAGGGTAAAAGGGAAATGTAGTTATATTTTTTGTTTTGTTTTCTTCATAGCCACCTGTCAGTCAGTGAGAGGAAAGTAGGGCCACAGTGTGTGCCGAGCTACAAGACCAAGATGAAGTGTGTGGGTGGTGGGTCACGAGTCTGAGTGAAGGCTACAGCTCCCAACATCAAATAGGCAAGAGAGGTGCTCGGGCTCAGTGCTGGGCAACACAGTGTGACCAGAAACTGAAGGGGTTTCAAGGGTGATTCAACTCAAAGTACTTTACTTTTTATCTGAAAGCAATGTCACGTGACATCAACTAGTATGTGATCAAATAGAGAATCTAGATGGGTGGATGTGGATTACAAGGCAGCAATCCAACTAGTAATCCGAGTTCTGACGAAAGGTCATCGACCTGAAGCGTTAACTCTGTTCCTCTCCCTACAGATGCTGCCTGACCTGCTGAGTACTCCCAGCATTTTCGGTTTTTATTTCAATAATCCAACCAATGGGTTCAGATAGAATCATATGCAAAGAGAGAGCAATTGAGACAACGGGGGTGATTTTGCCAATGGGGAGCTTTTGGAGGCGGGACTTCCACTTGTCGGGTTTCAGTCCCGCCTCCAACAACTTCTGGCCAACCCACGCTATTTTCACTTGATTGACCTTGTTAAGCCCGCCCAGCAGGCCAATTAAGGGAAAGCCAGTTGCAGAGAACGTCAACGTATGACGTTTCATCTGTCAAAAATTTTTGACAGATGAATTGTCGTTTGACAGCTCTGTGAAGCTGTCAAACAGTGACATTCTCTGTAGTTTGATGAGGTCTTGAATTCAAGACCCCATCAAACTTCTTTCTTTTACAGAAATGAGATGGTAGTTGCATTTGAGAATGCAACGGCCACCTGTCATTCCCAATGCAGAGGTCCGAGAGTCTCCGCATACACACCGACTGAAGCCTCCAGGAAGAAACAAAGGCAAGTACACTTTTAAAAACACTTTGCACTTACCTCAGATACTCACCTCTACACTCTTGCACCCATCACTTACCTTCACAGCACACTTTTGCACCCCCCGCCCCGACCCCCGCAGACCCAGTACTCGCCTCGCTGAGCTGGTGGGTTTCAGAGCCTCGGGAAACCCACACTTGTGAGGGCAAAAAGGGGATAATCCTATTTTCTGCCTGTTAACTACCTATTAACAGGCAGTTAATAGGCTTTAATCCCTTCCCGCCTACAAGGAGATGGAACCCGGCGCGGGACGGCTACCCGCCTCCTGGGAAGATGTCATGGAGGCGGGTTGGGGGCGGGTTGGGCACCCGTCCCAAAATTCTGCCATTTTACCAGCAGTCCCGCCTCCATACCCGCCTCCCCAGGGCTGGCAAAATCGCCCCCAATGTGTTAGTTATTGAAAATTTGAATTACTGTCTGTAATCCTGACATCCATTCATTATTTTTGTACTTGATTTTTTCACTACTGTCCTCTATCATTTCGGGGTTTTTTTTGCCATTTTTACTCATTTGCCACTCTTAGGTAATGATACAGAATGCTGGGGAATGTGAGGTTCTTTTGATGTAAGGTGGTATGCTTAGGAGTGGTGAATTAAAGGTCCATACACAAACACCAAGCCAACTACATACATCCCTATTCATCCTTCAGATCTGTTACTTAAATAAATACATACAATCTATCTACAACAATCTAGTGATGTACATGCTCGATTAGTTTGCATAGTTCTCAAAGCATAGCACCATACTGAGACTACGCAGATGAGCAAGAGAATTTGTAGCTGAAGATAACAATGGAAGTATGAAATTAGGTGTGTAAAAAAATATAAATTTGAATAAATACTATGAAGATAATAGTACTGATTGACAGTACAAATGAGATAAGCAGATTGAGGGTGTGAAACAAATATAATTTGTGTAAGAAAAAGAACAAAGTAGAAGAGGAAATTAAATGCTCAAATTGTGCTTCAAAGAAAAAGGGAAATGAAATTAAATATTTTAAGAGAAAAAAATGAGGATAATACAAAATAACAAAGAAAGAAACACCAGTGCATAGGAATATTAGGAACATGAGAAGGCCATTCAGCCCTTGGACTTGCTCTGCCATTCCATTAGATCATGGCTGATCTGCACCTCAACTCCATTTTCCCATCTTTGCTCCATATTCCTTGATATCCTTACCTAACAAAAATATATCTATCTCAGTGTTGAAAGCTTCAATTGTCCTAACATCTATAGGGCCGAAAATTGATCCCGGGACGCGAGAGTACGCACTGCATACTCTCGCGTATTCCCACTCCAATTGCCGGTTTTCTGCATGCCCTGCGCATGCGCTGAAAACCGGCAATTGCTCTTCCGAAAAGGGGGCGGGGCCTGAGTGCATCGCGTGCGCGCTACAGGCTGCGCGCACGCTGTGCACTTCATGCTTTGGACGCGCAGGTAAGTAGGGAAGATTTTGGAAATGTAAAAAGGAGGAGTAAGACCCGCTTTTAAGAAGGTAAGTAGTGAATTAAGTATTTTTTTGAATTTTTTTTTACAGGTATATCTTTTTTATAGACTTTAAAGACAGGTAAGTTTATTTTTATAACTTTTTAAAAGATTTTAAATTTTTTCAAAAATTTAATTTTTTATTTAAAATGGTTAATTTAATTAACTATACTTATTTTATTAATGTGATGGTTTTTTTTAAAAATTTAAGTGAGGTTTAGCTGTTATTTTGGGGGGGTGTAAGATTCATAAGTCTCACAGCCATGCTGTGAGACTTATGAATGGAAGATGGTGTGCTGCCATTGGCTCTAACTGAGTCACGTGATCCCACAGCTCGCACGAATTAACTGCGCCGCTGGGATACGCAAGCCCAGCACAGCTGATGTCTGGAACATCAAGTTCGTGCGAGCTGGATCAGAAAAAGCATAAGCGAGGTGAGACATCGCGGGGAAGGCTTACCCCCGCGGGAACAGAGCGAGATCAATTTCTGGGCCATAGCCTTGGTGGCGGGGGGGAGGGGGGGGGGGGGTGGCGGTGCGCTTGGAAGTAGAGATTTCCAAATTTCTACTACCCTTTGTTTGAAAAAGTGCTTCCTGATTTCGCTTCATAATTTAACCATCTGAGCCTCGGTATCATTTTGGTGAATCTGTACTGCACCCCCTCCAAGGTCAATATATCCTTCCTGATGTGTGGTGCCCAGAACTGAACAGAATACTTCTGCTGGGGTCTGACCAAGGCTCTGTACAACTGAAGCACAACTTCATCCCCCCAGCCCCGCCTTGTATTCCAGCCCCTTTGAGATACAGGCCAACATTGCATTAGCCTTTTCGATCAGTTTTTGTACCTATCTAATGATTTGTGTACAGGGACTCCCAAATCTCTTTGCTCCTCTACATTCCCTACTTTCTCACCATTTAGAAAATACTCCAATATATCTTTCAACAAGCTACAGCAAGTCAAAAACAAACTTTTATCTTTTAAGATGACCAAGTTTGATTTGATAGCAAAATACTGCGGATGCTGGAAATCTGAAATAACAACAGAAAACGCTGGAAAAACTCAGCAGGCCAGGCAGCATCCGTGGAGAGAGAAACAGAGTTAACGTTTCAGGTCGAAGACCTTTCGTCAGAACTGGAAATAAGCAGGAAATGGAACAGATTTTAAAGCAGGTTTAGGGGCTGGGAAATGGGGGAGGGGATGAAAGAACAAAAGGGAAGGTCAGGGATAGGATGGAAGGCAGAAGAAGTACAGAGGGAAGGCTTTTTATCTATTGACGCCTTCTGCATATATATTACAGCGTTTTACTAATTAAAAACACCTTGCTGCTCATTCGTAAAAGCAATTTGAAAAAAAGAACTCCTTGTCTGTAAATTGAGTTCATAAATCGTAACATGTACACATGGGACGACATATTTATGGTATTTCCGTTTCCTGAACCATTTCCAGATATTCTCCGATCTGATTTCGAAGTGCTTAATATCGTAGAGCTTTCAGTTTATTTTACCAATATATCACCAAACAGTGGTACTTCTCCCATTTCCACTATTCCCTATACTCTCCAGCTCTCCCCAGTCCCACTGCACGTCAATACTAGCTCCATTGGTCAGGGGGAACTATCCCAAGGTCCTGTCCAGAGACCCTGTCGATGCTCTTCTCAGCCAGGCTGATATTTGAAACCAGTTTTGTTCCATTTGAACCGATGAATTGGCTGCGGGTGTGTGTGTGGCGGGGTGGGTGTCAATCCAAGCTCAGGTGCTAAACACCTCTGTTGTGCTGCACCAGTGCCGACTTCAGGCAAGCAGGGAAGCGCTTTTACACTGACCAAAGGTCATCGACCTGAAACGTTAACTCTGTTTCTCTCTCCACATATGCTGCCTCAGCTGCTGAGCATTTCCAGCATTTTCTGTTTCTATTAACGCTTTTATACTCCCGCCCGAGTGAAGGGACTGCAGAGGTCCCCCTGCACGGGTCAAGTCCAGCGTGTAATTTATCCGCTGACAGATTCCTCCACAGTGGGTGCCACAAGTCTTTCTTCTATCAGTGGGGAGACACCGCTATAATTTTTGGAGCAGTACAGTCAGACAGCACAGATTTAATCCGCTTGTACATTGATCTTTGGTCTCCTGGCCCCGCGTCCAGCAGCGGCTGAGAGTTGCCGCATTGTGTCAGACCGGCCGCCAACCTGTCTGCCCCTGGGTCCTAGTGCCCGCCGGTCTATACCTGGTGAAGGGAGGGGGGAGTCCAGGGAGTCAAGTAGATGCACGCGTCTGGCATGTGGGTTGTGCGTCATGACGTCACTAGCTGATGTCCGATGCAATTATAATGCACGCGTGCAGTGGCCAGTTTGCCAAAGCCACTGTCGCACCCATTCCTCCCTTATTAAAACATAAGAAATAGAGCTGGAGTGAGCTATTTGGCCCTTCAAGCCTGCTCTGCCATTCAACAAGATCATGGCTAATCTTCTACCTCAACTCCACCTTCCCACACTATCCCCATATCCTTTAATTCCCTTAGTTCACAAAAATTTATCGCCCTCTGTCTTGAAAATACTCAACAACTGGTCTATATTACTTGTTTAAAGTGAGCAGTGCCATCATTTACAAGTAAATCCAGGAGAAGATCCGACTTATAATATAAAAGGCTCTTCATACGGTGAAATCACACTGCTGGATGGAGGGACAGTTGAAGATCTTGGACACAGGAGTCCTGCGCATGTCAGGTTAAGTACACACAGGCACACATACAAAGTCAAGAAACAGCCAAGACTTCAGGCAGCATCTGTGGAGAGAGAAAGATTGGGTTAACGTTCCAGGTCAATGACCCTACCTTTAACTCTACCTTTCTCTCTCCACAGATGCTGCATGAACTGCTGAGTATTTCCAGCATTTTCTGTTTTATTTCAGATTTCCAGCATCTGCACTATTTTGCTTTTATAAGAACATAAGAAACAAGGGCAGGAGTAGGCCAATCGGCCACTCGAGCCTGCTCCGCCATTCAATAAGATCATGGCTGATCCAATCTTGTCCTCAACACCACTTTCCCGCTCTCTCCCCATACCCCTTGACTCCCTTGTAGTTCAAATGTCTGTCAATCTCCGCCTTGAATATATTCAGTGACTCCGCCTCCACAGCTCTCCGGGGTAGAGAATTCCAAAGATTCATGACCCTCTGAGAGAAGAAATTCCTTCTCATCTCCATCTTAAATGGGCGACCCCTTATTCTGAAACTATGCCCCCTAGTTCTAGATACCCCCACTAGGGGAAACATCCTCTCAGCATCACCCTGTCAATCCCCCTCAGAATCTTATATGTTTCAATAAGATCACCTCTCATTCTTCTAAACTCCAATGAGTATAGGCCCAACGTGCTCAACCTTTCGTCATACGTCAACCCCTTCATCCCAGGAATCAACCTAGTGAACCTTTCTGTACTGCCTCCAACGCAAGTATATCCTTCCTTAAATATGGAGACCACAACTGTACGCAGTACTCCAGGTGCGGTGTCACCAGCAGCCTGTAAAGTTGCATCAAAACTTCCCTACCTTTATACTCCATACCCCTTGCAATAAAGGCCAACATTCCATTAGCCTTCCTAATTACTTGCTGTACCTGCATGCTAAGTTTTTGTGTTTCATGTACTAGGACCCCCAGATCCCTTTGTACCGCAGCATTTTGTAGTCTCACTCCATTTAAATAATAATTTGCTTTTTCATTCTTCCTTCCAAAGTGGATAACCTCACATTTTCCCACATTGTACTCTATCTGCCAATTTTTTGCTCACTCACTTAACCTATCTATATCCCTTTGCAGACTCTTTGGGCTGGATTTTCATTGACCCGTGGAGGCGGGTTTGGAGGCGTGTGGGGGGTTAACATTGCGAAAACTGGCGGGCGGGCACAAGTCCGCCTCCATCCCGCCTCCACGCAATTTTCATTAAATCGTGTCTGCTGGTCCCAACTCCGTCCCGCCTCTACGAGACGGGATAGGCTGTTAAGGCCCTTAACAAGCACTAAATTGGCTCTATAATGCCATTTTGAAAGACCTTTGTGATTTTAACCCTTGTTCTACGTGAAGCACGCCTGTTCTGAACCACGATTGTGAAACCTGGCGGGAGCACATTTGGATAGCTGACTATCAGCTGCAGGTGCACTATTACAACGGAGATGTGATGAAGGTAGTAGTAGTAGGAGGCTGGCTGCAGTCTCTCTCTCACTCTCTCGTGTAAAATATCTGGGAGCAGACTTAGGGCTGCTGCTGCTCATTTTGCATCCAGGTCCTCTCACAGCAAAGGCCAGGCAGTGTTTGAAGACCTTCAATGCAGCAGCAATGATGACATCATCAGAGGCGACTTTCAGACTGAAAACACTAATTGGTTCATGGGTTCCCACATGCTGGAACTCAATTGCCCAATTAGGTGAAAATTGCATCAATCTCCCACATCCAATTGCAGTCGGGTGGATAACACGACCCCAACCCGCCCCAGTATCAAAATCCAGCCCTTTGTGTCCTCCTCACAACTTGCTAACCCACCTCTCTTTGTATCATCAGCAAATTTGGCTACAGTACACTCGGTCCCTTCATCCAAGTCATTAATATAGATTGTAAATAGTTGAGGCCCCAGCACTGATCCCTGTGGCACCCCACTAGTTACTGGTTGCCAACCGGAAAATGACCCATTTATCCCGACTCTCTGTTTTCTGTTAGTTAGCCAATCCCCTATCCATGCCAAAATATTACCCCCAACCCCGTGCGCTCTTATCTTGTGCAGTAACCTTTTATGTGGCACCTTATCAAATGCCTTCTGGAAATCCAAATACACCACATCCACTGGTTCCCCTTTGTCCACCCGGTTTGTTACATGCTCAAAAAACTCTAGCAAATTTGTCAAACACGATTTCCCTTTCATAAAACCATGTTGACTCTGCTTGATTGTCTTATGATTTTCTAAATGTCCTGCTATTACCTCCTTAATAATGGATTCCAGCATTTTCCCAATGATAGATGTTAGGCTAACTGGCCTATAGTTTCCTGCTTTCTGTCTCCCTCCTTTCTTGAATAGTGGCGTTACATTTGCAGTTTTCCAATCCGCTGGGACCTCTCCAGAATCCAGGGAATTTTGGTAGATTACAACCAACGCATCCACTATCTCTGCAGCCACTTCTTTTAGGACCCTAGGATGCAGGCCATCAGGTCCAGGGGACTTGTCGGCCTTTAGTCCCATTAGTTTGCCTAGTACTTTTTCTCTAGCGATAGAGATTGTTTTAAGTTCCTCCCTCCCTATAGCCCCTGGATTATCTATTATTATTGGGATGTTTATACAATATCAAGGTTCGCTGTGGGACGATTTCTTTGTGATGTGTCAGTCTACGTAAAGTAATCGTAATGCAAATTAATTTCTTCTAGGCACTCCTCTGCTGATACCTTTTTAGTATCACTTTGTAAATAGCAGCTTTACACTGCACATGCAGTGTCGGCATGATGCATGAGGTAGCAGAGTACCAATGCCAAATGTAGAATAACTGCAACATTAAACTGTCTGTACTTACATAGAAGAAACGTTGATGAGGCTATAATCAGGTACTGGTTTGCTTGGCAACTCAACTGGCCAATCTCCAGGCAGGAAGACCTCGGGGCATGTTAGCTTTTAGCTTCCAAATCAGTTAAGTAAGAATACACAGGGAATTGTCACACAGTCTGCTGACAGCTGGTAACAAAATTTAAGCTTTGGGTTGGGCAGTTTCAGGGAAATCAATGGGCAGGAAAAAATGGATTTAGCCTGCTAACAGGGCTAGTATAGTGTGCTTTGTTATGTTCAAAGTTATAAAATAGATTAAAATTCACTGCATATGTTACTCCGTTTATTCACAAATTATTTGTAAAGTTAATCTGCATGTTGATTTATAATTGGTCTCGTCTCATTAAAGTGTTCATCTATCCACCATCCAGTAAAAAAGCACATGGAGGCATGTGTGAGATTACAACATCCAAATGAACTTTAACAGAGATAAATGTAAGGTGATGCACTTTGGTAGGAAAAATAGAAACATCACCAACACCTTAGAAAAAAAAACTGAATGGGGTAGAAGAGCAAAGGGATCTAGGGATACAAGTGGACAAATCATTAGAATCATAGAATGATTACAGCACAGAAGGAGGCCATTCAGCCCATCGAGCCCATGCCGACTCTCTGCAAGAGCACGTCAGCTAGTCCCGACCCCCGCCCTTTCCGTGTAGCCCTGCAAATCTTTTTCCTTCAGGTACTGATCCAATTCCCTTTTGAAAGCCACGATTGAATCTGCCTCCACCACCGATTCAGGCAATGCATTACAGATCATAAACACTCGCTGCATAAAAAAGTTTTTCCTCATGTTGCCTTTGGTTCTTCTGACAATCACCTTAAATCTGTGTCCTCTGGTTCTCAATCCTTCCACCAATGGGAACAGATTCTCTCTATCTACTCTGTCTAGACCCCTCATGATTTTGAACACCTCTATCAGATCTCCTCTCAACCGTCTCTGCACTAAGGAGAACAACCCCAGCTTCTCCAGTCTATCCACGTAACTGAAGTCCCTCATCCCTAGAACCATTCTTGTAAATCTTTCCTGCACCCCGTCTAAGGCTTTCACATCCTTCCTAAAGTGCGGTGCCCAGAATTGGACACAATACTCCAGTTGATGCCAAACCAGTGTTTTATAAAGATTCATCATAACTTCCTGCTTTTGTACTCTATACCTCTATTTATGAAGCCCAGGATCCTGTATGCTTTTTTAACTGCATTCTCAACCTGCCCTGCCACCTTCAATAATTTGTGCACATATACCCCTAGGTCTCCCTCTTCATGCACCCTGTTTAGAATTATACCCTTTAGTTTATATTGCCTCTCCTCGTTCTTCCTACCAAAATGTATCACTTCGCACTTTTCTATGTTAAATTTCATGTGCTATGTGTCCGCCCATTCCACCAGCCTGTCTATGTCCTCTTGAAGTCTACCACTATCCTCCTCACTGCTCACTATACTTCCAAGTTTTGTGACATCTGCAAATTTTGAAATTGTGCCCTTTACACCCAAGTCCAAGTCATTAATATATATCAAGAAAAGCAGTGGTCATAGTACCGACCCCTGGGTTACACCATTGTATTCCTTCCTCAAGTCTGAAAAACAACCGTTCACCGCTACTCTCTGTTTCCTGTCACTTAGCCAATTTCGTATCCATGCTGCCACTGTCCCTTTTATTCCATGGGCTTCAACTTGCTGCCAAGCCTATTATGTGGCACTTTATCAAACACCTTTTGGAAGTCCATGTACACCACATCAACCGCATTGCCCTTATCAACCTCTCTGTTACCTCATCAAATATCTCCATCAAGTTAGTTAAACATGATTTGCCTTTGAGAAATCCGTGCTGGCTTTCCTTAATTGATCCACATGACTGTTAATTTTGTCCCGGATTATTGTTTCTAAAAGCTTCCCCACTACCGAGGTTAAACAGACTGATCCGTAGTTGCTGGGTTTATCCTTACACCCTTTTTTGAACAAGGGTGTAACATTTGCAATTCTCCAGTCCTCTGGCACCACCCACGTATCTAAGAAGGATTGGAAGATTATGGCCAGTACTTCAGCAATTTCCACCCTTACCTCCCTTAGCATCCTAGGATGCATCCTAGGATGCATCCCATCTGGTCCTGGTGACTTATCTACTTTAAGTACAGCCCGCCTTTCTAGTACCTCCTCTTTATCAATTTTTATCCCATCCAGTATCTCAAATACCTCCTGTTTCACTATGACTTTGGCATCATCCTCTTCCTTGTTAAAGACAGATGTAAAGTACTCATTTAGTACTTCAGCCATGCCCTCTGCCTCCATGCGTAGGTCTCCTTTATGGTCCCTAATCGGCCCCACCCCTCCTCTTACTACCTGTTTATTATTTATATGCCTATAGAAGACTTTTGGATTCCCTTTTATGTTAGCTGCCAGTCTATTCTCATACTCTCTCTTTGCCCCTCTTATTTCCTTTTTCACTTCCCTTCAGAACTTTCTATATTCAGCCTGGTTCTCACTTGTATTCTCATCCTGACATCTGTCATACGCCCCCTTTTTCTGCTTCATCTTATACTGTATCTCTTTCGTCATCCAGGGAGCTCTGGCTTTGCTTTCCCCCTCGTGGGAATGTACCTCGACTGTACCCAAACTATCTCTTAAAAGGCAGCCCATTGTTCGATAACAGTTTTGCTTGCCAATCTTTGATTCCAATTTACCCGGGCCAGATCTGTTCTCAACCCACTGAAATTGGCCCTCCTCCAATTAAGTATTTTTACTCTAGATTGCTCCTTGTCCTTTTCTATAGCTGATCTAAACCTTTTGATACTATGATCACTGTTCCCTAAATGTTCCCCTACTGACACTTGCTCCACTTGCCCCACCTCATTCCCCAGAACCAGATCCAGCAATGCCTCCTTCCTCATTGGGCTGGAAATATACTGATCAAGAAAGTTCTCCTGAACACACTTCAGAAATTCTTCCCCAGCTCTACCCTTTACACTATTACTATCCCAGTCTATATTAGGATAATTGAAGTCCCCCATTATCACTACTCTATAGCTCTTGCACCTCTCTATAATTTCCCTTTAATTTGCTCCTCTATATCCTTCCCACTAGTTGGTGACCTATAGACTACATCTAGTAATGTAATGGCACCTCTATTGTTTCTTAACTCTAACCGAATAGATTCTGTCCTTGACCCTCCAGGACATCCTCTCTCTCCAGCACTGTAATATTCTCCTTAATCAATACTGCCACCCCACCTTCTTTCTTTCCTTCCCTATCTTTCCTGAACACCTTATATCCAGGAATATTTAGTACCCAATCCTGCCCTTTTTTGAGCCAGGTCTCCATTATCACCATGACACCATATTCCCATGTGGTTATTTGCACCTGCAGCTCACCAACCTTATTTACCACACTTCGTGTGTTTACACACATGCACTGTAAACCTATCTTAGACCTTCTTGTATTCTCTTAGTCTGACCTCACCTAATACCGTACTATTTCTTACTCTAGTGCTATTGTCTCTTCCAATCCTTTGTGCACCTTGTTTCTCCTTTATAATGCTATATCCTGGCGCCCATCCTCCTGCCAAATTAGTTTAAACCCTCCCCAACAGCTCTAGCAAACCCCACCTCCCGTGAGGATATTGGTCCCGGCTCTGTTGAGGTGCCACCCGTGTGGCCTGTACAAGTCCCACCTCCCCCAGAATCAGTCCCAATATCCCAGGAACCTAAAGCCCTCCCTCCTGCACCATCTCTCCAGCCATGCATTCATCTGCTCTATCCTCCTATTTCTATACTCACTAGCTTGTGGTACCGAGAGTAATCCAGAGATTACTACCTTTGAGATCCTGCTTTTTAATCTCTTTCCTAGCTCCCTAAAATCTGCCTGCAGGACCTCATCCCTCTTTCTACCTATGTCGTTGATACCGATATGGACCACGACCTCTGGCTGTTCACCCTCCCCCCTCAGAATGTCCTGCAGCCATTCAGTGACATCCTTGACCCTGGCACCAGGGAGGCAACATATCATCCTGGAATCATGTCTGCGGCCGCAGAAACGCCCGTCTGTTCCTCTAACTATTGAATCTCCTATCACTATTGCTTTCCCGATCTTCCTCTTGTATGGGCCTTGTACAGCTGAGCCACCCATGATGCCGTGGATTTGGCTCTGACTGTACTCCCCAGAGGAACCATCGCCCTCACCCGTATTATACCGGTTAGAGAGTGAGATGCACTCAGGAGACTACTGCACTATCTTAAAAGCAGCATCGCAGGTCAGCAAAGCAATTAAAAATGCTAACAAAGCACTTTCGGCTGTGGCTTAGTTGGTAGCACTCTCGCCTCTGAGTCAGAAGGGTGTGGGTTCAAATCCCACTCCAGAGACTTGAGCGCAAAAAAATCTCGGCTGATAGTGCAGTACTGAGGAAATGCTGCACTGTCGGAGGTGCCGTCTTTCAGATGAGACGTTAAACCAAGGTCCCATCTGCTCCCTCAGGTGGACGTAAAAGATCCCATGGCACTATTTCAAAGAAGAGCAGGGGAGTTATCCCCAGTGTCCTGGTCAATATTTATCCCTCAATCAACATAACAAAAACAGATTATCTGGTCATTATCACATTGCTGTTTGTGGGAGCTTGCTATGTGCGAATTGGCTGCTGCGTTTCCTACATTACAACAGTGACTGCACTTCAAAAAGTACTTCATTGCCTGTAAATGCTTTGGGACGACCGGTGGTCATGAAAGGCGCTATATAAATGCAAGTCTTTCTTTATTTCTAGGGGTATACAATTCAAAAGTAGTGAAGTTATGATAAACTTGTCAGGCTGCACCTAGAGTACTGTGCACTGTTCTGGTCTCCATGCTATAAAAAGGGCATAGAAGCACTTGAAAAAGTGCAAAAAAGATTTACACAAATGGTACTAGAACTGAGAGATTACAGCTATTGGGAAACATTGAACAGGTTGGGGCTTTTTCTTTAGAAAAGTGAAGATTTAGAGGTGACCGGATAGAGGTCTTTAAAATTATGAATGGGTTGGACAGGGTATATGTGGAGAGAATGTTTCTACTTGTGGGAGAATCCAAAACTAGGGGCCATAAATACAAGATACTTACTAATAAATCCAATAAGGAAATAAGGAGCAATGTCTTTATTCAGAGAGTGGTTAGAATGTGGAACTCACTACCACAGGAAGTGGTTGAGGCAAATAGCTTGGATGCTTTCAAAAGGAAGCTTGATGAGTACATGAGAGAAAAGGGAATAGAAAGATATGCTGAAAGGCTGAGATGAGGCAGATGGAATGGGAGGAGACTTGTGTGGAGTATAAACACCAGCACAGACTAGTTGGGCTGAATGGCCTGTTGCTGAGTTGTATATTCTATGTAATTCCATGTAATAGGAACATAGGAACAGGAGTAGGCCATTCAGCCCCATGAGCCTGTTCCGCCATTTAATTAGATCATGGCTGATCTGTATTTTAACTTCATCTACTCACCTTGGTTCCATAACCCTTAATATCCTTGCCTAACAAAAATTGACACCTTTTGTATTTATTTTATATTTATTCCAGCCATACGCCCTTTAATTACCT
This sequence comes from Squalus acanthias, assembly GCA_030390025.1. NCBI lineage: Eukaryota > Metazoa > Chordata > Chondrichthyes > Squaliformes > Squalidae > Squalus > Squalus acanthias. The sequence goes on along the minus strand of CM059426.1, from coordinate 150,068,453 downwards.
TTCTGTACAATATGCATTTAACCTATGTTGTAAAATAAAGAACGTGTGAACATTTGGAGAATTCCAATTATTTCACCTTCAATGGATTGTATTGCATTTTTGTTGGCGGTTAAAGCTCTATAAGTGATACAAAATTAGTATTTGGGGTTTTAAATAGTATTTATAGGATAGGATGAGAATAGATAAAGAGGAGCTACTTAAAAGAGTGGCAATACTCAAAGTAGAAAAGTCATTCAGTCCAGATGGGATTCATCCTAGGTTACTGTGGGAAGTAAGGGTGGAGATAGTGGAGGCACTGGCCACATTCTTCCAATCCTCCTTAGATATGGTGCCAGATGACTAGAGGATTGCAAATGTTACACCTCTGTTTAAAAAAGGGGAGAGGGATAAACCAGGCATTTACAGGCCAGTCAGCCTAATGTTGGTAGTGGGGAAACTTTTAGAGACAATAATCCAAAACAGAATGAATTGCCACTTGAAAAATTATGGGCTAATAAATGAAAGTCAGCATGGATTTGTTAAAGGCAAATTGTGTTTGACTAACTTGATTGAGTTCTTTGATGAAGTAACGGAGAGGATTGATGAAGGTAGTACGGTTGATGTTGCCTATATGGACTTTCAAAAGTGGTTGACAAAGTGGCAGCGTGGATAAGAAATTGGCTAAGGGACAGAAAGCAGAGAGTAGTGGTGTAGGGTTGTTTTTCAGACTGGAGGGAAGTATACAGTGGTGTTCTCCAGATATTAGGACCACTGCTCTTTTTGATATATATGAATGACCTGGACTTGGGTATACAGGGCATAATTTCAAAGTTTGCAGATGACACAAAACTTGGAAATGTAGTAAACAGTGAAGGGGATAGTAACAGACTTCAGGAGGACATAGACAGACTGGTGAAATGGGCAGATACATGGTCGATGAAATTTCTCGCAGAGAAGTGTGAAGTGATAGATTTTGGAAGGAATAATGAGGAGAGGCAATATGAACTAAATGGTACAATTTTAAGGGGGTGCAGGAACAGAGAGACCTGTGGGTGTACGTACACAAACCTTTGAAGGTGGCAGGACAAGTTGAGAAGGTTGTTAAAAAAGCATATGGGATCTTGATTTTATTAACAGAGGCATAGAGTACAAAAGCAAGGAAGTTATGCTAAACCTTTATAAAGCAGTATAGTGTTCAATTCTGGGCACCACACTTTAGGAAGGATGTCAAGGCCTTAGAGAGGGTGCAGAAGAAATTTTCTAGAATAGTACCAGGGATGAGGGACTTCAGTTATGTGGAGAGACTGGAGAACCTGGGGTTGTTCTTCTTAAAGCAGAGAAGGCTAAGAGGAGATTTTACGGTAGTATTCAAAATCGTGAAGGGCTTTGATAGAGTAAGTAAGGAGAAACTGTTTCCAGTGGCAGATAGGTCGGTAACCTGAGGACACAGATTTAAGGTGATTGCCAAAAGTACCGGACACAACATGAGGAAATGCTTATATATTAGGTACTGCAAAATCCACCAGTAGCAATTTTTCAGTCATAGGTACTAGTGATTTCTTATACTAATGGATTATTTAATTTATTAGGGTCCCCTAGTTGCTGCACAAGTCTCTGACAAGTTCAGGCGCATTATTTTGAAAAGATGGTCTGTATTTTCCAGATGCCTGATCATTCCCATACCTTATTCTCCACTCGCTTATTCGTTTAGTCTAGTTACTAAAATGTGGCACCATCGTGATGCTAGCTACCTTCCCCTCCCCTCTACCTTCACAGAAACGCCCCAGCACGTTTCTTATATCGGTGGTACAAAACCCATGACCTTGTGTTTTTTTTAAAAAGTTCTTGTATAACTTGCGTGGCTATGAAGGATTTTCTTCCCTATAGTTGTTGCTTTAACACCTGCGCCCTTAGGGTTAAAAGAAACTGCAGCATGCTTCTTAATACATTTTGTCATACTAACCGAAACGTCACTTGTTTATACCCAGTCTTTATTTCAGGCAAGTGATTTTAACAGGACGTCCAAACAACTTCAGAAAGACGACAGGTTTGGGTACATTTACGAACACGGGAATCCAATAACAAGACGTCTATGTACAAGAATATACTGTTTATCTGAATTATTTACAAAGACACAAAGCAATATTTACAACCCTTGCAGATAATAATTCAGTTGGATATTTTACAATAATGCCGATTAAATTGTAGATATGTTTGCAATAAATCGAGATGCAAGGAAACAAGTTAGGGAGGCGCCCAGAACTCACCATCAGTTCTTAGCTTTACACAGGAGTATCAGATTTATAAATTATATTATTCAAAAGGTAGCGGTGGTTGCTTACTTTGCTTAAAATACAGAAGTCCTACTGGTTGACCCCGAACAAATTACTACTTCAGTCTCAAATGTATATATTTGACTAGGCTTATCGGTGCAGAAACCGTTACTATACGTCACAGGTTTTATTTAAAAGATGTTACCAAATGGTTTAGAATGCTTTAAAGATATTCGATGCAAAATCTAAGTATTTGCATAAAAACGCCAAACGTCTCAGACCAATCTTTGCACCTTTTTTGGCAGATGCATTTACACTTGGATGTATTTAGTATAGGAATAGAAACAACGCTCTAACTAACTGCAACCTTTCCAGCATTCACTTTGGTTTCGAATAAAGTAATACTTGAGAATTTATTATTTGGCCGTGTTGTGTTGGGTGTGTTAACTTTGACGAATGACAATTCCCTAAAGTAAACTTCAGCGCTGCAGCAGTGTGCGGAGGTTCGTTAGTGGAAATCGCCGAATTTTCTATGCTTCAAACATAGCCGACTTCAGACTATTGAAGTGCTTATGTTTAAAGATATCTGCAATTCAAGAGACTCACTGGAGAAGATTGTTTCCAAATATAAATAGAGATTTAAAAATTCTCCAACATATGATATAGCCGGTCAAATTCCTTTTGAGACGGGATCTCTGAAGATACCATTTTTTCATTTAAAAATCAATTTTTGAGTCTCTGGTTTCAATGTAAGAGTGGCATCCTTGATGCTTGTTTGACAACATGATATAGCTACAGCGTGTTCCTTATATATGTATATATAAATCAAATCGACACTGATATACCAGAGCATGAAACGAAAAACCCCAAGTTATATAAAAAGGATTATTTTGGGCGAAATGATCCTGTTGGGACTGTAGGAAGGAGCTGATATATTAAAAAATACAACAGGCTATCGTCTTTGCAACTTTAAATTCATTATATTAATGATGGTCTCTCAGTTTAAACGCCGTTTAATGAGAAGTATGCTTGTTTCAAAGGACAGTAATACCCTATTTATATCATTAAAAAAATTGTTAACAAACGTAAACCGCGTGGACTGCGGGCCGGGGTAGAGAGAAGGGGATGTGCGGGGTTTTTAGTGTTACACTCGGCAAACAGGTCGCTGTTTAACATTGCAGTTTGCGGATGCTGCGAGCAATTCTCTTAAACTCTCGCTGCCCTTTCTGCCATCTCTTCACCGAGGTTATGACCAGGTTCCCATCGAGCTTTTGTCCCATCACTAAGTAGGGGGCATTGATGTCGTTCATCTCGTCGCAGGTACACTGCAGACCATCCTTCAGCCACAATACACTTTTCTTCAGATCCTTCTCGGTCACTCCATTCAGCTTGTAAATAGTCTTGCTTTTTGTCTCGGGGACGATCTTTGTGTCCCCATTGATGTAGGAAATCTCTTTCACTTTTATCTTCAAAGCTAATTAGGAAAGGATTAAAAATATGACATGTTAACGCGTCTGGTGGTGGAGGGGTGGCGGTGTTGCCACGGATAATCCAAATGAAACTGTCAAGATGACAAGACTGATAAATGTGGGGAACAGGTGGCTTCGTTTCCAGCACTGGGGCCAGTAATATGAAACCGAATAAAAGAGAGAAAGGTTCTTACAGTCAGTGGTGGAATGTGCAGAATTCCAGTCTTCATAATCAGAAAATTATTTGTAACAAAACGCATATGCTACCGGGTGCTGGGGAGACGGCGCCTTTCCCCCGTCCCAGCTCTCGCTTCCTTCCCAATCACTTACGATCCAGAGCTCCATGCGTCAAACTGCAGCGTCAAGAACAACGCCAACGTTTGAAACCTCATAACCCGAAAGCCAGCCAGCAGCTGGTAACATTTGGTATGTATTTCATCAGAACTGTGAATCAATAAAACACAGGCTCTCGCTTGTAAAACAAGCCAGCCACTCGACTGTGAGCATTTTACCAGTGCCCCCTTTTTTTCAGACCACCTTCCTCATCGCTGTCACGTATTCAGGATTTCAATGTTGACCTGGCTAAATACTATAGCTCGGTTTCTTGAACCTACTGAGTTAGGTTTGTCAGTATCGCTCGTTGGACTATGTCTTTCCCCCTGGGTAATTAAGAGAAGATTGTGTGGGAGAGGAACATTGCACTTCATGCTGGACGTTTGATTAAATGAAACCACGGGGTTTCTTTTTAAAGGCAATGTTGAAACAGCGTTTGGTGAAATCACACTCCCTGTTATTGGAACAGCAAGAAAACAGACAAGCAGCAAGAAGGCACACAGGATTCGATTTACAGCCAGTTATAAACAAGCTGCCAACATTAATGGACTTGTCCCTTTCCCTCCGTGAAGCTTTTGGGGAAACCGCAACTTACCAAAATCATTTTTGCAGTAGTTCTCCACAATTTCGTTGTCGTTTTGCTCTCTGTCTTTGCAGGCGTCGCAGATTTTTGGTTCTGAAAAATAGTGCACGTGCATCGATGAATGCTTTTTGTATTCTCAGACTGCACAGTTTTATCTTGGACTCTAATTCTGGGTATGGTCCCAGCGCAGGCAAGATTTAATTATTACAGCCTGGACTTTCCACCTTCTTTATAGCTTCCAGATTTTCCACGGGTTTTGCTATTTTTATGAAGTGAACTATTTTTTATGAAGTATTTAAATACCTCCGGTTACCATTTCCCTCCCGGAATATGCTTAGAAGAAATGATCCTCACCGGGAAGGTTGCGCAGCGCATTAAAGAGAAATGAAAAGATCAGCTGGGGCTCTTTGCACGGATTCCGAGCCTGAGGTACTGGGGCCACTGCCCCTCACTGCAAACTGCGCGCTTGCCCCAGATGGGATGCGAATAAACACAATAGTAATTAAATGGACCGTGGATTGTTCTTTAAAACAAACGATAAAAAGCCAAGAGCTCCTCCTATTCGCTCACAAGTGCTCAAAAGGTCTTCACAATTTAAATGGATGCGCTGTTGGGTCCTGACTGCCCACTGTGACGCTTTGTACGGCACAGTCACAGGCAAAGCTCCTAAATTTGCATTCGCCGATCGCTTTTAAATGCATTGCTTTGTTTCCCCCCCTTTAAAACACCCAAGCATTGGAAAAGAGCAGTTTTGGCCAGGGAGAACGATCCTAATTTAAATTTATGATTCACCAGAAGCAGTGAATGTCCTAAAACTCCCAAGGAAGCTTATAAAAGCGGCAATTCTGACACCAGTTACTTCTCCAGTTGTGGCAGTTGTTAGGAAAAGCCGCGTTTCTCGGTGAATCGTCTTAACATCTGCAACACATTTAATTTTTTTTAAAAAGGGACAGCATTCACAAAATACAGATGACATGTAAGCTGAAATGCTCGCGAAAATCTTGCAAATTCTTTGAAACGATAAAAAGAAAGTACCATTTTGCCGAGCGGTCACTAAGTTTCATTTGATCAGCGAACCAAATATGGATTGATCATTGATTATAAACATTCCGAAATCAAATCACAGCGATTCCTCCTCTGGCTGCTGATATCAGACACTATACAACTCACTGGAGAAAACATGCCCACCAGCACTAGAAATCGGTACCGACATATGTTTGTTTTTGTAGCAAGTAAGTATTCTGTTTGGAATTATTTTGTTGTCGGTATATCAAAAAGGTAACTTGGGCATCTCTCTCATATAGACAGAGAGCTGAGATACTAGGAGTGTTTCTCAGGGTGTTGCAACCAAAGAACGAACGCTATATGAGAGAGAAACAGCATTGTTGGAAAAAAAATCCAAATCGAAATTTAAAATCGTCGGTATTACATATACACATCTATAATATATGTAAAGCCCACACATTTGATCTATCTTTGGACTCTGCGTCCAGTTAAAGGATACTATTACTTTTCTCCGTTTCGGATTCACTTCAGCCTAACCTTCTTTGGGCGCGGGGACGTGCTCGTTGGAGTCCGCGGGTGGGATGCACAGATCGTTGTCCTCCGGGAAACGATTGCACTCCAGCATGTCGGGCCAGGGGAAACCAAAGGCTGACATGACCGGGGAGCAGCTCTCCTTCACCTGCTCGCAGAGCGATCGGCAGGGCTGGATCGGCTCGTCCAGCTCATCGATGCACACCGGAGCGAAGAGGGAGCACAGGAACTTCTTGGTGTCGGGGTGACACTGCTTCTGTACCAGCGGGATCCAGGAGCTGGCCTGCTGCAGCACCTCCTCCATGGTTTCGTGCCCCAGCAGGTTAGGGAGCCTCATCTCCGGGTATTCGATGCCGTGACACAGCGCCAGGGCGGTGGGTATCGGTTTGCAATTATTGCGCTTGTAGGTGAACTCGGCCTGCCCGTAAGAATACATCCCCATCCCTTTGATCGTGTCCAGGTAGAGTGCAGCCAGGCAAAGGCAGATCATCGCGTTCAGAGGGCACATTATTGCAAAGTTTGCTGCGAAAAGTCGAATTGCTCCTGGCCGATTTCCCCCGCTACTGTGATGTGAAATCGACCGACTGATCAGGAGGGAATGGGACTGGCTTCTTGAGGACTAGTGTTAAAAAGGAATGGGAGGAGTTACTCGGAATAGTTACTGGCCTTCGTTTGATAGGTCGACACAAAAGACGTGGTTGTAGCTCCCTTCTTGAGAAGAGAAGACTCGACCAACAACCAATGTCCTGGCTCTTGTGAGAATTCACACGCTTTATAAATGAAGACAGACTTATTCCCAACGGTGTCTGACCATAGAATGAACCCTCCCACCTACTACTGTTCTGACTGCAGCTACTAAAACTTATTTAAAAAATGATAAAGGATTACCACAGTTGCTGTAATCAAGCCCGGCGGCGATAATGGAGTTGGTAGGAATAAGTCAAATTTTAGGGTTAGGATTAACAGAAGCTGGATAGCTTCTTCAAGTAACATAGCTTGACATACACGTAATGCCTAGAATCAAGGATACCTAGTTTAGGACATCATCGTTGTTGAAAAGAGTAATAGAGAAAGTAAGGGTAATTAGGATATATCTGGAGCTTAGAAAAAACACAGCATACTTCAGAGGAGTACTGGTTAGGATAATACGGAGAAAAACACGAAATATTGCAGCTGAGAAGGTTCGTCAGTAGAAAACACATTTTTAGCTATGTGCTATCCAGCAGATTGGGAGAGCTGTTAAAAAGAAAGAACTTGGATAGTGCCTTTCACATTCACTTTTTGAAACAGAGTGACTGTTGTAGGCAAATGTGACAGCCAATGTGCACACAAGGCCTCACAAACAGCATGAGATAAATGACAGTTTATTTGTTTCTGGTGGTGTTGGTTTGCAGACATCTCATTGGTTTAACATCTCATCCGAAAGACAGCACCTCCAACAGTGCAGCACTCCTTCAGTACTGCACTGGAGTGTCAGCCTAGATTTTGTGCTCAAGTCTCTGGAGTGGGACTTTGAAACCACAACCTTCTGAATCAGAGGCGATAGTGCTACCAACTCAGCCACGGAGACGTTAGTGAAGTCAGGAATGTTGATGGATGAAGAAGGAATCTTTGGAATTCTCTGCCCCAGAGGGCTGTGAATGCTGAGTCTTTGAGTATATTCAAGGCTGCGATAGATAGATTTTTGGACTCTAGGGGAATCAAGGGATATGGAGATCAGGCGGGAAAGTGGAGTTGAGGTCGATGATCAGCCATGATCTTATTGAATGGTGGAGCAGGCTCGAGGGGCCGTATGGCCTACTCCTGCTCCTAATTCTTATGTTCTTATGACTAAGGGTAGAATCATTAAAGATTTGGTAGCTGTCAGTTAGGCCTGTGAGAGACATGAATAAACTGCAACTTTGCACAATTTTTATTGCCCCATTGAATGACATGGAGATGATCAAGACTAACTGTCCGAGCCATTGCACTACAGGAGGACTTGGGATTGTAAGCACTGACAGCATGCAACTTGTCTTGTCCATCTAAAACCATGTACCTAATTTATGTTGACTGTAGGAGGATGATGCAGATGGATTTGGCTGTGACTTAGTTCCCCAAAAAGTTCAATGGCTCTGAAATGTAAACTTATTCTGATAATTCCATATTTAAAAATCTTCAGCCCATCTGCAGGATTGTCAGAAAGCTGCAAGGACATAATTGTCTTGCAATGTACCCACAAATTACAGGGTTTGCCATTTTAAAAAACTTTTGTAACTGTACATCTGAACTGCTTAGCAAGTATGGTAGGGGATACAGTGACATACTGATTATGTTACAGAGGCTGGACTAATGATCTGGAGATGTGAGTCAAATCCCATCATGGCAGCTGGGGAATTTAAATTCAGTTAATTAAATAAAATGCTAGCATCAGTAATGGTAACCATGAAACTATCGGATTGTTGTAAAAACCCATCTGGTTCACTAATGTCCTTTAGGGAAGGAAATCTCCCATTTTTACCTGGTCTGACCTATGTGTGACTCCAGACCCACAGCAATGTGATTGGCTCTTAATGCCCTCTGCCACGTATAATAAGAATAAAACAGGATAGACCACCCGGCATCGACCTAGGCATTGGATTCGGACACGACAAAGACACACCTAGCCCAGTCGACCCTGCAAAGTCCTCCTCACTAACATCTGGGAATTGTGGCAAAATTGGCAGAGCTGCCCCACAGACTAGTCAAGCATCAGCCTGATATAGTCACACTCACAGAATTATACCTTTCAGCCAACATCCCAGACTCCTCCATCACCATCCCTGGGAATGTCCTGTCCCACCAGCAGGACAGACACACCAGAGGTGGCAGCACAGTGGTATACAGTCGAGAGAAAGTGGCCCTGGGAGTCCTCAACATTGACTCCGGACCATCGCATGGGCAAGGAAAGTGCCTGCTGATTACCACCTACTCCTCCATGTTGAAAACCACTTGAGCAAGGGCACAGAATGTACTCTGGGTTGGGGACTTCAATGTCCATCACCAACAGTGGCTCGGTAGTACCACTACTGACCGAGCTAGCTGAGTCCTGAAGGACATAGTTGCCAGACTGGGCCTGCGTCAGGCGGTGAGAGAACCAACACAAGGGGAAAAACCTACTTGAGCTCGTTCTCACCAATCTACCTGTCACAGATGCATCTATTCATGACAGTATTGGTAGGAGTGACCATCGCACAGTCCTTATGGAGACAAAATCTCGACTTCATACGGAGGATACCCTCCATTGTGTTGTGTGGCACTAATGCCATGCTAAATGGGATAGATTCAGAACAGATATAGCATTTCAAAACTGGGCATCCAGGAGGCGCTGTGGGCCATCAGTGGCAGCAGAATTCCACCACAATCTGTAACCTCATGGCCCGGCATATCCCTCACTCTACCATTACCATCAAACCAGGGATCAACCCTGTTTCAATGAGGAGTGTAGAAGAGCATGGCAGGAGCAGCACCAGGTGTATCTAAAAATGAGGTGCCAACCTGGTGAAGGTACAACACCGGACTACATGCATGCTAAACAGTGGAAGCAGCATGCTATAGACAGAGCTAAGCGATCCCACAACCAACGGATCAGAACAAAGCTCTGCAGTCCTGCCACATCTAGTCGTGAATGGTGGTGGACAATTAAACAACTAACGGTAGGAGGAGGCTCCATGAACATCACCATCCTTAATGATGGTGGAGCCTAGCACGTGAGTGCAAAAGACAAGGCTGAAGTGTTTGCAACCATCTTCAGCCAGAAGTACCAAGTGGATGATCCATCTCGGCCTCCTCCTGACATCCCCACCATCACAGAAGCCAGTCTTCAGAAAATTCGATTCACTCCACATGATATCAAGAAATGGCTGAGCGCACTGGATACAGCAAAGGCTATGGGCCCCAACAACATCCAGGCTATAGTGCTAAAGACTTGTGCTCCAGAACTAGCTGTGCCTCTAGCCAAGCTGTTCCAGTACAGCTACAACACTGGCATCTAGCGACAAAGTTGAAAATCGTCCAGTTATGTCCTATCCACAAAAAACAGGACAAATCCAATCCAGCCAATTACTGCCCCATCAGCCTACTCTCAATCATTTGACCGAGTGTGGCATCAAGGAGCCCTAGTAAAATTGAACTCAGTGGGAATCAGGTGGAAAACCCTCCACATGGAGTCATACCTAGCACAAAGTAAAATGGTTGTGGTTGTTGGAGGCCAACCAGCTCAGCCCCAGGACACCACTGCAGGAGTTCCTCAGGGCAGTGTCCTAGGCCCAACCATGTTCAGCTGCTTCATCAATGACCTTCTCTCCAACATAAGGTCAGAAGTGGGGATGTTCGCTGATGTTTGCACAGTGTTCAGTTCCATTCGCAACTCCTCAGATAATGAAGCAGTCCATGCACGCATGCAGCAAGACCTGGACAACATTCAGGCTTGGGTTGATAAGTGGCAAGTGACATTCATGCCACACAAGTGCCAGGCAATGAGCAGCTCCAACAAGAGAAAGTCTAACCACCTCCCCTTGACATTCAGCAGCATTACTATCGCCAAATCCCCCACCATCAATATCCTGGGGGTCACCATTGACCAGAAACTTTACTGGACCAGCCACATAAATACTGTGCCTACAAGAGCAGGTTAGAGGCTGGGTATTCTGCGGTGAGTGACTCACCTCCTGACTCTCCGAAGCCTTTCCACCATCTACAAGGCACAAGTCAGGAGTGTGATGGAATACTCTCCACTTGCCTGGATGAATGCAGCTCCAACAACACTCAAGAAGCTCGACACCAGTCAGGACAAAGCAGCCCGCTTGATTGGCACCCCATCCACTACTTAAAACATTCACTCCGTCCACCACCGGCGCACTGTGGCTGCAGCTCGCCAATTCTTCTTCTACAGCACCTCGTAAACCCACAACCTCTACCACCTAGAAGGACAAGGGCAGCGGGCCATGGGAACACCACCACCTCCAAATCACACACCATCCTGACTTGGAAATATATCGGCGTTCCTCCATCATCACTGGTTCAAAATCCTGGTACTCCCTAACAATGTTCCCGCTAAGGTGCGTGACCATGCACCAATTGGGAGGTCCCGTGCAGGCCGCTCACAAGCTGCTGCTGCTGCAAGATACCGCGCAGCAAATTTAGAGGGACCGTGCACTTAGACCATAAATTAGAGGAACATTGCATCCTACTTAACAGCACTGTGGGAGTACCTTCACCACACAAACTGCAGCAGTTCAAGAAGACAACTCACCACCACCTTCTCAAGGACAATTAGGGATGGGCAATAAATGCTGGCCTTGTGGTACTGACTGGGGTGCCCCAAGGATTGGTGTTAGGACTACTACTGTTTACAATCTTCATCAGTGAATTGGATTCAGAACTCTGTGCAACTTGATCGAATTTGCAGATGATACCAGTAAGTTGGACATAATGGCCAAAAAATTGCTGTCAAAATAATGGCAAGGCTAGTAGCACTCACCATTATTTAAGTGAAAATGGCACAGCAACTTCAGGCAAGGCCAGATGTGCGATTAAATACGGAAATTGAGAAGTTGCTGTCAGAGATGCGCCACTCCGCCATTAGCTTAATGAAACCGGCATCTCGCTGTCTGACTCCCCGTTCAAGTGCATTGAGCGGCATGAAGTTCCTGTACTTGCACTGTAGATACAAGTAAACACACCACAGAAAATGAAGTCAAGTAATTTCAAGTCTAAGTACCCTTTCAATGGCGTGATAAGGGTTAACTACCGCCAGTCAACCTCTTGGACACTGAAAATTAACTATTACAAGCACGGAGTCTCATTCCTTCAGGTTTTAATTGTTGTCAGAGATTTTTTTAAAGAATTAAAATTAAAAAAAAATTTTTACTTTTTCTTTCTGTCTCTTTTTTCACTCTCTCTTAATCCAATGGGCCGTATATTCCGATCCTTACACACCCGTGTACACACCCGTAGGGACATCAGAAATGTCGGCTTCAGGCATGCCAAGCGCCTGCCCTGGAGAAGGACCTCTGCGGGCGGATAGTTCCGCTTTCTGGAGACCCTCCGCCCGCAGAAAACCCTTAGAAATCTTATGCCTGGTAAAAGCAGGCATAAGGCCTGCTTTTATCAGCATAAGATCTGAAAAAGGTAAAAAAAGGTAAGTTTATTTTTAGCCTCGTAAAAAGCTTTAATTATTTTTTTCAAAAAATTAAATTTTTGTTTAAAATATTTAATTTATTATAATTTCAACTAATTTTAAAAATGTGATTCAAAAAAAAATTATTTAATGTTTTAAAGTGTTTTTGGGGTGATCTCCATTCATATATTTGACAGGTCTGTCAAGTGTATGAAGGGAGAGTCCCTTCTTTGATTGGCTCCCCATGGCCCACATGATCCCAGGGACGCTTGCTAACCGCATGCGCCCCTGGGATACATGGACCCTGCACATTTCGAGTTGGAGAGGCCCAGGAGCGGAAGTGTCCGGACCTCGGGAGCCCTCAGGTAAGTCCGTAGATTTTTTCCAGATCGGAGGCCTCCGCACGCAGGAAGCCTCCGATCGGAAAATACGGCCCAATGTTTCTTTCCCTCTCATTATTTATCTTTCTGTACCTGATTTGACATTGATCTTCTAACTTGATCGTTGTTCAGACCTTCCGCTGAAATTTTACAATCCTTCAATCTGATTAGTTAAGGACATACATAGTTCATTGCCCTGTTCACTCAGACCCCAGATGCCCAGTAGAGGGCACTGCGCCATTTCCAACTTGCACTCCCAGCAACTTGCTATGCATAATAGCATGGAGATTAAACAGGCTCTGGCAAGTCTAACTAACGGCGGGCGCCATTTGTTGACTGGTTACAGGAATTTTTGGGCCCTTACGTAAGTGGGTAGAACAATAGCAGATGAAATTGAATGCATTCAATTGTAAAGCATTGCACATGGGAAGGAAAAATAAGGGACACACACTCCACGAATGGTGCTGAAATTACTATGGATGAAGTTGGAACAGACCGAGGAGTTTTAGTAGACTCAATACCCAACATATCCAACCAGTGCACAGCAGCAATCAACAAAGTCAATAAATGTTGAACTACTTGGCTAAAACAGTGGTAGGTCATGATCAAACTGTACAATGCTCTGGTCAACTGCACCTTGTGTACTATGTCAAGTTCTGGTCAAGGAGAAATGGGAAGGATTCAAGCACTTGAAACAGTGCAGCGAAGAACCATGAAGCTGATCTCTAGTGTCAGGGGTCTGAGTTGTGAGCAATGGTCTGGAGAACCTGGAGATTTTCATCTTGGAAAGAGGCATCTGAGAGATAATCTTATAGCGGTATGGAGCATAGCTAAGGAAATAAAGGAAGTAAATCCAGAATATTACTTTAAATTAAATTGCAAAAGTAGGACAAGGGGACATGCGTTTAAATTAGTAAAAGGTCTGATGTCAGGAAGTTTTTCTTCACACAAAGAGTGATCAATATTTGGAATGAACATCCAAAGAGTAGTGTAACCAAAAACCTTGGAATCATTTAAAAACAATTGGATGCAGCAATGGGGTACTATAGGGTCTTTCTCAGTGGATGAATTAAGTTGGCCTTCCTCATCTGTAATTCTCTTGTGAACTCAGGAGGAGAGCAGGTCTGAATGTTGTCTATTATACAAAGACGATATTGAAACTTTTATAATGATTTCATTAATTAGATGTGATTACAAGAGGGTTTTATCATTTTAATTAAAATTTTATCTTGTACATATAGTTAAAGCAACTATTGTGGGTGACACAATGGTCCTGCATAATGGAACCCCATTGCACAGCATCATGGAACATCCCTACACCATAGGTAGTCAAGGTAAGGTCCTCTGATGATAGGGTGTCAACTAGGGAATCTCAGAGGACCGCTGAGATGATATTTATGCCTGTCCATCATCAGCTTTCTATATTTCCTGTATTTTTTGACTTATGAGCATGTTATTTCTGTTACTATCTGCTACCAAAAATACTTCCAGCAATGGTAACACTGTTTACCTTTGGGTAACTGACAGTATCTTTCAGAATTTTGGACTGTGGGTCCCTGGGAGTGTTTCAGTATTTACCCAGGAGTCCCCAGAAGATTGTCAATATTGTCGCATATAAAAATGTGAAAACCACTGCCTCACAGCACAACATTTCTGATCCTGACCCATACCTGCGAGCAAACTTAGGCAGAGACTATTCACTTCCCTATGGTGAGGGAAGTTTGGAGGCAGAGTCATCTGTGACCATTTCAATGCACCATTTATGTTGTAGGGCTTCTTTCAGTGGAAGCAGTTCCAAAATATTGCATTCATGACTTTGGAATTCTGACCAGGGACCTTTTCAATGAGGGGAAGGTCTCTACAGGCTATCAATATAAACATTTTCATTGGTAGTCTGTATGAATAGGCTTTGAGCACAGCCCTTAGTTGAAACAGAATGTTATACATACACAAACATTTACCTTTGCCAGCACTTGGCTCCAAAAGGCAGAGAGCAAAATCGTTTCATGAGGTGATGATCTCTGCCTCTGAAATAATGGTCTGGAGTTTGCGGTCAGTGGTGAATGGACGGCGCTCACCAGTGACCTTGAAGAAAGCTGCCCACAAAGGTTTAGTGGGCTCTGTGGCGTCGATTTCCCCTATTATGACATCAATTTAATTCTGACGCCATCTATAGGGCATCTGTGGCGTCCAGAAACAGTCAAGTCATCAAGCAGGCTGAGCAGCCAATCAGATTGAAGAATTCTCACAGATAGCAAACTAGGAAGTAAAAAACACTGATTATCATTCACTTTTTAATCATTTTACAGAGAACTAAATTAAGATTGGAACATACACATGGGATTAAGGTAGAAGATGAAATATCATAAACAAATTAAAAAAAACAAAAGTTAATTTTTATGGGGGAGAAATTCGGTACCTTAGTGCCTCCAGTTAGTGCTTGGTGGGGGCGCTAATGGGGCGCTGAGGCAGTAGTGCTGTGGCGAGGTGAATCCAGTGACGCACGCCAAATCCGACCCCCCATAGTGCCGCCACTACGAGTTAGTGCCGGGGATCAGCGCCAGGCAGATCGTGACATCAGTGAGCATGCAGCGCTCACTGGGCACCCTATCTGCAAAATTGTTTATCGCCCCCCTGCCTTAGCCCCTCACCCCGACAGCAGCAGGGAGAGGTGGCGTGAAGCAGTGGGTAGCTGGCTCCAGGGCGCTAATTAAAAGGATCATGAGTAATGAGTCGCAGCTCTCATGTTAGTGCTGTTTCAATGCTTCCTTTTCAGTTTGACATTGAATTAAACTGTTGCACAGTCATTTAAAGGTTGTTTAGTCTCGTGCATGTTTTGGCTACTAAAAATTAGAACATTTATTCTCACGACATATCAAAGTGCTACACTTCGTTACATTAATGGGGGCTGTACTGGCAGCAATGATGAGAATGAGGTTCCGCAGCATTACTGAACCTTACCTTTAAGAACTGGAAAGAGCCTGTGGCAATGATGACTTGCGATTAGACTGCACCTAATATTGGTTAGCGCTTTGAGTGTAACGCCACTGAGCTAGGCCATTAACGCTTGATTTAGCACTCCAATCTTTTCTTTGAGTGATGAGACTTAATTTTGCGTGCAGCGTGATTTATTAGCGCCTGGTGCTAAATATCAAACTTTTCTAAAGTTACCGCCCATTCCTGGGCTATAATGAATTTCTCCCCCTATAACTTTAAAAATCTATGGATTTTTTTAAATCATGGAATGGAGGGAATGACACTCCACATTTCTAAAATTCGTTTTTCAGGGCCAGAGATGTTGTTCAGCAGTAATTATAATTTAGGATTTTTTTTATTCGTTCATGGGCCAGCATTTATTGCCCATCCCTAGATGCCCTTGAGAAGTATGCCGTTAAAAAGGCAGTTACACCTCATTCAACAAAGTTTAAATTTTTTGATGGTTTTTACAGCAAGAATAATGCGTAAGAAGTTGAAGTTCACGTCAAATCTCTGATTCTGTGTTGATTGCATCTGCAAAGACTGCAACAGTGCACCCTGTGGAGGAGTGGGGTCTCACTGACAGCAACTTCCGGATTTCTGCATTTAACTGCGCATGTGTGGACGCCAGAAGTTGCTGTCAGTTTTACAGAGTAATGACAGCGAATGCTGACAGTTTTGCTATCATTACAACCGTGAATTCCGAGCCAATATATATCACCTCATTTATATTTCAACAGCAAGTGGGATTGATGGATTTGAGATCAGAAGTCATTAGTGTGCGGCTTGTGCAATTGAAAGACTGGAGAAAATAGAATTAACCTTAAATAATAATTTAATTATTAAGCTGTTTAATTTATTTGAATTCTAGGCTTTACTTTTTATACCTTTATTATAAATCTGAAAATAAAAACCTTGTACCAGTAACAGTGACCATGAAGCTGTCAGATTATTGTAAAAACCTAACTTGTTCACTCATGTCCTTTAGGGAAGAAAACCTGCCGTCCCTACCCGGTCTGGTCTATATGTGACTCCAGTCTCACACAAATGTGGTTGACCCTTAACTGCCCTCTGAAGTGGCCTAGCAAGACACGCAGTTGTATCAAACCAGTAGAAAGAAAAACCAAGAATGAAACTGGATGGACCACTCAGCTGCAAGATAGGCATTGAATCAGGATGTGACAAACGCACACCCAGCCTAGTCGACCCTGCAAAGGCCTCCTCACTAACATCTGGGGACTGGTGCCAAATTTGGAAGAGCTGTCGCACAGACTAGTCAAGCATCAGGATGTGACAAAAGCACACCCAGCTTAGTCGACCCTGCAAAGGCCTCCTCACTAACATCTGGGGACTGGTGCCAAAGTTGGGAGTGCTGTCCCACAGACAAGTCAAGCAACAGTCATACTCACAGAATCATACCTTAGAGAGGGCGCAGAGGCGATTTACTAGAATGGTACCAGGTATGAAAGATTTCAGTTATGTGGAGAGACTAGAGAAACTGGGCTTGTTCTTCTTGTAGCAAATAAGGTTAAGGGGAGATTTGAGAAGTCGCACAACACCAGGTTATAGTCCAACAGTTTTATTTGAAATCACGAGCTTTCGGAGCGCTGCTCCTTCATCAGCGCTCCGAAAGCTCGTGATTTCAAATAAAACTGTTGGACTATAACCTGGTGTTGTGCGACTTCTCATTTTTGTCCACCCCAGTCCAACACCGGCATCGCCGCATCAAGGGGCGATTTGATAGAGGTGTTCAAAATCACGAAGCGTTTGCTAGAGTAAATATGGAGTAAATAGAGTGACAGAAAGGTCGGTAAACAGAGGGCACAGATTTAAGGTAATTGGCAAAAGAATCAGTGGCAACATAAGGACAAAAAAATTTACACAGCAAGTTGTTATGATCTGCCTGAAAGGGCGGTGGAAGAATATTCAATAATAACTTTCAAAAGGGAATTGGATAGATACTTGAAGGGAAAATTTTGCAGGGCTATGGGGAAAGAGCAGGGGAGGGGGACTAATTAGATAGCTCTTTCAAAGAGCCCACACAGGCACAATGGGCTGAATGGCCTCCTTCTCTGCTGTATCATTCTATGATTCTATACCTATCAGCCTATGTTCTAGACTCCTCCACCACCCTCCCTTGGTATGTCCTGTCCCACCAGCACCAGAGGTGGGAATACAGTGGTATAGGTCGAGGGGGAGTGGCCCTGGAAGTCCTCAACATTGACTCTGGTCCTCATGAAGTCTCATGGCTACAAGCCAAATGTGGGCAAGAAAACCTCCTGCTGATTACCACCTACTGCCCTCAATCAGCTGATGAATCAGTACTCCTCCATGTTGAACACCATTTGGAGGAAGCACTGAAGGTAGCAAGGGCAAAGGATGTACTCTGGGAGGAACTTCAATGTCCATGACCAAGTGTGGCTTGATAACACCATTGACTGAGCTGGCCACGTTCTGAAGGATATAGCTGCCAGACTGGGTTTGCAGCAGGTGGTCAGAGAACCAATATGAGGAAATAAGCTCCTTGAACTACCACCAATCTACCTGTCGCAGATGTGTTTGTCCATTGGTAGGAGGGAGTAACCACTGCACAGTCCTCATGGACACCAAGTCCTGTCCACACTGAGGACACCCTCCATTGTGTCGTGTGGCATACCACCATGCTAAATGGGATAGATTAAGAACAGATCTAGCATCACAAAACGGGGCATCCATGAGGTGCTGTGTGGGCTATCGGCAGCTGCAGGATTGTATTCCACCATGATCTAACCTCATGGTCCGGCATATCCCTCACATTTCCATCATCATCAAGCCAGATGGCCAAACCTGGTTCAATGAAGAGTATAGAAGTGTATGCTGGGAGCAGCACCAAGCAACTGAAAATGAGATGCCAACTTGGTGATGCTACAACACAGGACTATCTGCATGCTAAACAGTGAAAGCAGCATGCTATAGTTAGAGCCATGCGATCCCACAGCCAACGGTTCAGGTCAAAGCTAGGCAGCCCTACCACATCTAGTTGTGAATGGTGGTGGACAATTAAGCAACTAACGAGAAGAGGATGCCCCTTGAACATTCAACGATAGCGGAGACCAGCATGTGAGTGCAAAGTACAAGGCTGAACCATTTTCAATCATCTTCAGCCAGTAGTGCCGAGCAATGTTTCCCGTAATTTTTTTTTGGGCCGCGCTGCCCCTTCAAAACAGCAGCTTAAAGGAAACATTGGTGCCGAGTGGATAATTCTTCTCAGCCTTCTCCTGAAGTCCCAACCATCATAGATATCAGTCTTCAGCCAATTTGATTCACTCCACGTGACATCAAGAAATGGCTGAGTGCACTGGACACAACAAAGGCTATGGGCCCCGACAACATCCCGACTGGAGTGCTGAAGTCCTGTGTTGCAGAACTAGCCGCACCCCTAGCTAAGTTGTTCCAGTACAGCTGCAAAATTGGCATCTACCGAACAATATGGAAAATTGCCCAAGCATGCCCAGTCCACAAAAAGCAGGACAAATCCAATTCAGGCAATTACCGCCCTCTCACCCTACTCCCAATTATCAGCAAAGTGATGGAAGGAGTCATCAGCAGTGCTATCAAGTCACACTTTCCAATAATATGCTCACCAATGCTTAGCTGGGGTTCTGCCAGGGAACGCAGCTCCAGACTTCATTGCAGCCTTGGTCCAAACATGGACACGAGCTGAATTCCAGAGGTGAGGTGAGAGAGACATTTTACTATGTTAAAGGTGCTATATAAATGCAAGTTGTTGAGCTGCATTCGAAATTCCTCAGATAATGAAGCAGTGCACACCTGAATGCAGCAAGACCTGGACTACATCCAGGCTTGCGGTGATAAGTGGCAAGTAACATTCGCACCACACAAGTGCCAGGCAATGGCCATCTTTAATAAGAGAGTGTCTAACCAGATGGCATTACTACCACTGAGTCACCCACCATGAACATTCTGCGGGTCACCATTGACCCGAAACTCAACTGGACCAGCCACATAAATGTCATGGCTGCTAGAGCAGGTCAGAGGCTGATCTATTCTGTGGCAAGTGGCTCACCTCTGTTAGAAACTAGGGGTGCCTAAAAATGTATATGGCTACACGAATAATACTGTGTTTAAATGATAAGTTTCATTTTCCTGGAAAGCTTGCATTAGAATTTGAGACAGTCTTTTTAATCAGTTAGATTAGGTGAAATATAAACATTCCACACGGGGGCCCATAGGATGGTCCTGCCAGGCTAGTTATCTGTTGTTTGTAAGTTAGGGTTTTGACTTTGTTAATGTATCTTTAATTTGGCCAGTGAAGGCCCAACCTATGTTTCTTCCAATATTACTAATTATAATCTCCACAGATAGAATTTGGAGTTTGTTTAGCAGAACTGCTTGTGAAGATAATTAAAAGTTAATTCGGAAAAGACATAGAATGAAAGGAATTTGAGGAGGCTAAGGTATCCATCTTAGAATGGGCCATTTGCTAGATGAAGGTGAGATAGCCCAAGCAGCTGCAAGTTGCTATGTATTTTGAAAGGGAAAAAAAGGTATAAAACAACAGCTATTGAACACTGAAAGCAGCGTAATTCATGGGAAGTCTGGCTATGTAAAAGTTCTGAGAGAAAAGATCACAGCAGAAAAGGGGAGGGAATCATAAAGGTCAGAATGGTGAGATAGCGACTGGTTAATGTGCGACAGCTCTGGCTGGGGCCATGATAAGAAGGACAGCGCCAGGCCTTGTACTTGCTGGGTTAAGGAGGATAGAGTCAAAAGAGATAGGATGGATTCCAATGGAGGAACCTTCAAAATGTAAGAACAAGAAAGATAAATTGGATGAAGTAATGAGACCCTTTTTTGGGGAGGGCTTTCATCCAACAACCAAGACAAAGAACTTGAGCTGTCATTGGTTGATGAAGTTTTGGAGGAATCTCTATAGGTTAAATGGTCTTGTCAATAACTTGGCCTCAGGCCCACCCCTAAAAAGAGAATAAAAAGTGACACCCCAGGGGCTTGCACACAGATGGTGGAAGGGAGAGCCAAACAGAAGTTAAAGAGAGAAGTTGGGCTGGTCGAACGCTCTTTTGAGAGTGATCCCATGCTCACCATCGAAGGCCCTAGAGAGAGAGAGAGAGAGAGGCCAGGAGCCAGAGAACTGTTCACGCATACCAGTTGTCTGTCTGATCGGGTCCGGTATAAGCTGCTTGTCACGGTCGTATGTTTTTGCTGTATTACTAGTGTGTTATATTCCATCCTATACTCTGATTAAACACAATGGGCTAAAAATTGAGTCGCGCCCCATTTTTTCGGGGCGCTACTTTTAGCGCCCCGAAAAAATTAGCGGCCCCGCGCCGGAACTTCAGTGGTTGCGCCCCAAGAGGGAAGCGGGGCGCCACTGGAAGCACCCCGCATCCCTCTTGGGGCGCTGCGAGGGAATATCCAGGCGCTGCGGCACATCGCGCCGCGGTATTGCAGGCCTTCCTCCCCTTCTTAAAGGGGAGGGACCCTGCGCAGCGCGAACCGGGGCCCAGCTGGGCCCCCAGGGATCGGGAGTGCCGGCAAAAGAGCCCGGCACTCAAGAGAAGTGCCGGGCTCTTGGAGCGCAGCCGGCACTTCACGGTGGGGGGGCTTCACGGGGGCCGGGGACAGCAACGGGGGCAGGTGCTGGCAGGCGGCCAGCAACAAAAATGGCCGCCTGCCACCTCCCCTTTAAATATCGCCGCCCCGGCCGCACGTACGCCTCCCTGAACCCGTCGGACATAGCGTCTGGCGGTAAATCAGGGGGCGCGACTGAAGATCGCGGCTGGAGCGCAAGCGGGGTGCTGCGCACGGCGATGACATCATCGCCGGCGGCGCAGCGCCACAGGGCGCTACCGGCTGGCGCCGCCGCTAACCTCCCGCTGAATTTTGCGGGAGGCGTGGGCGGCGCTGCGCCCGGGCGTTAGCTGCTTTATGCCCCATTAGCGCCCTCTTAAGGCGCTAACGGGAGGCGCAAGCAGCTGAATTTTTCCCCCAATATACCCACCATATTGGTTTGCACTCAATCCTGTTTACCAGAGATACGTGAATCTCTACAAATTGGCGAGCCGACCCAGGAGTGCAACAGGGTTGTTGTGGTCAAAACGAGTTGAGGACAGGATCAGTCTATAATGGTACTAGGCGTTCTTATTGGGTTGTAAAGTAAAAAAGAAATGGCAGATGCTTATTTTAGAGAAAAGGTTGCGAACAGTCTTTCGGATAAGTTAGGGGCTCCGGGGGCCCAAGCAGCAATCAGAATAGTGCAGGGAGATGAGAAGAGTGAGAAGAGTTACTCTGAGATTTGGGGCGATATAGCATCCCAGGTGGGTGTGAAGAAATGTAAAGTTAAGGAAGCCAGAAATAGGCTGGCTTACGCAGCCCACTTGTGTGCTGTTCGCTTGGGAGGCGAAGTTATACTCCTGAAAGAGAGAAATGCACAACTTGAAAGAGACTTACAGGACTGGCAAGGCCGACATGCCACAGTCTGTACACTTCTCCATCAAGAACAAGCCTTGGCAGATGAGGCACGACTTTCCTTAAGACACCACCATCAGGTGTTTGAGGATAACAAGGCTTTAAAAATAAAAAATGAATCCCTGATCTCACAACTTGAGGATGCCAGGGGAGCCTTGAGAGAATTACTTGAAAAACCCCCTCTGGTGAGCACCGACCACACTCACTGCGAATTAAAAATTATGGAATTGAAGGGAAAGCTGGGGAGACAAACAGCTGCTGTTGCGGCCGTTACTCGCCTTAAACCAGGGGATCCCGGTATTAACTGGGACGATCTAACAAGAAAAGCCCAGTGCAATAATAACCCCATCTCACCCTCTGCGCCTCCACCTCCCTATCCAGGACAAACTGCCCCGGTAGAAACCAAGCAGGTTAATATAGTCACTACTACCACCCAATTTGGTGACCCTACACCCTTGGATGATGAATTCGATGATGATACCTCTTCTGTAGCCTACAACCTGCCCCCAAATGTGAAAGTAACTACTACTACTACCAGTAGAAGTTTGACCCCAGCAGAGTGCAAAGCACTAGCCGAAGAAATGGGGCCAATAAACTGGGGGACGAACCCAGTCGCCCTAACAAGTGATTGGGGTACATTCCGTCACTGTCACCCTGAGTTAGAGTTGACAGACTTAAAACAAGTTCTGTTGTCATGCATTTCACAGGAACTCAAGTTATCACTTTCACGGGAAATCTCTGATAAAAGTAAGGGGTGGTGGGATGTTATGGATTCAGTTTGTTCCCGTTTGGGCATGGACGCAGTTAATTTCACCCGTGCGGCTGGGGACGCCCGGCAAAAGGCTAACGAGCATCCTGTAGCCTTTGCAAATCGATTGTATGATTTGTACAACCAGTCCCAGAAAAACTGTAGTGGTCAAGAGTTTTGGGACACGGAGGGATTTAACCTGACATTCACTGATGCTCTCTTACCCCCCGTAAGGGACGCTCTTGGTATTAATGTTCATCAGGGAACCCCGTGGGCTGATCTGAAGGATGCTTGCATTTGAGCTTGGGACCGAGTTAAATCGTCCCTCACCCCTACTGAGTCCAAAGTGTCGGCGGTGGAGGGTCCTCTGACTCCACAAACCCCTCCCCAGTCGGGAGACAAACGCCGCGTAATCTGTTATAACTGTTATAAGCCCGGACACTATGCTCGCGACTGCCGCGATAGTCGACATCCAAATAATGGCCCACGCTACCAACCCCCAATCCGTGAAGGTAACGGGTCTGATTTAAACTCTGTGCAGCAGCAGCTCGAACACCTTTCGGCAGTAGTTGAGGCCATGAAGCACAGTCAGGCGGGGGGGCAAAACGTTTCGGCTGTTTCTCGCAGTGGAGATGCACTCCCAGACTCACGGCCCCAGTGACGGTCAGAGGCCTCCACAGTGACCACGTCTTCTCCTGTCTGGTACGGGGAGGACGGACGACCTTTTGTCCGGGCCACTGATCATGTTATGCTTGTGGATTCCGGTTCTGCCGTGACTATTTTACATGACCCCGCTCCCTTTGCCCATTCTGGCACCGCCCTAAACCTCTCTGGCTTTAATGCTTCTACTCAGTTAGCTAATCAGGGATTGAGCTCCACAGTCTTGTTCATTGATGGGAATTCCGTCGATGTCCCCTCTCCTGTATATATGGCCACCCATGACCAGAAAGGTATCCTCAGAAGTGACACATTGCAAAAATACTGTGCTGTCCTCGACTACGCGAATGATTGTCTTTGGTGGCACTTTAATGATGGATCACCGACACCTATTTCAGATGCCCATTCGGTATATGCAATTAAAAAACCCAAGGATTTCACCCTTCCCGGGACTGAAGACCCCATGGTTAATACATTAATTCATAAATTTTCAGAGGTTTTTGATAAGTCCAAACATGATTGTGGTAGGATGTCGGGAGATGAGGAGATTAATGGACCCTCCCACCCTCCTGTTAAGCAGTATTCCATTCCGGCTGAGAGTAAACCTTATGTTCGGTCTACTATCGATTCATTGTTAAAGCAGGGTGTTATCCGCACTGGCACTTTTACCACTAATTCTCCAACCTGGCCAGTTAAGATGCCAGACAATAGCTGGCGTCTAACAATTGATTATTGCAAGCTTACTTCGGTAACCCCAGCTTGTGCCCCTGTTGTTCGGGAGACCCCCACTCTCCTGTCCCAGATTCCACCAGGTAGCTGCTACTTCTCCACCTTTGACATTTCAAACGGCTTTTGGAGTATTCCTGTTAAGTCAGAGGATCAGTACAAGTTTGCCTTCACTTTTGAAGATCAAAGTTATACTTGGACATATTTACCTCAAGGCTTTCACAACGCCCCAACTATATTCCACAAACGGATGGCTCAGGCACTGAAACCTTTTTCGAGACCCGACTGCCTGCTGCAGTATGTTGATGACCTTTTGCTTGCAACGCCTGACAAAAAGACTCATATGTGTACAATCTACCGGATGCACTGCAGCAACTCACCAAGCCTTCTTCGGAAGCACCATCCAAGCAACAACAACAACTTGTATTATATAGCGCCTTTAACGTAGTAAAACATCCCAAGGCATTTCACAGGAGTATTATAAGACAAAAAATTTGACACCGAGCCACATAAGCAGAAATTAGGGCAGATGACCAAAAACTTGGTCAAAGAGGTAGGTTTTAAGAAGCGTCTTAAAGGAGGAAAGAGAGGTAGAGAGACGGAGAGGTTTAGGCAGGGAATTCCAGAGCTTAGGACCACGGCAATAGAAGGCACGGCCGCCAATGATTGAGTGATTATAATCAGGGATGCTCAAGAGGGCAGAATTAGAGGAGCGCAGATATCTTGTGGGGTTGTGGGGCTGGAGGAGATTACAGAGATAGGGAGGGGCGAGGCCATGGAGGGATTTGAAAACAAGGATGAGAATTTTGAAATCGAGGCGTTACTTAACCGGGAGCCAATGTAGGTCAGCGAGCACAGGGGTGATTTGTGAACAGGACTTGGTGTGAGTTAGGACACGGGCAGCCGAGTTTTGGATGACCTCAAGTTTACGTAGGGTAGAATGTGGAGGCCAGCAGGAGTGCATTGGAATAGTCAAGTCTAGAGGTAACAAAGGCATGGATGAGGGTTTCAACAGCGGATGAGCTGAGGCAAGGGCAGAGACGGACGATGTTACGGAGGTGGAAATAAGCGGTCCTAGTTATGCTGTGGGTATGTGGTCAGAAGCTCATTTAAGGGTCCATTATGACACCAAGGTTGCAACCAGTGTGGTTCAGCCTCAGACAGATGTTAGGGAGAGGGATGAAGTCAGTGGCTAAGGAACAGAGTTTGTGGCGGGGACCGAAAACAATGGCTTTGGTCTTCCCAATATTTAATTGGAGAAAATTTCTGCTCATCCAGAACTAGATGTCGGACAAGCAGTCTGATAATTTAGAGACCATGGAGGGGTCGAGAGAAGTGGTGGTGAAGTAGAGCTGGGTGTCATCAGCGTACATGTGGAAACTGACGTTGTGTTTTCGGATGATGTCACCAAGGGGCAACATGTAGATGAGAAATAGGAGGGGGCCAAGGATAGATCCTTGGGGGACACCAGAGGTAACGATGTGGGAGCAGGAAGAGAAGCCGTTGCAGGTGATTCTCTGGCTACGATTAGATAGATAAGAATAGAACCAGACGAGTGCAGTCCCACCCAGCTGGACGACGGTGGAGAGGCGTTGGAGCAGGATGGTGTGGTCAACCTTGTCAAAGGCTGCAGACAAGTCAAGAAGGATGAGGAGGGATAGTTTATCTTTGTCACAGTCACAAAGGATGTCATTTGTGACTTTGATGAGTGCCATTTCGGTACTGTGGCAGGGGCGGAAACCTGATTGGAGGGATTCAAACATGGAGTTGCGGGAAAGATGGGCATGGATTTGGGAGGCGACAACACGTTCAAGGACTTTGGAGAGGAAATGGAGGTTGGAGATGGGGCGGTAGTTTGGAAGGACAGAGGGGTCAAGGGTTGTTTTTTGAGGAGAGGTGTGATGACGGCAGATTTGAGGGAGAGGGGGACAGTACCTGAGGAGAGAGAACCATTAACAATGTCAGCTAACATGGGAGCCAGAAAAGGAAGTTGGGTGGTCAGCAATTTGGTGGGAATAGAGTCGAGGGAGCAGGATGTGGGTCTCACCGGAGAAGTCATGAGAGGAGATCGGAGAGAAACTAGAGAAAGATGTGAGTTCTGGGCTAAGGCAGGGAGGAATCTTAGAGGAAGTTTGGCCCGGTGAACTAGGGGAAGGAAGCTTAGTGGCAGAGGCAGCTGAATGGATGGTCTCAATCTTAGAGACAAGTCCATGAACTCCTCACACTTGTTGTCGGAGGTAATGGTGGAGGAGACAGGGGTGAGGGGTTTAAGAAGACGGTTAGCAGTGGAGAATAGAAGCCGTGGTTTATCTTTGCATTCCAGAATGATTCTGGAATAGTGAGCAATTTTGGCAGACAAGAGCAGGACCCGATAATGTTTTATGTGCTCTAGCCAGATCTGGCGGTGAATGGCTAAACCAGTTGTCCGCCATATCCATTCAAGTCTGCGTCCCTTGGACTTAAGTGAGCGAAGATGAGGGCCGTACCAGCGAGAACAGCCAGGGTGCGAGAGAGTAATTGTTTCAATAGGGACTAGGGCATCAAAGGTGGTAGTGATTGTGTGGTTGAGCAGATCGGTAGCTGCAGAAATGTCGTGGTGGATGGAGGGCCAAAGGCTGGACAGTTGGGATTTCATAAGTGCAGTTGTAAGAGAGTTTTTTCTGGGGCAGACACAGAAGGAAGTAAGGTTGGGGGTGGGGGGGTGGGGGGGTGGGGGGAAGGGGGAAGTGGGTGGAGAGTGATACGAGGAAGTGGTCAGAGATGGCCTTATCTGCAATTGACACGATGGGAATAGCGAGGTCGAGGGGGTGGCCATGAATATGGGTTGGGTAGTTTATATGGAGGGAGAGATTAAGGGAGGATAGGAGGCTAGTGAACTCAGAGGAGAGAGAGTATGATGAATTAAGATGGAGGTTGAAATCACCGAGGATGAGAAGTCGCTCGGTGCAGAGGCTAAGGGAGAAAAGCAATGAAGAGATCTCAGAAATAAAATTTTTATGGTACTTGGGTGGGTGGTAGAGAACGAGAATTTTAACTGAGAGGTGAGATGGGTGGAATAAGGTGAGATGCTCAAAGGAGGAGAAAGTGCTGGAGGAGTAGGGGGACAGACCAAGGTGCGATTTGGTGATGAGAGCCACACCGCCACCACGGCAGTCTGAGCGGGGCAAGTGGTGGAAGGTATAGCCAGGCGGGGAGGCTTCATTTAAGGGTAAGGTGTCATCACCCCTCAGCCAAGTTTCCGTCAGGGCCATGATATCGATGCAGTCATCCACAATAAGCTCATAGATGGCAAGGGACTTGTTCGCAAGTGAACAGGCATTCTAGAGGGAGATGCAGAGAGAATCGGTGATGGCTGTCCCACTGCCAGCGTCCACAGGGTCAGCGCTGGGAGAGGTGAGTTGGATGGGGAGGAGATTGGCAAGATTTGCCCCCAGTGGGCGCGCTGGGCAGGGATGTTGGTGAGAGAGAAGGATGGGGTTGCTGCTCGTAAGGAGGCAATGACGAGTGCCTTGATGGGCCCTTCATAGGATGCCAAGAGAGGCACAGATGGAAGCTGTAGGCTTATCTAAGAGGAAGTCAAGCCTGGGATCAAGCCTGAGTCAAACCAGCAATCTCCACCACCTAGAAGAACAAGGGCAGCAGGTGCATGGGTATGCCATCACCTCCAAGTTCCCCTCGAAGTCACATACCATCCTGTCTTGGACATATATAGCTGTTCCTTCATTATTTCATAAGATCCTGGAACTCCCTCCCTAACAGACTAGGGAGGGAGTAGTGAAGGTGAGAGCACCTTCACTACATGGACTGCAGAGGTTCATGAAGAAAGCCCATCACCACCTTCTCAATGGCACTAGGGATGGTCACTAAATGCGGCCTTGCCAAGTGACGCCCACATCCCAGGAATGAAAAAAAATAATGCACATTGCTCAATCTTTCCGAAGTTATGTATGTGTGTGTATATGGGTGTGGTGCATTTGTTTGCTCCCTCTTCAGTCACATTTATTTTCAGAATCTTTAACTGAATGTTTACCTGTCATGGACATTACTGTAGCACCTGATAGAAAACTCAACATGTAATTTTCAAAATTCTCATCTTCAAATCTCTCCATGGCCTCATTCCACCCTACCTTTTTGATCACCTGCCTTGTGTCTATGCACATACCTTTTGCTCCTTTAACACGGAACTTTTCCTCACCACTCGCTCCTTTGAGCTTTCCATTAGCAGCTGCTTGTTCAGCTAATACACTCCTGCCTTCTGGAATTTCCTACTCGTTCCCTCTGCCATGCCACCTTACTCCCTGCTTTCAAAAACCTCTCAAAACCTTCCACTCTAACCATGCCATTGGTCCACTATTCTTTTTTTTTTCGCTTTTTCTTCTTGGAATGTGGGCAAGGCAGTATTTATTGTCCATCCATAATTGCCCTGCGGCCTTTAAGAGTCAACCACATAGTGTGAGACTGAAGTCATATGTAGGCCATGCCGGGTAAGGGTGGGAGGCCCCTTCCTGAAGGACATTAGTGAGCCAACAATCCTCATTGTGATTGTATTTGTTGCCAGCCCACAAATTACCGGATTATTAAAGTCAGTTTTACAATTTGCTATGCTGGGATTTGAACCCACTAATTCTGGGGCTGTGGCACTCTTTCTGCTTTGTCCATGCTAGGTGTCCACAAAGCGCTTTTCTTCTTTATTTTAGAACACTCAGAAGTCGTCGTGCACAGGAGGAGCACTATATCATTTGGAATTTGTTATTCAAACAGTTATTCGACTATCTTTTCCATGAAGCAGGTTGTTCCTTCAGTATGCTAGTGCTTGCCTGTTCACCAGACTGGCAGCAACTGGATGGCACTGCTGTTTAATATGGGGAAATCATCTTGTCCTATTTGCATGCATCAAAATAGGGCTCAAATTGTTGGTCGGTTGGCAAGTACCAAAGGTTTTTTTTTATTTCATAAACTAGAAAGAGACCACAGGACCATGAAATGTCACTGCAATCTACCAACAAAAAAATAAATCATTGCAATGAGGTTTGAAATACACCCAGAAACACGTATGAGAAAACTATTGTTTTAAAAGCAGTCACAAGCTTAGGGTGACCTAACAAGTCTTTAGGTGGCTGTTTTAAAGAAAGTATGTAAGAATTATAAAATTAATTTCACCCAATCGGATCTCAATTGTCGAGACAACATGTTGAATTACACATGGGCGAGCTTTTGCAATTTGAGTAATATTTAAGCAGGATTTCTGATAAGTTATACAAACACAATGCACCCATCAATAATGGATACATGAACACAATGGGGGTATAGAGCTTTGGAAAGCCTCCTATAGGAACAGGAACGGGGTTATCCTCCAGTCCGTATAATATATTACTGGACAAGGCAGTGTTGGTTTATTCGCTATAAAATGCAGAAAACAAACTGCATGGGTGGAAAAGCTGAGGTGCCCAGTAAATTTGAAATGATTACTTAACTGATTTATCACCGGGATTACAAAACGCCTGGTCTGGACAGTATCGAATATTAAAGTCGTATTATCCGGTTACTGAAGACCAGCCTCTTATTACACTGGGTCGTGTTCGTTTAGCTCATCATTCAGCTTCAGACACGTGTTTGCTTGCTCATCCCCCGGCCAGGTTTTAAATATATAAATGCCGACTGGTTTCTCCTCTCGTCCCATCTGTTCACGATCTGTTTTTTAATATTAAAATATATGCCGTGCTCCTTTTATTGCTGTTTAATGAGTACGCTGGCAGTTGATTTTTCCTCCTCCCTTTTCGACCCCAAGTGCTGAAAACTAACAGTCTGTGAATGCTCTCAGTGCTCTGATTTCTACATTGACTGACAAGTGACGGGCGCGTTTATTTTAAAAAGTAAATTAACCTCTTTTTGTTGACTCTGGTTTTCGCTTGGGTCATTTAGCCCCAGATGATGTGTGTGCCAGATCTACATTTTACAATCCTGGACCTCATTTCTACAGGCATTTCACACCCAGAGGCCGACCGTTCATTAGCGATTCTGCGATTAGCTCTGCACGCGTTTAAACAGGCAAACAATAAGCGTTTCACGCTTCATTTGAAATGAAACGAACGAGACCTTTAGGGTCTTTAGCACGGCTTCCCCGCGTATTCCGCTTTCTTCCTCTTGAAATGGATTTTCCAAGCAAAGAATTCGCTGCTACAGCAATGGGTTAAATAACGACATTGCAACAGTGACTACATTCCAATAGTACTTCATTGGCTGTAAAGCGCTTTGAGACGTCCGATGGTCGTGAAAGGCGCTATAGAAATGCAAGTCTTTCTTTATAGGCCGAATCCCAAGCCCTGACATGTAGGGTGTGATTCGGAGATGAGATTCAACTCTTTTGAGAATCATTTTTTTTTGGCCACGGTTCAAGATTCAAGTTCTGTGGTGCAACCTAATTCTGAAAACATGGATGCTCCCGGTCTCCCGTCCGTCCTCACTCCCGCTCCTCCTCCCCGAAAAAGCGAGGAGGGGGGAGGGGGGAAGAAGCGAGGTCTGGAGACCGCGACCCCCGCGCAATCTCAGGGCTCCTATTGAACACATTACTCCTAATCTGACCATGTTTGCACTCCTAGTTCAACGGGTTGGCTTCCACTTCGTCAGTGAGTTGTCACAGACCATCCGCGATTATTACCCCGCATCTTTCAGAAGTGGGACCTGTTGAAAACGTTGTGGGAAACTTTAAGAAAATACTGATAACGGCCACGACTATTTAGAGTGACGAAGGGTCATCCACCTGAAACGTTAACTCTGTTTCTCTCTCCACCGATCCTGCCTGACCTGCTGAGCATTTCCAGCATTTTCTGTTTTTATTTCAGATTTCCAGCCTCCGCAGTATTGCTTTTGTATTGAGAGGAGTCGTTTGCCATCTTCCCGGGATGTCAGTCCGGGTTTACTGAAAATGAATTCCATAAGTAAAAAAATATATCCAGCCAGGATCCATTTTCAAAAAAAAAATCCATGTGATTTAAGCTTTTCATTCCACTTAAATTCAAATAGTGGAGCAATAGGTTATCATGAACTTGGGTTAATGGCAAAGACTTCACCTAATAGGCCCAACAAAACGAAGGTTTTCCCCCAGAAAAATGCATTAAGATAACATTAAAGAATCGTCGGTCCATTTAAAACTACTGATGTGATGGTTGTGCAGAGTCTACATTCATTGTTTGATTATTTCAGCGCTACTTTTTATAAAACCGAAATTCCCATGTGACGACCTCAGTCACCGATTTGTCTATTTATGCTGGAGTTTTACCCCTAATATAAGTCATTGTATCCTCACGGGCAACCGAAATTAGAGTCAGCATAATTTGTCTCGATTTAAGTAACTCAAATATAAGCCTAATATATTTCTGCCATGTTTTAAAATAAGTCAGCTTCTCTCTCCAATCCATGGAAACATAATCGACCTTTGTTAAATTAAATATTTTTTTGTTAAAGGGTAGTTTATTTCTACACCATTAACTTTTGAGTCGGTTTTCATTTTAATCAAATGATGAGGCTAAAGAATGTGAAAATCTTGTGCATAAATGTCCCTAAAATAGGTGATAAGGGTTTAAAAAAACCATCAAGTGACATTAGAGACACTGATAAATAAGAAGTGTTGCTGTTTGATTGGCACCTAGTGACAGTAAAGTGAACTGGACTCCCTTAGTTTATATCGAGTGACAATGATGCCAATCCGTATTTTCCTGAATCATGAGACGTTGGTCATTTGTTTCTCTCATCAGCTAAAGCGGGTTTTATTATTTGGAGCTGTTACCTGAACCCAGACCACACTATTATCACCACATCTGCCTGTCTCCGAGCTGAAGCTCCTCGGCTTACTCCTCTCCCCGGAATTTTCGATCCGGGGGGCTAGGTATTCCAAAGGTTGCTGCGACCCATAACAGGACATTAGCAACGGGCGCTAACTCGATGTTTAATTACTAATGCCCAGTAAATCTGAGGCAAGTAGTTTAACCCTGACTAGCGACACGAGAACCATGTGGCCAACGCGCGGTTACGGCTCTCTATAGATGCTGCCTCACCTGCTGTGTATTTCCAGCATTTTTCTGTTTTTATTTCAAATTTCCAGCATTTGTAGTTTTTCTTTTATTTAAAAAATGTTGGTGAAATGAGTCTTTTATGATCCGTTCGCAAGCAGTAGTGAGGAATGGTGGTTCACTTTGATTTCTCAGCGTTTTGTTTTTTCAAAGACTTTACTGTTTTTCCTGACATTCGCACAATAATACAACTAACATCTCGGGAAACGGGCAGCTGTGCACTTGTGGCACGGTTATGAGTGACTCCTGAAAACCCGGCCTCAATGGTCAGTTTGAGCTCGCCTTTTAAAGCCAAGACTGTATACTAGCCCCAGACCCTGACTGAGAAAGCTCAGGAATAGAACTGTGCTCTCCTGCCCCCGGTGGCGTGTATGTTTGGTCAAAGCTTTTGGTTCTTTTTATTGACCCCGTCACAGGTGGAATGTAAAGTGCTCTGGATATACTTCGCCTTGGCTTTGCTACTGATGTCTGAGTTTCATTTCCATTGTAATGGGCTGCCTAGCACACTGTCAAGTGACACGTTTAACATTATATATGCTTACAACCTGGGACTTTAACACAGACAATACATTTTCTATGAGTACTATAACGATAGTCTACTCCATTTAAGCGCTTATCCCCTTTCCAGTATTTTAAAAGCCAAAATGTCCATCTATTTCTACGTTAAGTATATAAGAATCGTTCCCTGTTAATTATATATGTTTTGCAGTCTCACCACTCAACGTGCTAATCTGTTAATTGGTAACCTAACTACTGGAGTCGAGCTTGTGTAAACATCATACTCCGAGCTCTAAGCAGTCCCATGCTGTCCTATCATAAATATAAAACAGCACGCTTTCAATAAAACATGTTTTGTATTACAATTTAGACTGCGCTGTAGGCATTAATTTTAGATGTAATAATATACCCTAATAAGTATGGAAACACTGTGGGAAAAAAATAATACTCACGTGTACGGGGAGGAATCATCATTCACCCAGTGGATACATGGCCCACATACTGTGATTAGGCCATTTATCCCACAGGAATACGCTGAGGGAAGTTTATCCTTTTAATACTGCCAGTAGCTGTATCACGCCTACTATTTACAGGCAACTTATACTATCTGATCACAAATTCTGCATGCTAACGGACAGACTTATCAATTGTTAACACAATTCGCCCCCTCTCCCCGCAAAAAATCCCAGCAATTACATGCATAGTTTGCCTCAGAGAAGAACTGCTTGGAATACCCAGTAAACTCATTTTTAGAGAGCACCTGTCAACACATCTGGCAACAGCTGCCAAATTCTTAATGTGTCTAGGCACCAGATAATATATTACTAAAGGCAGGTCAGATACAAGTGTGGCGTATCTTCGAATTAATTTTAGAAAGCTTATTTTTACAGTGCTAACGCACTGTGCACATATATTGGTGTCACCATTTCAAAGCTTCCACATGTCCAGGACACCTACTTTATCATAGCAATAACAATAGAGGTGGTTTAAAAAAGATATAGTTCCTTTCACGACCTCCGGATGTCCCAGTGTGCTTTACAGCCAATGAAATATTTTTGAAATGTAGTCACTGTTGTAATGTAGGAAACCCATCTGCCAATTTGCACACAGTAAGCTTCCACATACAGCAATGTGCTAATGACCAGATAATCTTACTTTAGTGATGTTGATTGAGAGATAAATATTGGCCAGGACACCTGGGAGAACTCCCCTTCTCTTCGAAATAGTGCCCTGGGATCTTGTAAGGCCACCTGAGAGGGCAGACATCTCATTGGTTTAACACCTAAATCGAAAGATGGCACCTCCAACAGAGTAGCACTCCCTCAGTGCTGCACTGGAGTGCCAGCCTATATTTTGTGCTCAAGTCTCTGGAGTGGTACTTAAACCCACAACCTTCTGACTCAGAGGCGAGAGTGCATTTTTAAATTTGCTGCCTGCACCCTTGTGCCCAATTACACTACGGCAATACCTCTGAAGGCAACCCACTACTCAAGTGGTGTGAGCTAGTGAAACTCTTCCCGAACAGGTTTCAATCCCTGCCTAAAATCCATAGAATCCCACATGGCAAATATATAAAGCTCATGCTGGAGGCACAACCATAGAGGCCAGCAATGGATTTCTATCATTGCTGGTCTGTACTCTTTTGAGTAAACATAAAACTACTTTAAATTAACAAAACTTCAAATAAAACTTATCACGCTAAATTAAAATGACATTTCCCAGGGAGACGATGCACTCCAGTCCCTGTGGCGCCCACCGGTCTCGGAAGGCTTCAAGTGTGCCAGCGGACACCGCGTGCTCCATCTCCAGGGCCACCCGGGCGTGAACATATTGTTGGTCTGTATGAGCTTTCCTCCAACATTGTCCAACCAGCAAAATCAGGAATGCAATTTTGCACCAATTGTATGTGTGAGATTTGCATTGTGATCATTGCCAAATCCAGCCTGTCTTATAAATGGGCCAAGGCACAATGGAAAATGTTTAGTTTCAGACTGCCCGCAGTTAAACTCCAAAGCAGTGTGAGTTTTGCTGCTGTTAAAATTAATGAACAGAAAATCTTGAGAAACACATATTGAAATTCTCAATGGACACTCCCACTGGGTGTAGCTCATGCTGGAAGCACAGATTCATTAAATTACCCCTTTGCAAGCCAAAAATGCTGTAAAGGGGGGGGGGGGGGGGAGAGGAGACTTCCATAATCAGCCTGAAACTAGATCCCAGAGGTGAAAGGACAGTGTTTAACCCACAGTGCAATGCAGTCTCTTTCTGGTTGTTTCTAGAAGAATGATAAGTGGTGGCCTCAAGTATCTTGGGTCTAGAAATTCAGCTGCATAGTGCCCATTATGGTGG
Organism: Squalus acanthias; assembly: GCA_030390025.1. Classification (NCBI taxonomy): domain Eukaryota; kingdom Metazoa; phylum Chordata; class Chondrichthyes; order Squaliformes; family Squalidae; genus Squalus; species Squalus acanthias. The sequence continues at coordinate 150,033,249 of CM059426.1, read as the reverse complement.
GCAGGACGCCCACACTCATTGCAGGCCAGAAGTGTGGTGGCCGCCACATTGGTAAAGGCCAAAAAATCAGCATGCAGTGTCCATACCTGAAACAGGCATTAGGTCATTTGCATATACAAATAAGGGGCCTAACACCTGTATGAGGCCCCCATGAGACAGCTGGCTTCATTCAAGAAAATCAGGCCTACATGGAACCACCTGTTAGGCTGCAACTAACATGGTATCTTTTGGATGAGACATTAAACCGAGGCCCCGTCTGCTCTCTCAGGTGGATGTAAAAGATCCCATGGCACTATTTCGAAGAGTAGGGGAGTTCTCCCAGGTGTCCTGGCCAATATTTATCCCTCAACCAACATAACAAAAACAGATTATCTGGTCATTATCACATTGTTGTTTGTGGGAGCTTGCTGTGCGCAAATTGGCTGCTGCGTTTCCTACATTACAAGAGTGACTACACTTCAAAAGTACTTCATTGGCTGTAAAGCACTTTGGGACATCCAGAGGTCGTGAAAGACGCTATATAAATGCAAGTCTTTCTTTCTTTCCTGCAGTGTGGGTTTGTCCCTCCTGCTGTGGACCAATTTGGCCTGCAAATAGAAAAGTTGTGATGAGATGTTATAAGTTTGAATAAGCATACACAGTAACACCGAAATGGCCATCCTGAATGCCAGTGAGTGCGCATGAGTCAATCAGCATGCCCTTGTGCAAAACTGTAGAGTGACAAGGATATTTGTTGTGAGACTTTTAAAAAAATGAGTGTGACAGCAGTAAGAATGGCAAGTTGCAGCTTGAAGGAGTGTCCTGCAGTTGTATGGCCATGCATGGTAAGCACTGAAGGATCGGTAAGGTTGTTTGCATGGGTCAGCAGTACAAGTGTAAAAAGTTGAGAGGAAAAAGTAGCGGCATTCTTACTTGGCATAGATATTTTGTCCAGGATGTTTTTGGGTCACTTTACCTTCACACCTTTCAATTCATAGGGCATTGGCACTGGTACTGGGGAAAGAGGGAGCTATTCCATTGGGACAGACTCCACTTAAACCAGGCTGGGACCAGTATCCTGGCGAATTTGATAACTAGGGTGGTAGATAGGACTTTAAATTAATAAAGGGGAGGGAGGGTTCAGGTACGGGTAAATTTATAAATCTAAAGAGAAAAGTCAAGGCTGTAGAGCAGATTGTATCAGGAAGGGACAAAGGGGGAGAAATTCACTATTGCTCCATTTGGGGCGCTAATTTTTAAAAGTTTGAAAAGTTAGCGCCAAGCGCTAACAATTTCAAACTTTTGAAAAATTCGCTGTTTGCACTCCAAGAAGGAAGTACAGTGCTAAATCAAATGCTCCACTTCCTTCTTGGAGAGCAATCGGCAGCAGACGGGGCGGAGACATCAGCAGTGCTGCACACTGGGCCGTGCAGCGCTGTCACGTTCAAAGGCTCCCTCCCTCCCTTAAAGGGAAGGGCCATTTCTGCAGGCTCTGCAATATAAAAAGTACCTACCTGGACCACCAAGGCAGATGTGATCCCTTGCGATCAGCCCAGCACTCAAGCAGAGTGCCGGGCTGATCGATCGCGGGCAGGAACCCGCAAAAAAAAACGGATCAAGAAAGATAATTTTTTTTTTACTTACCTTGGCCACCTCGCCTTTAATCATCGCCCTCAAAGCGGCCGCCCGCCAAATGCACGCCTCCTGCAGCTGTCGGTGTTTTTGACAGGGGGTGGAAGTCAATTTCGGGTCCAGGGTGCTAATGGGGCGATGCGCACAGCGATGACGTCACAATCTCCGAGCGAAGGAGATCGGGGCGCAATGCTGTAGCGCCACCGCAAACTCCCGCCGAATATGGCGGGAGCCGATGTCAGCACCGCGCCCGGTTGCAAAGCCATTTGTGCCCTGTTAGCACCCCCCACGGGAGGCGCAAAGGCACCCAATTTCGCCCCCAGAGAGTTTAGCAATGGTAACAGGGCATTAGCGACTAAGGCCACATTAGGAAAAAATAGTAAAATTTAAAATTAAAGGCACTATATCGGAATGCACAAAGCATTCATAACAAGATAGATGAATTAATGGCACAAATAGAGATAAATGGGTTTGATCTAATAGTCATTACTTAGACGTGGTTGCAGGGTGACCACGGTTGGGAATTGAATATTCCAGGGTAATTGACTTTTAGAAAAGATAGCCAAAATAGAAAAAGAGGTGTGGTAACCCTAATAATAAAGAATGAGATAAAGGCAGTAGTGATAAAGCATCTTAGCCCAGAAAATCAGGATGTAGAATCAGTATGGGTGGAGCTAAGAAATAACAAAGGGCAGAAAACACTGGTGGGAGTAGTTTATAGACCCCCTAACAGTAATCATAGTGTTGGACTCAGTATAAATCAGGAAATTAGAAGGGCATGTAACAAGGGTAGTGCAATAATCATGGGGGACTTTAATCTTCACATAGACTGGAGAAACCAAATTGGTAAAAGTAGCTTGGAGGACAAGTTCATGGAATGGATTTGAGATGGTTTTCTAGAACAATATGTTGAGGAACCAACTAGGGAACAGGCTATTTTAGATCTAGTATTGTGTAATGAGACAGGGTTAATTCGTAATTTTATAGTAAAGGATCCTATGGGGAAGAGTGATCATAATATGATAGAATTTCATATTAAGTTTGAGAGTGATGTGGTTAAGTCTGAAACTATGGTCTTAACTTTAAACAAAGCCAATTACAGAGGTATGAGGGGCGAGTTGGCTAAATTAGATTGGGAAATTAAATTAAAAGATATAATTGTAGATAAGCAATGGCAAACATTTAAAGAAATAATTCATAATTCTCAATGATTATACATTCCCTTGAAGAATAAAAACTCCACTGGAAAAGTGGTACAACCATAGCTAACTAGATAAGTTAAATTAGATTAAAAGAAGTATTAAATTAAAAGAAGAAGTTTACAATGTTGTTAGTAAGATCAGAAAGCCTGAGGATTGGGAGTGTTTTAAAAATCAGCAATGGCTGACCTAGAAATTGATAAAGAGCGAGAAAATAGAATCTTAGAGCAAACTAGCAAGAAATATAAAAACAGATTATAAGAGCTTTTCAAATATGTAAAAAGGAATAAATTAGCAAAAGTAAATGTGGGTCCCTTAGAGGTGGAAACAGGAGAAATTATAATGGGGAATAAGGAAATGGCAGAGACGTTAAACAAATATTTTGTATCTGTCTTCACAGTAGAAGACACAAAGAACATATCGGTAATTGTGGGGAACCAAGGGTCTAATGAGAGTGAGAAACGTAAAGTAATTAATAGTAGTAATGGGACAGTACTGGAGAAATTAATGGGACTAAAAGCCAACAAATTCCCTGGACCTATATTTAGGGTTTTAAAAGATTTGGCTGCAGAGATAGTGGAAGCATTGTTTTTGATCTTCCAGAATTCCCTAGATTCTAGAACGTTCCCCGTGGATTGGAAGGTAGCAAATGTAATCCTGCTGTTCAAGAAAGGAGGGCTCATGGAATTAGGGGTAACATTTTAGCATGGATTTAGGATTGGTTAATGGAAAGAAATTAGAGAGTACGAATAAACGGGTCATTTTCAGGATGGCAGGGTGTAACTACTGGAGTGCTGCAAGGATCAGTGCTTGGGGCTCAGCTATTTACAATCTATATTAATGACTTAGATGAGGGGACTGAGTGTAATATATCCACATTTGCTGATGATACAAAACTAGGTGGGAAAGTAAGCTGTGAGGAGGATGCAAAGAGTCTGCAAAACGATATACCGGTTAAGTGATTGGGCAAGAAGGCGGTAGATGGAGTATAATGTGGGGAAGTGTGATATTATCCACTTTGGTAGGAAGAATGGAAAAGCAGAATTTTTTTAAAAGGTGAGAGACTAGTAAATGTTGGTATTCAGAGGAATTTGGATGTCCTTGTACACAAATCACAGAAAGTTAACATGCAGGTGCAGCAAGCAATTAGGAAGGCAAATGGTATGTTAACCTTTATTGCAAGGGGGTTGGAGTATAACAGCAAGGAAGTCTTGCCGCAATTATATAGGGCTTTGGTGAGACCACACCTGGGAGTACTGTGTACAGTTTTGGTCTTCTTACCTAAGGAAGCTTATACTTGCCTTGGAGGCAGTGCAATGAAGGTTCACTAGATTGATTCCTGGGATGAGAGGGTTGTCCTATGAGGAGACATTGAGTAGATTGGGCCTATACTCCCTGGAGTTTAGAAGAATGAGAGGTGATCTCATTGAAACTTATAAGATTCTGAGGGGGCTTGAAACAGTAGATGCTGAGAGGCTGTTTCCCCTGGCTGGAGAGTCTAGGACTAGGGGGCATAGTCTCAGGGTAAGGAGTCAACAATTTAAGACTGAGATGAGGAGGAATTTCTTCACTCAGAGGGTTGTGAATCTTTGGAATTATCTACCCCAAAGGGCCGTGGATGCTGAGTTGTTGAGTATATTCAAGGCCGAGATAGATAGATTTTTGGGCACTAAGGGAATCAAGGGATATGGAGATCGGGCAGGAAGGTGGAGTTGGTGTAGAAGTTCAGCCATGATCTTATTGAATGGCGGAGCAGGCTCAAGGGACCATATGGCCTACTCCTGCTCTTAATTCTTATGTTTTTATGTTCATACCTTCTTCATTGTTTTCCAGGTTTAATGGGGACTAAATTAACTCTTTCGATGACTTCGGCCCAGGTATCACACAGAGCTCTTCTCTGTAAGGGTGCCATGGAGTTCCAAACAAGGCAGTTTTCTGGCTTGCAGCTCATCCAGCAGGACTTCTACTGCTGCATCCCATAACCTGGCTGTTCTTCAGGTGTGATGCTCTATTACTTTTGGGCGACACTGTCAAACTCTTCCATGACTTTACCTTCCAAGTCAATGGTACTGGTTTTGCTCCACTTTCTTTCAACACTTGCAGCAGTGCTCTCAAATTCTGGCCACATCCGTTCAAGATTCTCAGCCACGCCCACATCGTGGATGTGCGCGAGTCAGGAGTAATTAAATTGGGCCAAACCACAAGTCCAAGTGGAACCAGATGTGCCTTAATAGAAAGAAGTTCTACCATGATTTATTCTGTTCCATTAATGCCTCCATTAGAATTTATATCTGGCATGTGAGGTCACTAGCTTGGTGGATAGGGGAGTGTCTATGGATGTTGTATATATGGATTTCCATAAGGCATTTTATAAGGTTTTGTACAAGAGATTATTGGCAAAAAAGTGAGAGCACGGATTGTGAGGTAACCTTGTGACATGGGTTGGTAATTGATTGGGAGGTAGGAGACACAGAGTAGGGATAAAGGGAATGTTCTCTGATTGGCGGGATGTGACAAGTGGTGTTCCCAGGGATCTGTACTAGGGGCTCAACTTTTCACCAAATATATTAATCACTTGGATGAAGGAATAGAGAGTTGTATATCCTAGTTTGCAGACACTATGTTAGGAGGCACAGTAAGTTGTATACATTGGAGCAGGACTTTGCAAAGGAACTAAGCGAGTGGGCCAAACTATGGCAAATGGAGTTCAATGTGGGGAAGTGTGAGGTCATCCACTTTGGATGCAAGAAAAACAACTTGCACTATTATTGACTGGTGAGGCACAAGGAGCTGTGGATGGAGCAAATAGATTTAGGTAACTATGTACACAAATCACTAAAAGTTAGTGCACTGGTACAAAAAGTAATCAAAAAGGCTATTGGAACGTTAGCCTTTATCTCAAGGGGATTGGAATACAAAAGTGAGGAAATGAAGCTTCAACTGTACAGAGCCTTGGTCAGATGACATTTGGAGTACTACGTTCAGTTTTGGGCACTGAACTTCAGCAAAGATATAGTGGCCTTGGAGGGGATGCAGCACATATCCACTAGAATGATATCAAGGCTTAAAAGGTTAAATTATGAGGAAAGGTTACATAAATTTGGTTTGTATTCCCTTGAGTTTAGACAGTTGAGGGGTGATCTGTTGTTCATAATTTACATTAACGATTTAGACTTTGGAATCAAAAACACAATTTCTAAATTTGCAGATGACACCAAATTAGGGGGTGGGGGGATAGTCAATACTGAGGATGACTGCAACAAATTACAAGAAGACATTAATAAACTTGAAGAATGAGCATATAATTGGCAAATGAAATTCAGCACAGATAAATGTAAGGTATTACATTTTGGTAAGAAAACTAGGGAGGTCACATATTACTTGGAAAATACGAATCTAAGTGGGGTAGAAGAGCAAAGGGATCTCGGAGAACAAATACACAAATCACTGAAAATAGCGACACAGGTTAACAAGGCCATAAAAAAAGCAAACCAAGCACTAGGGTTTATTTCTAGAGGGATTGAATTGAAAACTAGAGAAGTTATGCTAAACTTGTATCGAACCTTGGTTAGACCACACTTGGAGTACTGTGTACAATTCTTGTCACCATATTATAAAAAGGATATAGAGGCACTGAAGAGGGTGCAAAAAAGATTTACAAGGGTGATACCAGAAATGCAAGGGTATACCTATCAGGAAAGGATTAAGAGGCTGGGTCTCTTTTCTCTTGAAAAGAGAAGGCTGAGGGATGACCTAATAGAGGTCTTTAAAATTATGAAAGGTTTTGATAGAGTAGACACAGAGAGAGTATTTCCACTTGTGGGGAAGAGCAAAACTAGAGGCCATCAATATAAGATAGTCACCAAAGGGATCTGGGTGTCCTTGTACATGAGTCACTGAAAGTGAATGTGCAGGTGCAGCAAGCCATTAGGAAGGAAAATGGTATGCTGGCCTTCATTACAAGAGGATTTGAGTACAGGAGTAAAGAAGTCTTACTCCAATTATATAGGGCCTTGGTGAGACCACACCTGGAGTACTGTGTACAATTTTGGTCTCCTTACCTAAGGAAGGATATACTTGCCATAGAGGGAGTGCAACGAAGGTTGACGAGATTGATTCCTGGGATGGCAGGACTGTCGTATGAGAAGAGATTGAGTAAACTAGGCCTGTATTCTCTTGAATTCAGAAGAATGAGAGGGGATCTCATTGAAGCATACAAAATTATTACAGGGCTTGATAGGGTGGATGCTGGGAGAATGTTTCCCTTGGCTGGGGAGTCTAGAACCAGGGGCCACAGCCTCAAGATAAAGGGTAGGCCATTCAGGACTGAGATGAGAAGAAATTTCTTCACACGAGGGTGGTGAATCTTTGGAATTCTCTACCCCAGAGGGCTGTGGAGGCTCAGTCATTGGGTATATTCAAAACAGAAGTCGATAGATTTCTGACTAGTAAAGGCATCAAGGGATATGGCGATAAGGCCGGTGAATGGAATTAAGGCAGAAGATCAGCCATGATCTCATTGAATGGCGGAGCAGGCTCGAAGGGCCGAATGGCCTACTCCTGCTCCTATTTCTTATGTTCTTATGTTCTTAAATCAAATAAGGAATTCAGAAGGAACCTCTTTACCCAGAGAGTGGTGAGAATGTGGAACTCGCTAACACAGGGAGGGGTTGAAGCAAATAGTATAGATGCATTTAAGGGGAGGCTAAATAAGCATATGAGGGAGAAGGGAATAGAGGGTTATGCTGATAGAGTTAGATGAGTAAAGATGGGAGGAGGCTCGAGTGGAGCATAAACGCCGGCAAGGACTGGTTGGGCCGAATGGCCTGTTTCTGTGCTGTATATCCTATATAATCCTATGTAATCTAAGCACGGCCTTTAAAATGATAAATGATTCACTAGGGTAAATACAAAGAAATTAGTTCCTTCGATGAGGGAATCCAGAGCAAGCGGTCAAACTCTTAAAATTAGAGCTCGACCATTTAGGAGTGAAATCAGGAAGTACTTTTTCACACAAAGGGTAGTGGAAATCTGGAACTCACGCTCCCAAAAGGCTGTGGATGCTGGATCAATTGAAATTTTGAAGACGGAGATTGATATATTTTGTTAGGCTAGGGTATCAAAGGATATGGAGCAAAGGCAGGTAAATGGAGTTGAGGTACAGATCAGCCACGATCTAATTGAATGGTGGAACAGGCTCAAGGGACAGAATGGCCTACTCCTGTTCCTTATGTTACTAGAACCACTCTAACGAATCCGAAGAGAAACAGGCAATACTATTTGCTATGTCAATGCTAATTGCTATGAGTTCAAGAGGATGTTAGATATTTTCTCAGATGTACATTTGCATGTAATTTCAAAGAATGTTTGGTAGAGTCCAGCAGCGCAGGCAGCTGGGTAAGTTTGAGTTGTTTGTCAGACTGCTCCACAGCTTGAGGCAGGTACATGCAGGCAATGTGACTGGAATGAACATAGTTCATCCCCTGTAATACTGGTTACAGACTGCTCGGAGTCAAGGCTACTTGTAGTGTGTTTTAAAGTACAATATTGAGACTTCTCAACCAAATAGCTGAGAAATGCCACTGTGGCCAATACATGAGATCTTTTTACTTTAAGTTAACAGTGAGGTCATATCATGATAAGCCAAAAAAGATTTAGTATAAAATTCAAAAAGTTAGTTCAAATTTATCTAGTTAGCACTTAACATTTATTTAAAGCTATATTATCAATGCAACTATTATAGCAAAAATCCAATTATTAAATGTAATTTTCAGGTACATTAGTGTAATCCAAAACAAACCATCCCAGAACTCTTTACAGATGAAGTATACAACAGTGTAAGTCTTTCTAACTAAGTGTAAAATATTAGAACTTGATAGGAATAAATCTACAGTTTCTTTTTGTTTGACGTATGCAAAATAGTTCATAGAGCTACATCTGAAAGATTATAATGCCTTCAATAGCAGGCCTACCACCTCTCAAGAAGTTTTGTTCTGTGAACTCATGCCTGCTAAAGAAAAAAGCTTAGATATGTTAAAAAAATAAGTTATTACTTACCAAAACCTATTAAAACTGAATTAATTTGTTACTCTCCATTGTGTGATTCGGACTTTAAACCTGAAGTGAATTTTTTGCTTGCCAAAAACTGTAATTAGGATAAATTAATCTTCAAAAGAAATCAAATGCACCTCTAATAGTCACAGAAAATAAATAATTGAAGTGGATAACGGAAGTAGGGAATTGGATTGAAAGAGATTAACGTACAGTGATAAATAATAAAAGATCAGAGTAGGAGGTAGAAATTCATAAGCCCTTAACTGAATGTTTTTACATAGAAATTACAACACGGAAACAGGCCGTTTAGCCCAACCAGTCCATGCTGGTGTTCATCCTTCTCACGGGCATTAATTTTAATCCCATGTCCTGTTCCCATAACCCTTTATCCCCTTTCCTTCAACCACCTATCAAATCTATTCTTAAACGTTGACATGGTCTCTGCTTCAGTCACTCACAATTGGTTATAATGTGAAGTGGTGAGTCCAATAAGACTCCTCGGTCTGTTTCAACTTCATCCTCAGGTATTTCGACACCATCATGGAGTATGTGTATCCTCCATTTTCCCTTCCGAAGTGCAGTTTAGACTTATAGGTGAGTGCTATTGTTAGTTGCAGAAGTTGGTTTTGCTGCAGTACTAGCTTTCAAATTTTTTTTTGCATGTATTTTTTTGCATTTACAACTGGCTTGGTTTTTGGCCTAGTTTTGCTTTTCAGGCATTTATTTGTCAGCCCCAGCATTTTCCATTTCTGGCTTTTTGGGTGTTGCAATTTCAGTTGCACCAGCAAAAATTTTGAAGATGGGAACTCTTCGGGGGATTACACAGAATCGTAGAATTCTATCCCCAAGGCAGCAGTAAAAATGCCAGAAAACCATTTAGTAAAACCAGAATTTGACTTATTTAGTTGCTGTAATCCAGTGGGCTCATGCTTGGGCCTGCTCTAGATGCAAATGCTCCATCCCTGCAAGGGAAGCCCTGAAAATTCCAGGGCATTATAAAAAAGACAGTGGCCTGATGTTACGGCTATCTGCCTCTTTTTCCTCTCCACTGCATCTGGGAACATTGGGTGCGATCTTGCCAGCCCTGGGGAGGCGGGTTTGGAGGCAGGACTGCCGGGAAAATGGCAGAATCTGGGGGTGAGTACCCATCCAGCCCCCAACCCACCTCCGTGCCAACTTCCCAGGAGGCGGGTAGCCGTCCCGCGCCGGGTCCCGTCTCCTGGAGGCGGGAATGGGATTACAGCCACTTAACTGCCTGTTAAGTGAATGGTGTCGAAATACCTGAGGATGAAGTTGAAACAGACCGAGGAGTCTTATTGGACTCGCCACTTAAAGAAATTATTATTAGTAAAAAAACAGTACTAACAAAATTAATGGGACTAAAAGTCGATAAATCCCAAGGACCGGATGACCTACATCCTAGGGTTTTGAAAGAGGTGGCCATTGGAATAGTGGACGTATTGGTTGTCATCTTCCAAAATTCTATAGATTCTGGAACGGTTCCTGGAGGATAGCAAATGTAACCCCGCTATTTAAGAAAGGAGGGAGAGAGAAAACGGGGAACTACAGACCTGTTAGCCTCACATCAGTAGTTGGGAAAATGCTGGAATCTGTTATAAAGGATGCAATAACTGGGCACTTAGAAACTAATAGTAAGATTGGGCAGAGTCAACATGAATTTATGAGAGGGAAATCCTGTTTGACAAACCTATTGGATTTCTTTGAGGATGTAACTAGTGGAGTAGACAAAGGGGAACCGGTAGATGTGGTGTATCTGGATTTTCAGAAGGCTTTCGATAAGGTCCCACACAAGAGGTTGGTGAACAAAATTAGGGCACATGGAATTGAGGGTAATATACTAGCATGGATTGAGAATTGGTTAACAGACAGAAAACAAAGAGTAGAGATAAACGGGTCTTTTCAGGATGGCAGGCTATGATTAGTGGGGTACCGCAAGGATCGGTGCTTGGGCCCCAGCTATTCACAATCTATATCAATGATTTGGATGAGGGGACTAAATGTAACATTTCCAAATTTGCTGATGACACAAAGCTAGGTGTCAGTGTCAGTTGCGAAGAGGATGTGAAGAGGCTTCAAGGGGATCTCGACAGGCTCAGTGAGTGGGCGAGATCATGGCAGATGGAACATAATGTCGATAAATGTGAAGTAATCCACTTTGGTAGAAAAAACAGAAAGGCAGAGTATTTCCTAAATGGTGAAAGATTGGGGAATGCAAATGCTCAAAGGGACCTGGGTGTCCTTGTACATGAGTCACTGAAAGTGAATGTGCAGGTGCAGCAAGCCATTAGGAAGGAAAATAGTATGCTGGCCTTTATTACAAGAGGATTTGAGTACAGGAGTAAAGAAGTCTTACTCCTAATTATATAGGGCCTTGATGAGACCACACCTGGAGTACTATGTACGATTTTGGTCTCCTTACCTAAGGAAGGATATACTTGCCACAGAGGGAGTGCAACAAAGGTTCACGAGATTGATTCCTGGGATGGCGGGACTGTCGTATGAGAAGAGATTGAGTAAACTAGGCCTGTATTCTCTTGAATTCAGAAGAATGAGAGGGGATCTCATTGAAGCATACAAAATTATTGCAGGGCTTGATAGGATGGATGCTGGGAGAATGTTTCCCTTGGCTGGGGAGTCTAGAACCAGGGGCCACAGCCTCAAGATAAAGGGTAGGCCATTCAGGACTGAGATGAAAAGAAATTTCTTCACACAGAGGGTGGTGAATCTTTGGAATCTCTACCCCAGAGGGCTGTGGAGGCTCAGTCATTGGGTATATTCAAAACAGAAGTTGATAGATTTCTGACTAGTAAGGGCAGCAAGGGATATGGCGATAGGGCCGGTGAATGGAGTTGAGGCAGAAGATCAGCCATGATCTCATTGAATGGCGGAGCAGGCTCGAAGGGCCGAATGGCCTACTCCTGCTCCTATTTCTTATGTTCTTATGTTCTTAACAGGCAGATAAGAGGATTATCCCCATTTTGCCCACACAAGTGCAGGCTTCCCGAAGGCTGCGAACCCCGCCAGGGTCACCGAGGCGAGCAATGGGTCTGCGGGGGTCGGAGTGGTGCAAAAGTGCACTGTGAAGGTAAGTGATGGGTGCAAGTGTGGAGAGGTGAGTATGTGAGGTAAGTGGAAAGTGTTAGAAAAAGTTTACTTACCTTTGTTTCTTCCTGCAGGCTTCAATCGTTGGGGATGCGGAGAGTCTCGCATCTCCGCGGCAGAGATGACAGATGGCTGCTGCATTCTCTAATGCAACAACCATCTAATTTCTGCTAAAGAAAGAGGTTTGATGAGTCTTGAATACAAGGACTCTTCAAACTACAGAGAATGTCAGTGTTTGACAGCTTCACAGAGCTGTCAAACGATGACAATTCATCTGTCAAAAATTTTTGACAGATGAAACGCCATACGCTGATGTTCTCTGTAACCGGCTTCCCCTTAATTGGCCTGCTAAGCCCGCTGGGTGGGCTTAACAAGGTCAATCAAGGGAAAATAGCATGGGTTGGCCAGAAGTCGACGGAGGCGGGACTAAAACCCGACAAGTGGGAGTCCCGCCTCCAAAAGCTCCCCATTGGCAAAGTCCAGCCCTGAGTGTTCACCAGGCACATGAGAGAGGAATATGAGGACCTTAAACTTGCAGCACTAGATGAAGGATTTGCAAATCAATATCGCCTGCAAAAGTTGGACAAGTATTTTCAGTAGTACTGAGCAATCTGTATCCAACTCCTAGTGTAAGTGAATCCAATTTAAAGAATGGTGAGGTGGTGCCCCTGATGGAGATCAGAAAAGTCCTAGATTGTCCCAGATCCTTGGTCTTTGTTTAGTTAGCTGATCTCAGTTGGGCGGCAGTAGGAGCGCTGCAGTTGGCCTCAGTACCTCTAGGCTGGAGAGGGGAAAATCACTTGGGATTCCCACTCCTGATTACTGTGTAGTGATCCTTGCTGGAAGTGCATGTGTGTGGACATTGGGTGAGAATTGGGGCTGCAATGTGTGTTGTGGCGTTCGAGACCAAAATTATCTTCACAGCAGCTGGTTGAAACAATTTGCTTTTGGGGGCTGTGATTACCCCTACACTTTAATGTGACCAGCCACATAAATGCCATATCAGAGCAGTCCAGAGGCTTTCCACTTGCCTGGATGGCTGCAGCTGCAACAATGCTCAAGAAGCTCGACACAATCCAGGACAAAGCAATCTGCTTTCACCAACCAACTTAGACATCCACTCCCTCCACCAGCGGCGTACCATGGCTGCAGTGTGTACCTTCTACAGGATGCGCTGCAGCAACTCGCCAAGGAATCTTTGGCCACATCTCCCAAACCCGCGACCTCCTAGAAGGAATAGGGCAGAAGGTACATGGAAACACCATCACCTCCAAGTTCCCCTCCAAGGCATGCACCATCCTCATTTGGACATATAGTGCCTTTCGTTCACGTTGTTGCTGCTTCAAAATCCTGGAACCCCCTATCTAACAGCATTGTGGTAGCACCTTCACCACAAATGACTGCAGTGGTTCAAGAAGAAAACCCACCAGGACAACTAGAGATGGGTAATGAATGTACCTTGCCAAGGATGCCCATATCCCGAGAAGGAAGCTTAAAAAAAAGCATGTTGATTAGTTTGCTGGCACTCATTGTTGAGGCTCCGATATGAAGAATAGCCATTTAGAAAGAGTGTTGGAGGCCTTAACTGAACCCCAGCAAGGAGTGGAATACCTCGAAAAAAATGGCAAAGAAAATTGGTGAGAAAACATTAATCTAGAATTATTTTTCTGGGCGCAGGAGGAGCAGAAGGGCTCCTCGCACTCCACAAGAGTAATGCCACTGTCACCTCAGGCTCCCCCTCCTCCACTATCCACTCCTCCGCCCCCACCTTCCTGCCAGCCAGGTCGACCTGCGGGCCGCTCGATATTGCACATGTTTGGTGCCCACAGCATGTTGGTGACATGGTAATGAGACCCTGCCCTCAAAATGGACCAAGCCTCCTGCCGGCAAGATGGGGCGGTGGCCTGGTGCAATCTGCCAGTCTACTGTCAATAGCCAAAGTCAATGGAAAGAAAAATCCAGTGGGGTGCGTAACGTGTGGCAGATCCGCAACATCAAGTTTACCTCCCGGTGGTGAAAGTCCAAATCTACCCCACTGTATTTACAGGATTAACATAAAGAAATTTTAAGGGCTGGATTTTCTGCCCGGAGGCAGGATGGTGGCGGTTCCGCTGTTCTGCGGGTTCCGGTCCCGTTCCTGGATGCAGCCGCCCTCCATTAACGATTTTCTCTAGATTGGCCTCATTACAGCCGACGTGTGTGCTATCCGGCCCAATCGGTGGGTGTGGGTTGGCTCCTCGTGATTGATGATGCACTAGGAGCCTGGATATTTAAGAGGGCCATGTCCCCTTTGATTTTCACTTGCGTTCTTCTGCTTCCGAATGCTGGTTGCTGCAGGCATGGCAGCTCAATGGTCCAAGGCTGCTCCCAGGTTTGATGATGACTCCCTCCATGCTCTTGTGGAGGGAGTAAGAGGATGAAAGGAGGTCCTCTTCCCTTCCGATGGACGGAGGAAGCCTCCTCAGCACACAAAGGCAGCCTGGCTGCAAATTGCTGAGGAGGTCAGTGCAAGGTCGGTGTGTGCACGCACCTGGGTGCAGTGTAGAAAAAGGTTCATTGATCTGATGCGCTCAGCAAAAGTGAGTATAACATTACACTTACCTTCAATCTGCTTCCCATCTCTTCTCATCCGCATCACTCTGCATTGGCAAACTACTCCTGCACATCCCAACTCACCCTTACATCCCTTGTACCCTCACCCATCCCTCTCTCTCTATGTACAGAATCACTTCACCATCCTACTATGCACCCTCACACTCGTTCTCACTGTTACGCAATGACAACAACTAACAACGCACAGGGAGGGACCTTGGTATTGGCACCTCACTCCATCTTTGTCTACCTCTAAACATCTATGTTATCCATTCTTTACACTAACTCCATCAATCTCGCTGAAACTCCACTTGTGTCCCTCATTGCAGGAAAAGAGAGCTCACAATAAGAGGGAGAGGGGGAGGACAGGAGGAGGCCCACCATCCCTGGCACATCTAACGAATGCTGAGGAGGTAGCTCTGGAGATCGTCGGAGGTGCAGAGGAGCTGGAAGTGGAGGACGGAGAGACGGGCACAGTACAGCAAGCTGGTGACAGAATTGATTTGCAACCCTCTGATTTAGCTTTCATGAGTGACTGATAGGGCATCTGATGTTCATAGAAATTGAGTTCTGTTCATCTGCACAATGGGATGTGTCTGCTACCTAAATATCACATGTCTAACTCATGCCTTTACTCCCCCACAGGACCATCGAGAGCCCCCCTCCCCACTGTCCAGGAGGAAGAGCTGGAGGACTCCTCAGAGGAACTGCAGCCTCTGAGGGAGCAACGTCAGCAGAAATGAATGCACGCAGCACCAGCGCAGAGACACACACCTCGGTGGGTCCTATACGAGATAGAGTAGTGTTGTCACCTGGTGTATCACAAGTCACAAGTGAGCATCAGCAGATGGTGGAGACAGGGACAGCAGTGGAGAGTCCCCGTCGGCGGCTGCAGGGCGCTCCTAGCTCTGCTCAGCTGCATGTAGATGCTGTGCCTCTGGGGCCATCCAGAAAGAGAGTGGTGCTGGAGCTTCAGGAACAAGTGCAGGAGTCTCTGACAGGGTTTACAACCACGGTAACTGCAAGTGTGCAGATAATGGAGGAGTCCATCTCAAACATGAGCAATGCCGTGGTGCACGCAATGGCGAACGTAGGTGCCGCCATGGAAAGGATGGCAGCTTCCATGGAGGATATAAATCACCAGACTCAGGAGAACATGGTAACACTTCTAAATAGATGGTCATCTATGGAGGATAGCTAGGCATCTATTGGGGAGAGAAACTAGAGGTTCATGGACGTCCTTGTTATGAGGAATGTCAGCACAGAAATGGGTCCTCATGGCCCCACTGATAGCAGTGAAGTGCGGGTGACCCATGAGAGGGATGTTGGTGGTCGACAACAAGGAAGTGGGGGCTCCTCTCCAAGCGCGCACACTCCCATGCCACTGCGGAGCCCTCGGTCAGAGCCCCAGGTGCCTCACCCAACTGAGATGGCCGTCTCTGCCCCTGCACAGCCGCAGGAGGAGCAGACTTTTGCGGAGCTCTCCCAGGCTCCCAAACCCAGAGGACGCCCGCCAAAGGCGTCTAAGCAGGCACAGCAGGGAAGTGAGCAAGCTGCCTCTACATCTGCTGAAGCCACAGGGGAAGCACCACGTAGAAGCACGTGTAAGAGAAAGCTAACACACAAATAGTCACAAGGGTAGTCACTTGGGTGTTTTCATATAATACAAAGATACATTTGTGATCTTTATTTCTATTGCATTAAACAAATGCGATGTCAAAGATTCAATGAGTTGCCCTATGTGTGCTCAAAATTGGAAGTGGCACAGTGAGGGCGCCTTTCATCTGCAGTGATGGTGGGGAGAGTGATAGGAATGCACAGTTAATTGTACAGATGCTGTATGGTGTGAAATGGTCCTGCCAACCTTCATGTGCATGTGCCAGCCACCTGTCTTTGCTGCGTAAAGTTACGTGAATCTGGCATGGATTAGTCCATCCCTTGCCTCACGGCCAGCAATGTGCTCACGTGCTGGTGACACTGGGACAGCCGCCTCCGCCAGGTCTCCCTCATCTGCAGCCTCATTCAGCTCTTCCTCCTCCTCCTTCTCCTCCTCCTCTGAGGAGGAAGCTGTGCACTCTGCCACTTGTTCCTCAGGCAATGGTAAGCCACGCTGCCATGCGATGTTGTGCAGGGCACAGCAGACCAGACCAGACCATGATGATTCTGGAGACTCTGGCTGGTGCGTACTGTAGGGCTCCACCAGATCTGTCCAGGCATCTGAAGCACCTTTTGAGTAAGCCTATGGTTTGCTCTATGATGCTTCTGGTGGAAATGTGGCTCACACTGTAGTGCTCCTCAGCTTTGTTTGATGGCCTCCTCATCGGTGTCATTAGCCACATCTTCAGGGGATAGTCCTTGTCTCCAAGGAGCCATCCAGAAAGTTGGGTTGGCAGATTGAAGAGCTGAGGCACAGTGGACAGCTGAAGGATGAACGAGTCATGGCAACTGCCAGGGAACATGGCGCAAACATGCATAATGTTCTTCCTGTGGTTAAGGGAGTGGAAGCCCTTGCGGTTCACAAATACAGCTGGGTTGTGATGGGGTGCCCTGATGGCCACATGTGTACAGTCAATGATGCCCTGCACCCTTGGGAAGCCTGCTAGATTGGCAAACCCAACCGCCCGTGTGGTAACACTTGCTTCATCCGTTGAGAAGTGGATGTAATTGCTCGACTTGGCAAACAGGGCATCGGTAACCTGCATGGTGCAACTGTGGGCGGCCAAGTGGGAGATGCCGCTGATGTCTGCTGCTGATCCTGGAAGGACCCTGAAGCTAAGAAGTTGAGAGCGGTGGTGACTTTGACAGCCACTGGTAGGAAGTGTCCACCCACTCCTCTGGGCTGCAGGTGTTGGTGCAGCATTGTGCAGATGTCTGCAACTACCTCTCGCGAAAGTCTCAGCCTCCTTTGGCACTGCTGCTCACTCATTTTGAGGAAGCTCATCCTCGGCTGTAAACCCTGTGTTGGGGGTATCTCCTGCGGCGCGGTGCAGCCCTGCACCGACGCCCTCTGCCCTGTGCAGCATCAGGTGGCTGAGGAGAAGGTTGGCGCTCCTGTTGTTGGTGCTGCTGGTGTGCCTGGTTCTGCTGCTACCGCGGCTGCTTGTCCCCTGAATCTGAGGACCAGGATGAGAGGGTATAAATGGTTCCCATTCTGCTGGTCTATATGTCAGTTGAGGAAGAGATGTTATAAGCACTCAGTCAATGTGGAGAGAGGTTATTTCAAGGAGGTCACAGTACATATAGATCTCAGAACAAACAGTTACAACCTCAATACACCTGAAAAATGTCTTCCAAATCCTGAAAACAGAAAGTTTTGGCATCTGAAATTGAACTGATGTGGCAGGTTAGCTTTTATGCTGCAGTTGCAGCTGTCAACTATTCAGTTTGTTGCAATACCCGACACAATCAGCTGGCGTGTTTGTCGAACGATGTGGAACACGCTGAAAATGTGGCAAAATGGAAAAACCCTGTCAAAATAGCATTAAACAGGTGGTTAACAAGCTGTTAACTACGTTAAGTGCATCTCCCATTGCTTGGTGTCAGGTCTGATCTGAAGTTGCAGACCCGACACTTTGGAAAGTCGCGTGGAGGCGGGTTTGCGGCGGGTCCGCATCCCGCTGTCAATCATTTTGATTTTAACTCCTGATCCGCCTCCAAACGCGCCCTCTGACTGCTGGCAAAATGGCAGCCTAAGTATCAGTGCATCATAAGGGCAGTGCCCATTCAATTCACTTCTGTATTTGAATTTTTTTTGCGAAGTTATAAGGAGAGCACGGTGGCATAGTGGTTAGCACTGGTGCCTCACAGCGCCAGAGACCCAGGTTCGAATCTGACCTCGGGTGACTGTCTGTGTGGAGTTTGTACATTCTCCCCGTGTCTGCGTGGGTTTGCTCTGGTTTCCTCCCAAAGTCCAAAAATGTGCGGGTTAGGTTGATTTGGCTATGATAAATTGACCCTTAGTGTTAGGGGGGGGGGGAGGATTAAATATGTGGGGTTATGGGGATAGGATGGGATATGTTAGGGGGAATTAAATACGTGAGGTTACGGGGCTAGGGTGGGATATGTGTACTGTGGGGATTAAAGCAGGGACAGGGTACTGGATTTGAATGATCAGCCATGATCGTATTGAATGGTGGAGCAGGCTCGACGGGCCGAATGGCCTACTCCTGCTCCTAGATTCTATGTTTTTATGAGAGTGTTTTCAAATAAGTGATTTTATTTACATTTATATTTGATATTTAATTATCAAAAGCAGAGACTACCCAGTTTTCCAGTATGATTTTCTATTGTCGATTGTAAATATCACAACACTGGAAAACATTAAAAAAATCTTGTTCTATCTTTCCTTTGACAAACTTTGCACAATCAGATTTCCTAGATTACCATGGTGAATACGATTCAAAAAGTACTTCATTGGCTGTAAAGCGTTTTGGGACGTCCTGAGGTCATGCAAGGTGCTATATAAATGCAAGTTCTTTCTTTCTTTAGATTGGCCTCATGGGTGGGCAGGCAAAAGGTGAGAGTTGGTGATTTGTTCATTTTAGTTGGTGCCTCAAAATAGCAGAATACCAACATTGACTCAAAAGCCTTCACCTCAACAAACACTATACTCAGACACCATTCTCATTCATTCCACAAACTCATCACTGCTCTATAAACTGTTCTAGACATACAGTAGTACTTGATCACCAGAGATGTTATGCCACATGCATCTGTTTTGGACACAAAGCACTATAGCTTAAGGTACAATGTCCAATAACAGCTGAAAGACTGTTTTCTAGTTTTATCATTTATCATCATTAAACCATCTCTGTCAGCAGCAACCTGCTCCCTGAAATTCCACATAAAATCACCTAACCGTTCAAATGATCTGTATTGCCCATAGGATGGCTAGAAAATATAAAGTGAATAAGGAGAGTCTTTAACAATGGTGCCTGCCTGTCATCGTATTCATTAGTACTCAATGACTATTTGTGTTACGTTTTACGTGCCTGTCAAAATGATTAATTATTTCCTCACATGAATCTCTTACTCAACTCTCGCTATTTAACTTCCATTATGGAGATGATTTTTCAATGTTTTTTTTCCTTGTATGGTCCTGTTGCATTTCAAGATGTGATACAAGAAGAATGTAATCCATTGTAACTTCAGTATTCACAACCGAGCTGCAAATATTTTGAGGCAGTTGGAAGAATGAAAGAAACTCAGGTCAAAACAATCCATAACATATCAAAAATGCATGTTAGACATGCAAATCCATCAACTCCAAAGCCATTAGGATGGTTTTCTTTCTGTTTCCCCACAAAGTCTCACCAGAGAGAAACAAAGAAAACTTAACCTCACTGAGCAGAGCTTGACATTTCTGTGAATGAGGTAATCAAGTACCTTGAAGAACACTTTAGCAAGCAGTGAAATACATTAACTGCCAGCTAGAAGACCCATATTTGGAAGCTGCCCATTATGCCCAAATTGCTTACTGATACTCAGAGCCCAGACTCACACAATGGGGAATGGTCTCTTGGGTGAGGTGCCGGATGGTGACACTGCCAACTATGGCACAGCATGGGGAGGAGAGAAGGGGAGAAAATAAAACATAAAACAATTGAACAAGTATATGGTTGGGAATGGGACTGAAGCTCATAGGGGATCAGCGTGAACAGTCAGACAAATATTCCGCAGAACACAATGGCGTAGAAATTCAATCACGCCCAAAACGGCATGCGCATGTTCATATGGTCCCAGGGACCGTGTGAAATTGCTGTGACCTCATTATGACTCAGGCACGCAACCAGCACTATCTGCACTATTCATTGGCTGTAGGTTGTTTGGTGGGCGGGATATCAGGCTTCACTGATGCCACTTAATGCAGATGCGCTCTGGCTGCAGACACCAGGGAAACTTGAAAACACAGAGGGGGAGAAATTCAATAGCTTAGCGCCTCCAGTTAGTGCCTGGCGGGGGGTGCTGAGGCTGTAGCACCGCGGCGAGGCGAATCCAGCACCGCACGCCAAATTCGGGCCCACCCCCCCCCATAGCGCCGCCGCTACGAGTTGAATTTCTCCCCCTCTGTGTTTTCAAGTTTCCCTGGTGTCTGCAGCCAGAGCGCATCTGCCATTAAGTGGCATCAGTGAAGCCTGATATCCCGCCCACCAAACAACCTACAGGCAGATCGTAACATCAGTGAACGTCTGATCTGAAAAATTGAGTATTGCTGCCTGCCTTAGTGCCTGGTCCCAACAGCGACAGGGAGAGGAGCCGTCAAGCAGACAGATGCCGGCTCCAGGGGCGCTACTTAAAGGGATCATTAGTAATCAGTCGCAGCTGTCAGGTTAGTGGTGTTTCACTGCTTCCTTGTCAGTTTGAGATAGTTCAAGAGTTGAATTCAGTCATTCAAAGGTTGTTTCGTCTCCGGAGTGTTGCGGTTTCTAAAAGTTAGTTACATTTATTCTCACAAAATATCAAAGAGCTGCACTTCCTTACATTAATGGTCATGATGCGGAGATGCCGGCGTTGGACTGGGGTGGACAAAAATGAGAAGTCGCACAACACCAGGTTATAGTCCAACAGATTTATTTAAAATTACAAGCTTTCGGAGCTATCGATCACCCCTTCTTCAGGTAAAGTTACTATGAGTGAATCTACAAAAGTTCACAGAATTTAAACACAGAAAATGCAGAGATACAATCTTTCCTTACATCAAAGACACACCAAGAGCACAGCCAAGACAATGAGATGTGTCCCAGGGGGTCCAACGTGTCAAATCCTGCTGTCTGCATATCCTCTCCATGTCTCTTCCTCTCTCTCCGTCCTTTTTGGGTTTGTATTTTGGGTTTGTTTTTTTGTGTTTGTTTTTAAAAAAACTGGAAAGACAGACAACGATGTCAAGTCACATTCTGTAGCGTGACATGAACCCGATATCCCTATTGAGGCCGTCCTCATGAGTGCGGAACTTGGCTATCAGTTTCTGCTCGATGATTTTGCGTTGTCGTGTGTCTCGAAGGCCGCCTTGGAGAACGCTAACCCGCAGATCCGAGGCTGAATGCCCTTGACTGCTGAAGTGTTCCCTGACTGGGAGGCAACCATCCTGCCTGGCGATTGTTGCGCGGTGTCCGTTCATACGTTGTCTCAGTGTCTGCATGGTCTCGCCGATGTACCATGCTCTGGGGCATCCTTTCCTGCAACGTATCAGGTAGACAACGTTGGCTGAGTCACATGAGTATGTACCATGTACCTGGTGGGTAGTGTCCTCACGTGTGATGACGGTATCTGTGTTCATGATCTGGCATGTCTTGCAGAGGTTGCCGTGGCAGGGTTGTGTGGTGTCGTGGTCGCTGTTCTCCTGACAGCTGGGTAATTTGCTGCGAACGATGGTACTTTTGAGGTTAGGCGGCTGCTTGAAGGCGAGTAGTGGAGGCGTGGGGATGGCCTTAGCAAGGTGTTCGTCGTCATCGATGACATGTTGAAGGCTGCGAAGAACATGGCGTAGTTTCTCCGCTCCGGGGAAGTACTGGACGACGTAGGGTACTCTGTTGGTTGTGTCCCGTGTTTGCCTTCTGAGGAGGTCTATGCGGTTTTTCGCTGTGGCCCATCGGAACTGTCAATTGACGAGTCGAGCGTCATATCCCGTTCTTACGAGGGCGTCTTTCAGTGTCAGTAGGTGTCCATCGCGTTCCTCCTCGTCTGAGCAGATCCTGTGTATTCGTAGGGCTTGTCCATAGGGAATGGCTTCTTTAACGTGGTTAGGGTGGAAGCTGGAGAAGTGGAGCATCGTGAGGTTGTCCGTGGGCTTGCGGTAGAGTGAAGTGCTGAGGCGTCCGTCTTTGATGGAGATTCATGTGTCCAAGAATGAAACCGATTCTGAGGAGTAGTCCATGGTGAGTTTGATGGTGGGATGGAACCTGTTGATGCTATCGTGTAGTCCTTTCAGTGATCCTTCGCCGTGGGTCCAAAGGAAGAAGATGTCGTCGATGTATCTGGTGTACAGCGTTGGTTGGAGGTCCTGTGCAGCGAAGAAGTCTTGCTCGAACTTGTGCATGAAGATGTTGGCGTATTGGGGTGCGAATTTGGTCCCCATGGCTGTTCCGTGTGTTTGGGTAAAAAACTGGTTGTCGAAGGTGAAGACATTGTGGTCAAGGATGAAGCGGATGAGTTGTAGGATGGCGTCTGGAGATTGGCTGTTGTTGGTGTTGAGTACTGAGGCTGTCGCAGCAATGCCGTCATCATGGGGGATATTGGTGTAGAGTGCCGATACGTCCATCGTGGCGAGGAGTGTTCCTGGTTCAACTGGTCCATGGGTGCTGAGTTTCTGCAAGAAGTCTGTAGTATCGCGACAGAAGCTGGGGGTTCCCTGTACGATGGGTTTCAGGATGCCCTCGACGTACCCAGAGAGGTTCTCACACAGTCTGTTCTGTATGACGATGGCTCCTCCTTTGTCCGCTGGTTTGATGACGATGTTGCGGTTGGTCTTGAGAGCGTGGATGGCGTTGCGTTGTGCTCGGGTGACATTCTGGACTGTCTTGTGAGTGCGGCTGATGAATCTGGCGTTGATGCATTTCCTGACAGCTTGAGCATACATGTCAAGCTTAGGGCAGTGACCCTCCGGAGGGGTCCAATTTGACTCTTTCTTCTTCGGTTGTAGCACTGCGGTTCCCTCTGTCTGCTGTTCCGGATCATTGATTGTCTCATTGGGTTTGTTGCTGACATCTTGGGATTTGTGGTAGTATTCCCGGATCCTCATTCTCCTGATGAATTCCTCTGTATCTGCTGCGAGACCGATGGGGTCCATTTTGGTGGTGGGGCAGAACTTGAGCCCTAGGGTGAGAACTTCGATTTCGTCTGGTTGAAGGGTGTGGTCCGACAGGTTGACGATGGACTTCCCTGTGGTTGCAACCGTGGTACCGGGGGAGGCTTGGTTGCAGCTGGTGGTGATGCTGAGTTTCCTACATTAATGGGGGGCTGTACTGGAAGTCGACCTCGCCCTCCAGGATCTACGGCGAAGGGAGTGGAGGCAGCGAGAAAGATTGATACATAGGGCCAGATGGAGGAGGAGGGCCATCGGAGCTCTCAACAGGAGGCCTTACCCTCCGAGGGTCTTCCAACAGCAATTTTCCTACCTTCAGTTAAGCCAGGAGCAGTGTATTAGGAAGCTCCACTTCAGCAAGGAAGTGGTCACAGAACTCTGCCACCTCCTGCAACCAGACCTCGAGCCTCAGATCAGGACGAGGACGGCTCTCTCAGTGGCAGTCAAAGTCACCGACGCCCTCAATTTCTTTGCCAGCGGATCCTTCCAGTCTGCAACAGGAGATATAGCTAACATCTCGCAGTTCGCCGTCCATCGCTGCATCCGGGAAGTCACAGAGGCTCTCTACAGTAGGAGAAGGGACTACATTTCCTTCCCCATCACCAGAGAGAAGCAGGACGAGCGCACTTGTGGCTTTGCCAGAATAGCGGGATTCCCCATGGTGCAGGGCGCCATTGACTGCACCCATGTGGCTTTGCGAGCACCGCATAACAATCTGAGGTCTTCTGTAACCGCAAAGGCTACCACTCACTTAATGTCCAGTTGGTGTGTGACTACAGAGAGCGAATCCTCAATGTGAATGCCCGCTATCCTGGCAGCAGCCACGATGCTGTCATCCTGTGCCAGACCAGCACTCTTCCAGCCACCACATCAAGCTCGTGGCTGGCTGGTCGGAGCCAAGGGCTATCCGCTCTCCACCTGGTTCGTGACTCCCCTCCGCAACCCCAACACTCCTGCCCAGCACTCATATAATGAGAGCCATGCTGCCACCAGGAACATCACTGAGCAGACCATCTGGGTGCTCAAGCAACGGTTCCACTGCCTTGACCGCTCGGGAGGAGCCCTCCAGTACTCGCCGGAGCAGGTGTTCCATTTCATCGCAGTCTGCTGCTTGCTCCACAATCTGGCCATCGTGAGGGCCCAGCCCTTGCCACCAGGGATTGCGCGACCACCTCAGGAGCAGGAAGAGGGAGAGGAGGAGGAGGACGAGGAGTAGGACGAGGAGGAGGACGAGGAAGACAAGGAGGAGCAGGAGCGAGGGAGGAGGCAGCCACTCAATCAGCCTTCCGGAAGGGCGGTCCGTGCCCGCCTCATCAGACTGTGGTTCTAATAAATTAAACCCCAGATCCCTGTTGCTCACCACATCCCCATCATTTCATCCCTGTCGCAGACCATATCACAGCGCACAGCTGAAATGAGAGACAGTACAAAATTATCTGAAGTGAATTAATAAATTTATCAAAAATCAGTGTACACATCTTTACAACAACAATATTTACTATTCACCCTTGTGCAATCCCTTAGTGCATCGTGTTACTGTACCTTTGCCTACTCTAGTGCTCCTACAAAGTGTTGGCCCAATGGCTGCAGCACGGCTGGTGGAAGGCTGCTGAGTGTCCGTGCGGGAGACTTCAGATGGCCTTGCAGGACGCCCTCAACCAGCTCTGGGCCTGGAAGACCCGCTGTAGACTGCAACACCTCAGCATTGGCGGCAGCAGTCTGGGCTGGCTGGATGACAGGCAACGACAAGGGCAATGGCGGAGTGGCAGTGGTGGGAGCAGGAATGCTGTCATCGTGAGAGAGGACAGCAGGTTCCTGCTCCACTGACCCACTGCTACTCCCCCAGGGCAGCACCTCAGCATCACTATCAATCTGTTGCAGCACAGATTGCTGGCCTGCTACGACACTGTGAAAGCCCCGGTTGACGGTGGTAGACCCAGCCATGATGGCATCAGTCAGAGCTTGTGTGGCATCAAGCTGAGACTTCATGAGAGCAGTCTGAGATTGGATGCCACCAAGCATAGACTCCATTACAGCACTAAGACGTTGCGTCGCTTCTGCCTGTGCTGCAATGGAAACTCCCAGATCGCCCATCACACGTGGCATCAGGTCTGGGTCACCACGGTCTCTCTGGGAGTCTACCATCCTTTGCAGACTGGAAATGATGGGCTCCATGGTGTGCGCAGAGCCTTGTGCAATGTTGGAGACGGACTCCTTCACGCTCCCTACCATTGCTGAGAGGTTCTCGGGCACCCTTGCCATTGCAACTATCATCTCTGTGTGCATGCCCATCACCCTTCTTCTAAAGGCCTCCCTATCAAGGTCCTCATCTGAGTCCTGTGCAGCAGAACTCGCGCGCGAACTCGCCCTCCAGGGAGCTGGCCCCCAAGCTACCCTTTCCCCTTGGCCTTGCTGCAGCCCGCTCGTTCCCAGTACATCAACCTGTGCAGATCCCACTACTATACTAGCCTCTAAAGGACGTGTAATGCCAGTATCTGAGCTGGTGCCTGCGGGTGAGACATGCAGTGATGCAGTGTGTTCTTCCTCCTCTTCTTCTCCCGCCTCGCTCTGAACGGTACCCTCAGTGACAGTCTGCTCCAGTGCTTGCTGATTATCTGAAAGCATAAAGGCACAAGAGTCGGGTTAAGGTGAGGGGAGGGGGCAGGAAGGGAGAAATGCATGCATACAGCATGATCAGCTGGAAAGTACGAAATGCTTGTGGGGTGAGGGGGAAGTGGGATGTGAGATGAAGGAGTAGGGATGAACATACCGTTGTTGTCCCCAAGGGGAGTCTACGTCGCCAGTGGCCACGGCGCCCACCACCTGGCGCCCAATAATCTCCAGCACTCTATTTTTCCAGTGCAGACAGTGATTGGTGTCGGCTTGTTCCCCCGCCTGTGCGCTCCTGCTCCCTCCTGTTGTGAGCCACCTTGGCCTGCAAGAGAAAGGAAAGTGTGTGAGTGAGTGTGGAGCAATGTGGTTGGGTGATGTGCCTGCCATAGTTGAATAGTTGTCATTGTGTGCAAGTTATGAAATGTGGGTGTGAGTGTTGGTAGGTAGAGATTGTTGGTGGGTGAGTGCTGGGGGTGTGGTGCTTTGGCCAGTGTGTGCACACTGTGGGTCAGATGGTGGCATGTAGCATTTGTTGAAGCATTGACTCACCCTGACCACCTGAGTGAGGTTGTTAAATTTCTTCCTGCACTGTGTATGGGTCCAGTGCTGCCCGAGAACTGTTGGGCAACCTCCCTCCACATGGCACGGTAGATTTGCAGCAAGGGCCTCCTGCCACTTGCTGGGTAGAGCACCGCCCTCCATCTCTCCACAGCGGACACCAACTCCTCCAGTGCTTGGTTCGAAAATCTGTGGGGTCTCTCCCTGGGGCGTGGATCTGCCATGAGTACAGCTGGTTGAGTCATCCGGCTCCTTGGACTTGGCCTGCTCCTGCTTGCTGACACAGGTTCACAGGCAGCAATGCTGAGAATGAGATTCTGTAGCATCAATGAACCTCCCCTTTAAGAACTGGAAAGAGCCTGTGGCAATGATGACTTGCGATAGACTGCACCTGATATTGGTTAGTGCTTTGAGTGTAACGCCACTGAGCTAGGCCGTTAGCGCTTGATTTAGTGCTCCCATCCTTTCTTTGAGCGATAACACTGAATTTTGATGCAGAGAGATTCATTAGCGCCTGGAGCTCAATCTCAAACTTTTCCAAAGTTAGCGCCCATTCCTGGGCTATGATGAATTTCTCCCCCAGAGAGAGGGCTGGCTGCTCTTGCACTCCTGTTGCTGTTGCCTCCTTCACCTGTTGCTGTTGCCTCCTTCACCTGTTGCTGTTGCCTCCTTCACAAATTATCTGCTTCCAGACATGGATGGCCTGATAGAGATTCCTCTAGGAATAGAGCATGAAGGAAGACATCACAGAGAAGGACAAACTGTCAGAAGAGCGAGGAGGAGGAGGAGCAGGGTACTCAGCAGGAGGCAATATCCACAGAGGGTCTTCAGGGATGGCTTCTCCTACTTCAGCTTCAGTGAGGAGCAATGTATGAGGGCCTTCACTTTACCAAGGATGTTGTCACTGAGCTATGTCAGCTGCTGCAGCCACAACTGCAATCTTAAACTAGGGCATGGACAGCACTGCCTGTGGCTGTCAAGGTCACCGTTGTACTCAACTTTTATGTTACAGGCTCCTTTTAGGCTGCAACAGGTGTACTCTGGTGTATCAGGGAGGTCACTGAGGCTCTGTACAGCAAGAGAAACACTTACATCTCCTTCCCTATTGAAAGGATAAGGAGGAAAGCGCACAAGGTTTTGTCCACATGGCAGGCTTCCTCATGGTACAAGGTGCCATTGACTGCACGCACATTGCCATGTATGCTCCCCATGAGAACCCTGCAATATTTATCATTCAAAAGGGATTCCACTCTCTCAATGTGCAATTGGTTCGTGACCACAGGCAGTATATCATGGAGGTCCATGCCCGTAATCCTGGCAGCAGTCACGACTCCTTCATTCTGTATCAGTCCTCTGTGCCGCCTATATCCAACCAGGTCTCCAAGTTAAAGGCTGGCTCTTTGATGACCATCGTTATCCCCTTAGGAACCCGCACACACCTGCACAGCAGGAATTCAATGAGAGCCATGTTGCCACAAGGAACATCATCGAGCAGACAATCGTCATCCTCAAACAACACGTTCACTGCCTGGACCATTCAGGAGGACCCTGCAGTACACCGCTGAGTGGGTATCCAGATTTGTAGTCAACTGCTGCCCATAACCGTCATGAGGGACCAGCCCTTACCACCACCTGCGAAGTGATAAATTGAGGAGGAGGAGCAGGAGGAGCAGGAAGAGGAGGAAGAGGCAGCAACAAAGACTGTCCCTTTCTGCCAGGGCTCTTCACAAACAGTGGATTCAGGAGCTCTTCCACTAACCTCAATTCCACGTCCCCATTCACCAGCAGTCTCACATTCCTTGGGGGAGAAATTGACCAACCCTCGAAAACGGGTGTGGGGATCACGGTACACGATTAACCCGTGCCTGTTCATTGCATTGCAGGCAGCACGTTAAAGTCGTGCTGCCTGCTGCTTTACATTGGCTGCATGCATCTGCAGGGGGTCCAATATCACGAGTCGCTAGCGCTACTTAAAGGCAGCCTGCACCTCTTCAAAGGGAGGTACATTGTGGCTGCAAGAAGTGGTGGGAGACATTTGAAAACTGAATCAGTACTGTCATACTTTGAGGAATGGCTGAACATGCAAGAGAGCGTGCACCAAGGTTTTCAGACACTGCACTGGAGGTCTTGGTGGAAGAGGTGGAAAGAAGGAGAGACCTCTGTATCGGCAGTGGGGGTAGGAGGCCCTCCAGACAGATGCTCAGGAGGCAGTGGGAAGTAGCGGCGGAGATCAATGCCAGGAGTGTTGCTCCAAGAACATGGATGTAGTACAGGAAGGAGTTTAACGATCTGACACGAGTTGTCAAGGTGAGTGAGTTCATCTTCAAATGGCATATCCTACCAATTGCACCACTAGCCTCATCCACGCCTCAATTCACCACACCCCCATCACCCATCTACCAACAATCTCTATCAATCAGTACTCAACCCTTTCATTCATATGCTTTACCTCACCCTCACACACTTAGCATTGTTGCAAGACTTCCACCCACAACTCACAGCTCACACACATTGGCAGCTAGTCAACCATGACAGCCACATCACCCAAACAGATTGCAGGACACTCACTGACACACTTCCTGCAGATGGTGTAAGCACGCACTTCTTACTTTCTCCTCTCCCCCTCACCAAAACTCAACTCTTGTCCCTTTTTCATTTCAGATACCCAAGAACTGGAGCCTTCCCAGTCAGTGGAGGAAGAGGAGGAAGACACTGAAGATGAAGAGACACCGTCACTCGATCTTACACTCGAAGCCACCAGCTCAAACATTGACACTGCGTGTATTTTAGAGAATAGGATAGAGGAGTGATATGCACATGGTGAGACAAGTGTGCAGGAGCCAGGGTGGGGGCAAAGGATAGTGCAGGTGCCAGCTTGCCGAAGGGGGCGAGGTCGCACACTAGTTTTGTAGCAGAGGAGTCAGATGAGGAGCTTGATAAGCCATTCTAAAGAAGAAGGCTGATGGGTGTACATAACCAAATGCTTGGTGCACTGGAAAGCCTGCGCTCAATGTCAAGGAGCATGAAGGAGTCCAGCACCAACTTGGCGCAGGGCTTTGCGCAGACCTTGAAGCCCATCCTTTCCAATATGGAACAGGTATGGTAGAAGAGTGGTTATGTTACTGGACTAGTAATTCAGAGGCTTGGACTAATGATCCAGAGACGTGAGTTCAAATCCCACCATGCCAGCTGGGGAATTTAAATTCCGTTAATTAAATACATTTGGAATAAAAAGGTAGTATCAGTAATAGTGACCATGAAACTATCGGATTGTCAATTTGCATCCATCTTCAGCCAGAAGTGCCGAGTGGATGATCCATCTCGGCCTCCTCCTGAGGTCCCCACCATTACAGCAGCCAGTCTTCAGCCAATTCGATTCACTCCACGTGATATCAAGAAATGGCTCAGCGCACTGGAGACAGCAAAGGCGATGGGCCCCGACAACATCATGGCTGTCGTGCTGAAGATTTGTGCTCCAGAAATAGCCACACCGCTAGCGAAGCTGTTCCAGTACAGCTACAACACTGGCATCAATATGGAAAACTGCCCAGGTACGTCCTGTCCACAAAAAGCAGGACAAATCCAATCCAGCCAATTACCGCCCCATCAGTCTACTCTCAATCATCAGCAAAGTGATGGAAGGTGTCGTTGACAGTGCTATCAAGCGACACTTACTCACCAATAACCGATGCTCAGTTTGGGTTCTGCCAGGCCCACTTGGCTCCAGACCTCATTACAGCCTTGGTCCAAACATGTACAAAAGAGCTGAATTCCAGAGGTGAGGTGAGAGTGGCAGCCCTTGACAT
This sequence comes from Squalus acanthias, assembly GCA_030390025.1. Classification (NCBI taxonomy): domain Eukaryota; kingdom Metazoa; phylum Chordata; class Chondrichthyes; order Squaliformes; family Squalidae; genus Squalus; species Squalus acanthias. The sequence goes on along the minus strand of CM059426.1, from coordinate 150,002,893 downwards.
CAAGGCAGCATTTGGCCAAGTGTGGCATCAAGGAGCCCGAGTAAAATTGAAGTCAATGGAATCAGGGGGAAATCTGTCCACTGGCTGGAGTCATACCTAGCACAAAGGAAGATGGTTGTGGTTGTTGGAGGTCAATCATCTCAGCCCCAGGACATTGCTGCAGGAGTTGCTCAGGGCAGTGTCCTAGGCCCAACCATCTTTAGCTGCTTCATCAATGACCTTCCCTCCATCATAAGGTCAGAAGTGGGAATGTTTGTTGATGATTGCGCAGTGTTCTGTTCCATTCGCAACTCCTCAGATAATGAAACAGTCCATGCCTGCATGCAGCAAAACCTGCATGACATTCAGGCTTGGGCTGATAAGTGGCAAGTAACATTCACGCCACACAAGTGCCAGGCAATGATTATCTCCAACAAGCAGGTGTCTAGCCACCGCCCCTTGACATTCAACGCCATTACCATCGCCGAATCCCCCACCATCAACATCCTGGGGGGTCACCATTGACCAGAAACTTAACTGGACCAGCCACACAAATACTGTGGCAACAAGAGCAGGTCAAAGGCTGGGTATTCTGCGGTGAGTGTCTCACCTCCTGACTCCCCAAAGCCTTCCCACCATCTACAAGTCGGGAGTGTGATGGAATAATCTCCACTTGCCTGGATGTGTGCAGCTCCAACAACACTCAAGAAGCTCGACACCATCCAAGACAAAGCAGCCCGCTTGATTGGCACCCCATCCACCACCTTAAACATTCACTCCCTCCAACATCGGCGTACCGTGGCTGCAGTGTGTACCATCTACAAGATGCACTGCAGCAACTCGCCAAAACTTCTTTGGCAGCACCTCCCAAACCCACGACCTCTACCACCTAGAAGGACAAGGGCAGCAGGCATGTGGGAACACCACCACCTCCAAGTTCCCCTCCAAGTCACACACCATCCTGACTTGGAAGTATACCGCCGATCCTTCATCGTCACTGGGTCAAAATCCTGGAACTCCCTCCCTAACAGCACTGTGGGAGTACCATCACCACACGGACTGCAGCGGTTCAAGAAGGTGGCTCACCACCACCTTCTCGAGGGCAATTAGGGATGGGCAATAAATGCTGGCCTTGCCAGCGATGCCCACATCCCATGAACGAATAAAAAAAAGGTGGTCAGCTCCGTCAGCACACCTATGGAACAATGTTCCCGTCTGGAGGTCCCACGCAGCCGCTCACCGGCTTTTCAATGGAAATAACCACCCATGCACGAAGATTTGAATGGGCTGTGCAGCCAGTTAAAGGGCCCGTGCACCAAAAAAATAAGAGGGAACATTGCTGTGGAAACCACCATGATGCAGCATCAGATGGCCAATATCACAGCTTCCATTGCAGCACAAGCAGCTTCCATCAAAGGTCTGAGTGTTTCAGCGGAATCTCAGACTGCTGCCTTGCAAGCTCAGACTGCTGCCATCATGACTCTGGATACCACTGTTCAAAGGGGCTTCCAGGGCATCGCAACAGTCCATCAATCTGTTCTCCAAAAGATCAGTAGGATTGCTGAGGCACCGCCCCGGGAGAGTGGCTCTGGCTACATGGAGCACAAACCTGCTGTGCTCTCTCAGGAAGACAGCATTCCTGCTGCCACCCCTGTCACTCCGTCAGTGCCCTTGCTGATGCCTGTCAGCACAGACTGCTGCCGCCCATGCCAAGATGGTGCAGTCTGAAGCCGGGCCTTCTAGGCCCAGAGCTGCTCGAGGTCGCCCTTCCAGGCCATCTGCAGTCTCCGCTATTGGAAGTCAGCAACCTTCCACCACCCGTGATGCAGCCATTGGGAAGCACCTCGTAGGAGAACTAAGATAAGCAAAGGCACACAGGGGACAGGCACTAAGGGAATACACAAGGGTGATTGGTTTATTTTTGTATACATTTTGTCATGATTTCATTTTCTAAATTTGGATTAGAATGTGCATTTTCTGGTGATTTTTATTTTTGTGTTGTGGGAAAGAGGACAATGTGATGGTCAGTGATAGAGGAAAGGTAAGGAGTGTGGGACTGTTGGTGAATGGGGAGGTGTGTTTGAGGTTACTAGTATCGCTCATTAATTATTTCATCACGTAGAGCCCGGGCAGAAAGAGGCTGTTTACATTGTAGCCTCCCTTTCTCTTCCTGTTCCTCCATTTCCTGTTGCACTTCCTCTTTCTCCACTTCCTCCTCCTCATCCTCATCCTCTTCCTCGTGCTCCTGCTCCTAGGCTTCTCTCCTGATAGGTGGTGGCAAGGGCTGTTCCCTCATAATGGCCAAGTTGGCAGCATGCAGCATACCACCACAAATCTTGATACCTGCTCAACTGAGTACTGCAGGGCTCCTCAGAGTGGTCCAGGTAGCTTAAGGACACCAATGGTGTGCTCTATAATGTTCCTTGTGTCAGCATGGCTCTCATTGTAGGCCTGCTGTGCACGTGTGCGTGGGTTCCAGACCAGAATCATGAGCCACGTCATGAGTGGATAACCCTTGTTGCCCAGTACCAGTCTTTGACTTGCAATGGGGGGTCAAATACAGGTGCTACAGAGGACTGCTGCAGAATGAAGGAATCATGACTACTGCCAGGATAACGGGCATTCACCTGCATGATGCGCTGCCTTTGGTCGCACACCAGCTGCACATTGAGGGAGTGGAATCCCTTTCAGTTCATGAAAATGGCCGAGTTCAGATGAGCCTGATGTAATGCAATGTGCATGCAGTCAATGGCACCCTTCACCATGTGGAAGCCTGCAATCCCTGCAAACCCTTGTGCTCACTCCACCTGCTTGTCTCTGGCAAAAGGGAATGAGATGAAGTTGTCTCTCTGTGTATAGAGAGTCTCAGTGACCTCCCTTATGCAGCAGTGTACTGCAAGCTGTCAGATGTTGCTTATATCTCCAGCAGCAGCCTAGAAGGATCCAGATGCATAAAGGTTAAGATCCATGGTCACCTTGACAGCCGCAGGCAAGCTGTCCTTGCCCTGTTTTGAGGTTGCAGTTGTGGCTGCAGCAGTTGGCAGATTTCATTCACAACCCCTTTGAAGTGAAGACGTCTCATGCATTGGTCCTCGCTGAAGTTGAGGGAAGAGAGTTGCTCCCTGAAGACCCTCGGTGGATATGGCCTCCTGCTGAGAGCACTTCTTCCTCCTCCGCCCTCTTCTAGCAGCTTGTCTTGCTCTGCATGGCCTCTCTTCATTCTCCCAGATAGGCTAAATTCCAAGAGGAAGGCCGACCAGGCCACCCATGTCTGGAAGCAACTTGTTTCAGCACAAGCTTTTAAATGACCAAAAAAGTACTTCAGCACCAGCCAGACCAATCCTTGTAGAGTATTCAAGTATAAGAAAGCTCCAAAAACATGTACAATTGCACCAGCACCCAGAAAAAATAATCCAGTAACTAATCTGTTATTAGTTCATGATCCCTTTAAGTAGCGCTGGTGTCGGGTCCTTCATGCCGTTTAACATCGTGTTCAGCTGTGCGAGGTTAAAACAGGGCGTAGGCGGAAGTGTGGCATTCAAAAATGGCAGTGCTGGCATCATATCAGCTTTGCAAACTGATTGACATCATAATCTGCCTGTTCTGCATATTGCCGGCGATCGTTATGTGCACACACACAAATGCCTTTACCAAGATGGTGTCCGGTGCAACTCCCTTCGGAAGTGTGCGCACGCATCTTGGATGCCATTTTCCACCATTTGGAGGCTGTGTAGTGCCTAAAAAATGGTGCTACACAGCCCAATTTCTCTTCCCTTGTCTTTCTTCTTACACTAACCATCACATCGTCCTCTTTCTCTCAAAACTTATTGGTATTTCCCTCAATACCAAATGCAAATTCAAATCAATAATGGCATTCTGCACACAAAAGTGAACTAATCACCTTTGTGCATTCCCTTAGTGCCCGTCTTTTGTGTACTTTTCTCTATCCAGCTGCTCCTATGTGGTGCTTCCCCAGTGGCTGGAGTTTGGGAGGTGGAAGGCCGCTGAGCTTTCATTGCAGATGGCATTGTAGGACAACCTTAAGCAGCCCTGGGTCTAGAGGGCCCGGGCTTCAAACTGCACTATCTCAGCCTGGGCTGCAGCAACCTGGGCCAGCTGGCTGACAGACAACAGTAAGGGCACTGGCGGAGTGGCAGGTTCGGGAGCAGCAATGCTGTCCTCCTGAGAGAGGACAGCAGGTTCCTCTTCCATGGAGCCACTGCCACTCTCCTGGGGTGGCACCTCATAATGCTCTGTTGGAGAACAGATGATGACTGCTGTTACGCCCTGGAAGCCTCTTTCAACAGTGACACCCAGAGCCAAGGTGGCAGCTGTCTGCGATGGAAGCTGTCAGATTGGTCACGAGACACTCTTTCATGGTGGGTTCCACCGCTGTGCTGATCAAGGTGACCAGCCATTCCATGCTGTAAAGGATGGGCTCCATGCTCTGCGCAAAACCCTGTGCCAAGTTGGAGGTGGACTCCTCCATGCTCCGTGACATTGTGCTCCTTCCAAGTGCACCAAGCATTTCTTGATGTATGCCCAATAGCCTTCTGTAGCCTGGCCCATTAAAGACCGCATCTGAGTCTTCTGCAGCAGAACTAGTATGTGAACGTGCCCTTCAGCGAGGTGGCACCTGTGGCTTCCTGTCCCACCGCCCTGGCTCCTGCAGACTTGTAGCAGGGTGGTTGAGGGCCAGTATGTAAGTCACAGGCTCTGATCCCCGAGTAAGTGTACGGCTGCTTTAAGAAACCTTAAAGATAATTGCACCTAGAGTGGGTGCACCTGGATTGGGAGGAGACTTTCCCCAACCAGGTGAGCATAAAAAGGGAGGTTCAGGACCAGTAGGAGAGCCTTTATGGTCTGCTTAAAAAAAAAAGGTGTTTGGAGCTTGGATTGTTCAAGGATGACTATTTGTAAAGAAAAGGAGGCTCTGAGATGATAGGAACTTGTAACTCCGGTGACTCACCATGTGCAGATCCCTCCTCCAACCTAGCCAGATCCCTCCTCTAATCCAGCTGGTTCATCTTCCTCCACTGGCTGAGGACCTTCAACATCCTGGCGACCTGAATTGAAAAAGGGACGGGTTAGGTTGTGGTGTGGGGAGAGCAGAGAGGCAGAAGTGTGTGCTGACAGCATCTGCAGCCTGTCATTCAGAGTGTGTGGGGTGAGGGAGAACTGAGAGGTGAGAGGGAGGATTAAGTATGCAGAAACCCTGCTCAGCAATTCATCCAGTGACCATACTCTCCGCTCTGCCTCTCCCCATTATGGACAGCACCGTCTCCTCGAGGGGAAAGGATGTGAAGTCGTGCGGCTCCTCCACCATTGGCAGTCTGCTGCACCACCTTCTCAATCTAGGGATAGTGTGGGAAAAGAGGAGTTGAGGTAGAAGATCAGCCATGTTCTTATTGAATGGAGGAGCAGGCTCGAAGGGCTGAGTGGCCTACTCCTGCTCCTATTATGTTCCTGCAAGAAGGAAGTGTTAGTGAGAGTCTTGTGATCTGTTTGGGTGATGTGATTGCCATGATCGAATAGCTGCCAGTGTGTGTGGTGAGATGTGGGTGTGAAGCAAACATTGAAATCAGCACGGATTGTACGTGCTGCCTGCATTGCAATCAACGGGCCTGGATTAATCGCGGGCCGTGATCCCCGCGCCTGTTCCCACACTATCCAATTTAACCCCTGTAATATATTCTTTGCACCTTTTACTGTAAGTGGCCAAATTCCTTCAAATGGCTGCTGCAATGCCAGAAATTTTACCCTGACCTGTGACCAGTCCTGGTGGTGTACACATACTTGGATCTCACCATCAATCTGTAATTAAGGTTGGTCATGTAATCAGCCCTATGGTGAACATTTAGAAAACGGAGTTCACTGTACGAGTCCATCTATTCATTATCTGTATTTTGATTCCCATTTTCCTTCTTTGAATTGCACTCCTTCTCTCATATCACGATCTCACAGAGAGGGAAAAAACAGTGATGATTTTATTAAATTTTAATAGTAGCTTGCTTTTCCTATAAACAAAAGTGATGAGTCTGATTTTTTTTTAATTGCCTTTGCAAAATCAATGAACTACCATGTAGTAGCTTCCTTGATGGTTTAGGCCATTTATGCAGTGAGTGAATCTGAGCCATATAGGCAACCCAGATTTCATCTCGCGTCTCCAGAGTGGCGGTAGGGGTGCTATAATTGGCCTTTGTGTCCCCGAGCTATGGATGAGCTAGGGTTCCCACTGCTGATCATTATCCAGTGGTCCTTAAGAGGGGTGCACATTTATGGACAATTGGTGAGGATGGGATTGGGCTCATCTCTGAAGACCTTCCACACTCAAATAGTCTGCTTGCACTCACTGTCAAGGCACGCACATGGGCATAGATGAGATGTCAGAGGCAAGCCACCACCTAAGGAGCAAAGGTGGGGAAATGGAGTTGAGGTATAGAACAGCCATGATCTTATTGAATGGTGGAGCAGCTCGAGAGGGATGAATAGCCTAATTCTGTTCCTATGGCACTGTACCCTGCCAAAAGAAGAGGAAAAACTGTTGGAGAAAATAGGAGAGAAATTTAAAATAATCGAGGATGAGAGTGGGTCGAGGCAAAGCATTGATATAAAACAGGTTTGTTGCAATTATGGTAGTAAATAATTCAAATATATTAAAATCAGAATCCCTGCTATGTGCAGAATACACAGACAAACTCTGTGGGATAAAGCTACATACATCGACATACATAGGTTGAAATAATGCTTAGAACACAGCAATTTTGCCTCTGCGATTTAGGACTGATTCAAGACCAGAAATATGGGATGAAAGTTTCCTGTTTCTGATGACTGTAAAGGGCCTCACATGAAATGATTTGGGCAGTCGCAATTCAGTTCCCAGTGGATGTGAGTCCACAGTACAAAACTGGCTCTAATTCAGCACTAATTGGCACTATTTCAACAATGAGTCTTTCTTCTCTATAGTGTACGGTTTTTACATTAATTGTTTCCGTTCATCGGATGTTAATAAGTCAGGGGATTCAAAAAGGTAAAACTCTAACCTTTTGTAACCCATTTAAAAAAAAATAACCTGACAAATCTTTAAAACATTTTTTTAAGTAATGCAACCATCAGCAGCAGATGATGTACACCAATGTTTGCTCCCCAGGCAACTGTCACAAAGCCTTCATCTTAAGGGAGTGCATGACCCCATCAATATTTGACCCATAAATATAAGTCTCAAGGTGGCTTCCGGCCAATTAAGGCAGCCATGGCTCCTGACTCGGGCCTGGAATTTCCTGTGGGGGATTAATCTTGAAAGTTGCACCCAAAATCATGCACATTGCTGTGCCCACTCTCTCTATGTCAAGTTATGCCACTCCCTTAGAATATGCCCAAACATAAAATGGGAGAAAATCTATGTAAATGGCCAATGTGGTTTGAATGTAATTAGAACATAACCAATGGGGCCTCAAGGTGTTAGGGTGGAGGACTATAAAAGTGGGGGTGATAAAATATTTTCCTTTAAAGTGAGGCTGGGGAGTGCAAAGCAAACCTTGATGGAGATGGGGGAATTTAATTCCTGTTTCTACTACCTCCTCTTTCTCCTTCTTTGTCGGGAAGTGCGGAAGTTACCTGGCTGGAAGATTGTGACCGTCACTGTTATATCATAGAATCATAGAAACTTACAGCACAGAAGGAGGCCATTCAGCCCATCATGCCTGTGCTGGCTCTTTGAAAGAGCAGTTGTGTTTAGTCCCACCCACCTGCTTTTTGTCCGTAACCCTGTAAGTTCCTCATCCTCAAGTAACTCCCTTTTAAAATTATTTATGGAATCAGCTTCCACCACCTTTTCAGGTAGAGCGTTCCAGATCCCGACAACTCTGGTGAAAAATATTCTCCTCATCTCCCCTCTAGATCTTTTGCCAATGATTTTAAATCTATGACCTCTGGTTATTGACCCACTCGCCAGAGGGAAGTTTTTCTCTATCTACTCTATCAAAACCTCTCATCATCTTGAAAACCTCTATGAGGTCACCTCTTAACCTTCCCTGCTCCAAGGAGAACAGTCCTAACTTTTCCAACCTCTCCTCATAACTGAAGTCCCTCATCCCTGGTAACATCCTGGTAAACCTCCTCTGTACCCATTCTAAGGATTTTACATCTTTCCTGAAGTGTGGTGCCCAGAATTGTCCAAAATACCCCAGCTGAGGCCTAACCAGTGATTTATAAAGTTCTAGCATGATCTCTTTGCTTTTATATTCTATTCCTCTATTTATAAACCCAAGTAACCCATATGCTTTTTAACCGCCTTGTCAACTTACCATGCCTCCTTTAAGGATTTGTGTATATGGATACCAAGGTCTCTCTGCTCATCTACACTTTTCAACATTGGCCATTTATCGTATACTGTCTTCCCATATTAGTCCCCGCAAAGTGCATCACTTCACACTTCTCCATATTGAACACCATCTGCCATGCTTCTGCCCATTTCACCATCCTGCCAATGTCATCCTGAAACCTATAACAATCCTCATCACTATCTACTACTTCGCCAAATTTCATATCATCTGCAAACTTTACAATGCCGCTCCCTACATCCGAGTCTGGGTCATTTATAAAAATTGAAAAGAATAATGGACCCAAAACTGACCCTTGGGGAACACCTCTGCAAACCACCTCTCAATCTGAAAAACATCCATCCACCACCACCCTTTGTTTCCTGTCACTGAGCCAATTCCATATCCATACCGCCAATTTCCCCTTAATTCCATGGGCTTCCATCTTCTTAATAAGCCTCCTGTGTGGCGCTTTGTCAAATGCCTTCCAAAAGTTCATATGTACAACATCTACTGCACTACCTTGATCAACCTTTTGTGTTACCTCATCAAATAATTCAATCAAGTTAGTCAGACACGATTGCCTTTAACAAATCTATGCTGGCTCTCCTTGATTAATCCATGCCTTTCCAAATGAAAGTTTATTTTGTCCCTGATAATGGTTTCCAATAACTTGACGCTTGTTTGATGACTACCTTGTTTTTGAACTGTTATTGCTGCTAAGTAAAAAAAAATTCCAAGAGGTTAAATATTTATTTAAATTTGTCAAAGTTTGCCAAAGTGTAACGTTTGCTAAAATTTACATTAGTTTAACTAAGATTTCTAATGGCTCCTAAAATTGATTAATGTTGATTAAAGGCTTATCGTTGCAAATAGTTGTTCAAATTTCTATAAAGAGATTAACATTGCCATAAAACACTGTTTGTAATTAAAATATGTTTCTCAGGGTCTAGTTAAGGTTTCTTGGAAAATCCCTGTAAGAATTTGTTTAAATGTCTAAGTTTATTTTAACTTTTTCAGGCAACATTTGTAGTTAATTGTAAAAATTTGCACTTAATGTTTACTAATTATATGAAACAATTTTTGTAATAAAAAAAAGCCTTTAAAGTTAAGTACCGCTGTGTCTGACCCCTCTGGTTGCGACCTCTGTGGGGTGCTCATTGGGTAAAAGTCTGTGCCACAAGCTGCACTTTGACCGGCTTTCCCGTTCAAAGTGATGCCTCCTGCGGGCACGCCATGTCCCTTGACTCCAGCTCCTGCAGTCTAGGATCTTCTGCTTCAATTAGCTCCTCCCTGGTATGTCAAGATACAGATCTTCCATCATGGCAGAGTTGTGCAGGACACATCACACAATGAATATTCTCGCTACTCTCTCTGATGAATATGGGACACCCCAGGACCTGTCAAGGCACCTGAAGCAGCTCTTCAGCACCCCGATGATCCTCTCAGCCACCTGTCTGGTGGACACATGCATTTGGTTGTACCTCTCCTTAGCTTCGGTCTGGGGAAGTGAAAAGGCATCAGCAGACACAACAGCAAGGAGTAAGCCTTATCACTGAGGATCCATCCTTCCACTTGGTCTCCATCCCAGTGCATGCATGTGATGACCGATTTGCGCACAATGAACGCATCTTGACAGGCCCCCACGTGCTGCTCATTCACATGCAAAATGTGCAGCTGGGCATCAGAAACCATCTGAACATTAAGGGAATAGTAACCCTTTCTGTTCATGTAGCTTTCTGGGTTCTGAAGAGAAGCTATTTAGTGTGACGTGTGTTCCATCGATTGCCCCAGCACGCTGGGGAAGCCAGTAATCCTGTAGAAACTTAATGACCTCTACCTCTGCTCCACTGTGGACATACCACATCTGATGAACTCCCCAGCCCTAGGGAAAAGGGCTTCAGTTACCTGTAGAATGCAGGCCCTCACTGCACCTTGGCTAATCCTGCACAGATCCCCCGTCGATACATAGAAAATTCCAGACCCTTAAATGTTGAGTGCCGTTGTGACCTTCAATTCTACTGCTGCATGTGGACCAGGGCTTTAAGCCATCGCAGAACAAGTCGCAGAGTTGGCCAAGGGCCTCTTTTGTAAAGTATAGCTGTTGCACAGTCAGCTCCTGGAATGGTGGTCAAGGCCTATACCCTCTCTGGGTCAGGAACTTGCATGTGGGGGAGTGTCTCTGGTTCTCTTCTTCTCCTCCATAATAATGGAATCGACAGACGATCGTAAAAAATTAAGGAAATTTGGACATATTATAATTATACGCATTCATCCCTCAAAGGAGTGATTAGAATCATAGAATGATACAACACAGAAGGAGGCCATTTGGCCCATCGTACCTGTGCCGGCTCTTTGAAAGAGTTATCAGATTATCCCACTCCCCTGCTCTTTCCCCACAGCCCAGCAAATTTTCTTTTACAAGTATTTATCAAATTCCCTTTTGAAAGTTATTATTGAATCTGTTTCCACAAACCTTTTAGGCAGTGCACTCCAGATCGCAACAACTCTCTGCGGAAATACCTTTCTTCCTTGTGTCGCCTCTGGTTCTTTTGCCAATCATCATAAATCTGTGCCCTCTGGTTACCGACCCTTCTGCCACTGAAAGCAGTTTCTCCTTATTTACTTTATCAAAACCCTTCATGATTTTGAACACCTCTATCAAATCTGCCCTTAACCTTCTCTGCTCTAAGGAGAACAATCCCGGTTTCTCTAGTCTTGCCACATAACTGAAATCCCTGGTACCATTCTAGTAAATCTCCTCTGAACCCTCTCTAAAGCCTTGACATCCTTCCTAAAGTGCGGTGCCCAGAATTGGACACAATACTCTAGCTGGGGCCTAACCAGTGTTTTATAAAGCTTTAGCATAATTTCTTTGCTTTTGTACTCTGCCTCTATTTATAAAGCCAAGGATCCCGTATGCCTTTTTAACAGCCTTCTCAACTTATTCTGCCACCTTCAAAGAGCTGTGTACATATACCCCAGGACTCTCTGTTCCTGCACCCCCTTTACAATTGTACCAATTAGTTTATATTGGCTCTCCTCATTCTTCCTACCAACATGAATCACTTCCAGCTTTTCTGTGTTAAATTAAATTTATTCGCCTATTCTCATACACTCTCTTTGCAAAGGCACTTACCTTATGGATTCAGCTCTTCTTGCCTTCTTGCAACTGTCAGGTTTCCCGAGGCCTGGGAAACCCGGCTGAAATGAGTTAAAAATAGAATGATTGTTAAAATGAAGGCAGGCAGCCTCATTATAATATTTAAAAAACCAAACCCACTTCCCGCAAGTGGATTGGTCGCCCACACCTTGTCCCGCCTCCATTAAAACCAGCAATGGGTGGGTTCGAGGCATGTTGGCTTCCTGTTTCAGATTTTGGGGATTTTAACCTCTGACACGATCCCAACCCACCCATTTTTGGGATTTAAGATTCAGCCCTATATCTTTAGTCATCCAGGGAGCTCTAGCTTTGGATGCCCTTCCTTTCCCCCTCATGGGAATGTGTCTAGTCTGTACCCGAACTGTCTCCTCTTTGAATACCTCCCATTGCTCATTTACTGTTTTACCTGCCAATCTTTGATTCCAGTCCACCTGGGCCAGATCCCTTTTCAACTCACTGATTTTTTCCTTGTCCTTTTCCATAACTACTCTAAACCTGATGATATTGTGATCCCAGTTTCCCAAATGCTCCCCCACTGAAACATGCTCCACTTGCCCCACTTCATTCCCCAGATCTAGATCCAGCACAGCTTCCTTCCTCACTGGGCTGGAAACACACTAAGCAAGAACGTTCTCTTATACACATCTCAAGAATTCCTCCCCCTCTTTGCCCTTTACACTGTTATTTTCCCAGTCTTTATTAGGATAATTGAAGTCCCCCATTATCATTACTCTAAAGTTCTTGCATCTTTCTGCAGTTTGCCTGAAAATTTGCTCCTCTCTCTCCTTCCCAGTATTTGGTGGCCTATAGTATACACCCAGCAGTGTAATAGCTCCTCTATTATTCCTTAATTCTAACCAAATAGATTCTGTCTTTGAACCCTCAAGTACACCATCCCTTTCTTTGATCAATAGTGCCAGCCCACCTCCTTTTTTTTTCCTTTCCCTATCTTTCTTATTATATTAACCAGGAATATTAAGTGTCCATTCCTCCCCTTGTTTGAGCCAGGTCTCCATTATTGCCACTATATCATAAACCCATGTGGCTACTTGTGCCTGCAGCTCACCAACCTTATTTACGACGCTTCATGCATTTGAGCACATGCACTCCAAACCCACCTTAGTCTGCATCGCATTTCCCACCTGTCTGATCCCTTCGATTTCTGAACTACTCTTTATCCTAATGCTGTTTGTCTCTCCTAGTCCTCTGTGAAGTTTGTACCTCCTCTCAAATGCTTCATCCTGGCGCCTTTCCCCCTACCTAAACTAAACTAAAATTAGGAAGAAGATTAGGTTGTTAGCAATCAACATATAGGCCTAGAAATTCTGGGGTTTAGCGCCATACGTTACCGCCAGATTCGGGCGAAAAAATGTCGGCCATTCTTCCGTCCACTGCTGACAGGTCCCGCGGCGGCCGCCATTTTTGGATGGCCGGCAGCGCTGCCAATGTCTGTGCTCACTAAGGATATGTAGATTATGCAGATCGTGATGCTTACTTCATGCCCAATCTGCAAGTTTCGACTTTGCCACTCAACTTACCGGCATGCCTTAAATGCGACGGGCTGAGCAATCGTTGACAAGCATGAAGGAGGCTCCAGCAGTGTTATTTAAAGGGATCATCATCAACTACTTGCAACTGACATGTTTCTGCAGTTTGACTGGCTTTGTGCTACTTTCTGCAACTCCACCAGCTTTATTAACTTTTTTCAGGGTTCTAAGGTAACAGGGAGTGTAGTTGCAAGTGGCGAACACCTTCTTTCTTATTTAAAGGCTTCTGCTCAGAACACTTGCTCACAGTCATGGTGGCTCTACTGGCAGTCCCCCTCGCACTCGAGTATCTTCGGGACAGGGAGCGGAGGCAGCGAAAGAAGAGGAGAAGATGCACACAGAGGGAGGAGGAGCAGGGTCAAAAGAGCTCTCAACAGGAGGCCTTACCCACCTAGGGTCTTCAGAGAGCACTTCTCTTATCTCCA